>CM062295.1:396900542-397063064 GCA_031216915.1 Pictodentalium vernedei
GGCAGTAGGGATTATCGCAACGGACATACGTCGAATATGACGAAAGGAATGTTGAGGTCAATGTTTTCTTAAATGTAGCCCTGTTATTGATATTTCGAACTGTGTCGTCTAAAGCGTTCCATAGTTTCGGGATGGCGTATAGATGAAGTTTATCTAGGGTTCGTGTACGTGTTTTTTCTATGTATAAATGTCCCGACTGCCGGGTTGTCCTACCGAGTGTGTTGTCAGTAACCTTGAATGTATCGTTAAAAGAAGCCGGTAATCTGCCATTTTGCCAGTCATGCGCGAACAGTAATGCATGCAATTTGAACAAGTCATCTACTTTGAGTATTTTATTTTCCTTAAATAAGGGGTCTGTATGGGAATTGTACTTTTTGTTATTTATTATTCTTAATGAGCGCTTTTGCATGATAGCTAGTTTATTAACAGCTCTTGAATTGCCCCATGCTAAAATCCCGTACACCAGATGACTATGAACCAGGGCGTAGTACAATGTTTTCAGGACTTTGCGTGGGAGAATGTGTTTTACTTTGTTGAGGTTATAATTTGCGTGAGCTATTTTCGAGCACAGCCGAGATATATGAGCTTTGTAGGTTAAGTAATAATAATAATAATAATAGATATTTATATAGCGCTCATTTCACAATAATAAAAAGTTCCATGGCGCTTTACAAGAAAAATCATGGTTACATGTGACAGTACTTCTGTACTGTAGATTTGCATAGTGCTACGCGGAAATCACTCCGAGTATGGTTTACCAAAAAGATAGGTTTTCAGTACCGATTTGAAAGCACTTGGCGCAGTCTGTCGCACTGAAATGGGTAGCTCATTGAAAAGCCTAGGTGCACTATGAGAGAAGGAGCGGCCACCATATGATACCAAGTTGCAGGTAGTCTCTTCAAGCAAGTCATGCATAGAAGACCTTAACGTGCGTTTAGGCTCATACGGAACCACTAGGTCGCTTATATAAGCCGGGGTCAGATCACAGCAGCGAGCCCTGTGTGCAAAAAGTAAGACCTTGAACTGAATCCGTGATGAAATAGGAAGCCAATGAAGATCTTTCAGGACTGGAGTTATGTGTTGGCGCCGCTTCGTCAGTGAGACAATACGGGCAGCTGTGTTCTGTATTTGTTGCAACCTTTGTATCTGCTTGCCTGGAAGCCCATACAACAATGAGTTGCAATAATCTAAGCGTGATGTGATAAATGCATGCACCAGGCACACTGCAGCCTTCTTCGTCAAAATTTTTCGAGAGCGACCCAGTTTACGGAGGTACCAGTTGGCAGACTGACATATTTTGGTAATATGATCAGCCATAGTTAGGTGTCTGTCGAAATAGACACCTAAATTCCGAACCTTAGTTGACGGATTAATCACTACATCACCAACCATGAGCCGTGGCAGAGTGTCTGGTGCGGGTCTGAATCTTGAGGAAAATACTATCAGCTCAGTTTTTTCGTCATTTAATTTAAGTTTGTTTTGTAGCATAAATGCTCTCACTTCCTTAATACAGTTTTCGAGACGCATACAGTACCAACGGAAATAACTTGTACATTAAACGCCGTTATTCTTCGTTTGTAAACGCGTTCACAAATAGCATTTAAACGAAAAACGGGTTTATTTTCCGCTTACCAAACGTTTATAAACGATCCGTATTTCGATGATTTAAACGAAGGCTAAACGAAAGGTAAACGATTTTTCGTTTAGCTAAACGAAAGCTAAACGTTTTTTCGTTTAGCTGAACGGAAGACAAACGATAGTCCATTTATATGTACACGTACCGAACGACATATAAACGGTTTGCAAACAGACTGATCATTTCCGCAATATCGGAACAATTCATTTTATTGCGTTCACTTTTATCGAAGCACGGTTACAAATTAATGGGGAAGATTTTTAAAATGGTACGTTTTTGCTTTTAAGATAGGCGTATAACGGATGACTGGAATGGGACGTGAAATCTGGCGTTTTAATTCCATTTGTGAATTTTTAGGTTTCAATATCAATACCAAGTTAATTTTCAAACCGAAACTGAAAGTTGAAGGGCTTCTGAAAAGTGTTTTCTGGAAAAGTAATGGTGTTGCATTTTTGCAGAAAAAACATTGTTTTAAAAATTGTCTCGACTTTGTATTCATACATGTACATTGTATCATTTCCCTTTCTATTTGATTGTTGTCGACCCCAAGCGGCCAAGCCACATAAAAGCTGGCATCCCATATTTCTTCTAAGAATACCATTCAGATTTGTCATTTTAAGTTTGGTTGTTATTGTAATTAAAATTTACTGCGGTACGAACCTTTGATACCAAGCACTGAGAACCTTTTCTGTTTGTATCTAAAACAATGGGTCTAAAAACAGTTTTTTGTAAAAATAAAAATAGCAAGATGTTGTTCTTAACATTAAAGGCACTAGGACACACCTACATTTGTACATGCAGTCATTGGTCAAGACAGTATAAACAGAACAAATTTCCCTTTTAAAAAGGTGATTACTTGACTTGAATTTATCACTCGACTTTTCTGAATCAAAATGAACCGACGGAAAATGTCTTCAACGCCGAGTCACCATTTGGTGAGGTATATTGAAGACAATGCAATACAAGTGAGAAGCTCGGTTTTTTTTAAAGAACTGACAGACCCAATAAAGATAGGAGAATCTTACCTCATTCAGTGGAGAAGAGTGCACGAGGTTGCTGTTGGAAAGGTACGTGTTTTATTTTTAACCCTTTACTTACATGTATGCCCAAAACAAGGAACTGAAAAATATCCGACAGGGTCGGCGAGAGTTAATGTCGATCATGGTAGGCCTGGAAATAACTACTGAACCTCCGCTTAGGTCAGGCCCGAAGCCAGCAGTAAATAAAACTCCGACATGGAGAGTGTGGGGCGCCCCTCCCCTGCCACCTCACCCACCTCTGCATGTCGGATAGCATCCTGGTGCGAAGGCGAAGGCCATTTCCGAATTGCCTAGCCCCGACGGGGGTGGTGGTGTAGTGGGGTGCTGGGGGTTCTCCCCTTCCCGATTTGTTTTTACAATTCAAGGCTCTGAGCGCTCCCACCAGTATCGGCCCTGGTTTAGGTTATGTGGGGCTTGTCATTTGTAAAATACGTGAACAAGCTATTTGATTATACGACATGTCGTTTATCTTTTCACAGAATTATCGCCAAAAATAAATAGCAAAATTTAACGCGCGATCTCGCCAAAATGAGATTGCAGGTAAGTTTTTGCTCTTTATTATTGTGATAATTTTGTTGAAATGAAAGCAATTCCTACATGTAACTAATAATATACCCCCCCCCCCCCTCCACCCGGACATACCTTTAACTATAAGTAGAAGGGGGCAACACAACCATTAAATTGGAATTGCCCTGAGACCCGGGACTATTGGCACTAAAAGGACAAAATGAGAAAAAAAGGTGAGGGCGGCCTGCAGCCATAGGGGGAATGAGCAAGAGCCCCCACCCAAAAATATCCCCCCCACACCTCTAAAAAAATACAGACAACATTTTTTAATTTGTATCCATTTTTCATTCACCTGCGCATTAACACAAAGCAGTACATTCGTCCAGTGGGTTGTGTGCACAGGAATAATAATTATTATATTTCCCTGTACTGATAATACCAGCTTCTGGTATCAATCATTGGAAAGCTCGTTTCTTGTGTGTTCTCAATAAATGAGGTCGGGGTCAACTCGCCACTGGGTCAACTCGCCACCAGTACTTTTTCCGGGTCAAGTCGCCACATGTTAGCGGCGACTTGACCCACTTTTTGTGGCGAGTTGACTCACTTTTGATAAGTTTTTTTCCAATATTTATAACTGTCGATTTTCCCCCATTTATAAATAGAATATTTCACAATTATAAGATTATGTGCTGGGAGGAATGCTAAAGGTATAAAAAAAATCGTCAAAATATGATATTTCCCTACTGTATACAGTGTGTAGTGTCAAACCTGTCTTATATATATTTTTTTTCTGGTGGCGAGTTGACCCGTGGACAGTTGACCCGTGGCGACTTGACCCGGTGGTGACTTGTCCCGGTGGCGAGTTGACCCATTCCCAATAAATGATACCATAAATTCATTTTACCAACATGAGAAAATGGAAGTCCTGCTGTTGTGACTTATCACACATTGAAATTCCACTGTTACGGCCACTCACCGAAGTTAATGTTCAAGAACTTAGTTTGTACATGTAGTCATTTTATTTTGTAGGTTTTGGATTCAGGAAATAGTTCCGAGATGAGCAAACGTTATAGCGAGGTCATAAAGGAAAATCCACAAGGAGTTGCGTCACCAGAGCCACCATCTTCGCCAAACCAGGCACCATCTGCATCAAGTACTCCATTAGATAAAACACCAACACCAGCAACAGAACAAAGACAAAGGCAAACTACCACAAAGACAAAAAACGTTAAAAAGGTAAAAAAAATATGTTACTACATGTAGATTCCTTTACAAATTGAACGTGTGACAGTGACATAGCTATTCCACTGTCTGGTCACTAATCTTGTTGCAGCGACTGTCTGATCACCGCTTTTAATTACCCAACAATCAACTATAATTTATAATTTATTGCCACGATTTTAATAACCCAATAATCAACTATAATCACCTGTAGTCACAGAAGCCACACCAATAGACTTGCTGGGGTCACTTGCATATCCATTTTTATTGGGACGTTGTGTCAAAATGAAAAAAATTATATTATTTTTTGGGGTGTCATTTCATGTCGAAAATCGTTGCAAGCATTTTTTGTAATGATTAGGGATACAGTTTTCCACATTAAAATTGAAAATTAAGTAATTGCATCTTGTTCAACATAGCTCATTAAGCCCTGTTGATTTGGAAGAAAAAAAAATAAAAGAAATAATTAACACTTGGGAACTTCTTAAAAGCAAAATATCGAAAAAATGTTCGATCAGTTCTTTTATTTTTTCTAGCAAAACATATATTATGACCCATAAGTAGGGTCATAAGATGTGTTTAGGAAAAAAAATGAAAAACTAAATAATTTTGGGAAACTTATTAAAAGCAAAATATTGAAAAATGCTCGAGCAATTTTTTCATTTTTTTTTCTTCCAAAACATATCTTATGACCCCTCCGTAGGGTCATCAGATGTGATTTGGATGAAAAATGAATAAAAGAAATAAATTGGGAACTTATTAGCAGCAAAGTATTGAAAAATGCTCGAGCATTTTTTTTCATTGTTTTCTCTTCCAAATCATATCTTATGACTCCCTCAGTAGGGTCATCAGATGTGATTTGGAAGAAAAAAATAAAAGAAATAATTAACACTTGGGAACTTCTTAAAATAAAAAAATCGACAAAATGATCGATCAGTTTTTTTTTTATATTTTTCTTCCAAAACATATATTATGACCCGTAAGAAGGGTCAACAGATGTGTTTTTGAAAAAAAATATGAAAAACTAAATAAATTTGGGGAACTTATTAGAAGCAAAATATTGAAAAACACTCAAGCAATGTTTTCATTTTTTGTTTCTTCCAAAACGAATCTTATGACCCCTCAGTAGGGTCATCAGATGTGGTTTGGAAGAAAAAAAAGAAATAATCAGCACTTGGGAACTTCTTAAAAGCAAAATGTCGAAAAATGTTCGATCATTTTTTTTTTCCAAAACATATATTATGACCCCTGAGTAGGGTCATAAGATGTGTTTTGGAAAAAAATATGAAAAACTAAATAAATTTGGGGAACCTGTTAGCAACAAAATATTGAAAAATGCTCGAGCATTTTTTTTTCTTCCAAAACATATCTTATGACCTCACAGTAGGGTCATCAGATGTGGTTTGGAAGAAAAAAAAAGAAATAATTAACATTTGGGAACTTTTTAAAAGCAAAATATCGAAAAATGTTCGATCATTTTTTTTTTTCATTTTTTTTCTTCCAAAACATATATTATGACCCCTAAAATATGAATGTTGATTTTTGTGTACGACGATTTTTTTCAGTTGTATGAGGTAAAGTGGTCAATGCCTTTTCACAGAATATTAGTCAATATTCTGACTGTTTTGGTAAATATTTATGTATATGTAACATTGCTTGCTTTTATAAATTGTGATTTCTCATTTTGCTTCAACTTTTTTCCATAACATTATCAAACCACTGTACTGTTATATTTTTAGAAATGTAAACAGTTTATTCTTGTTAAACAGAAATTTTCAGAGCTCTGTCAAACGATAATAAATTTGTTAAATTTTTAGTTATATTATGGGAAGAATTTTCTGCTTGAAATTTCATTACTTCTTCATCACTTTTGTGAATTAAATGTTAATGTACATGTACACGAGAATATTCAGTACTTTGTCGCCCCTCCACGCTCTTCAATGACACAAGGCATAACCTTGAATAAATGGTTGATGTAGTTATTGCAGTCATGTGGGGTTAACGCTGACCAGTAGTCTTTTATGCCCTGAATTAACTCTTCTTTCACTTTTGGCTTCACCGTTTTCCTCAGATAGTACTTCATGCCCGCCCAGATGTTCTCGATTGGATTCATATCTGGGGATTCTGGAGGTGATTTCCAATGATTAATGCCTTGAGCTGCCATAAATTCTAGGGTTGATTTACTAGTGTGCTTAGGGTCGTTGTCTTTGAACAGACGATGACCCTCAGATCCTTGAAAGTACATTTCAGCAGCCGGAATGAAATAATTCTGGAGAATTAATTGCGTGAAATGCCACCCCATACATGCACTGAATACGGATGTTTTGGTTTTGGGATGAAAGAAGCAGGTTCTCCTCTTTTTCTGTAACTCTTACTCAGACTGCTTTGCATCCTAACCGTACACTCATCCGTAAAAATAACATTGTCGAACTCTTCTTGTGTTTCAATGCACTTTTTGGCAAAGTCAAACCTTTTTTTCTTGTTCGCGTCCCTTACCATCTGACAGTACTTTGTGCCACTTCTGCACCAATTTAATTTCCTCCTGGCATCACACACAGTAGACGGAGCAATTTGTAACCCTAAGTCCATGTACATTTTAGAAAGTTCAACTGATGACGTTTCTGCGTTGTCTCTCATCGTTTTGTCAAGAAGGTTTAAATTGTCATCTGTTAAAAGTTTTGGCCTTCCACTCCTGGCCCTATCACATATTGTCCCTGTGATTCTATAACTCCTGATCACCCTGCTGATGGTTCTGCGATCTATATTCATTCTCTCTTCTTCTTTTATGATTCTAACTATTTCAGCAAAGTTTGAGCCTCCTTCATTCAGACTGACAATCTTCTGGCGTATAATATACGGGACCCTAGTTCGTTTAATAGAATTCATTTTGCTAACTGGGTGTATTCAAGGTGAGTTGGGAGACTTGGTCATTATATCATTACGAGCAACCAATGATACAAAAAGAGAGGAATGTTTTCCTCGTAAAGGGCGTTTTCGAATCCTCGTAAAAGGCGTTTTCGAATATTGTAGGGCCAATGGTCAGCATTTATTTTTCTCCTTTGAAAACGGAAAAATAACACTACTAATAAAAAATAACCCCAATTACGCAAAATAAACACACTAATCATGAGAGCTACTAATAAAATAATTACGGACAGTAGCAAACAGAAGGGATCAAACAAACGAATTAAAACACGTGGTTAATTGACTTTACTTAATCCAATAACCAGAGGACCATGGCAAATCAGTGACTGGCCAAAGTTTTATTATGGAAAGGGAATATCGGTGTTTTAAGTTTTAAATTGTGTTTTGTCATATTGGCTGAGTAAATAGCAACTGTAATATCTATCTTGACAATTAACAAATACAAACGTGATATCTATCGTTGATATTCAATGATTGGTAACCGACAAAATTCCTCTTTTTTATTATTTTAAACAACCAAGAAATAAAGTTCACGTTTATGTACATGTATATGTATCCTGGTAAAAAGAATCAAGCATAAAATAATTTTCCCCGACCCCATCTGTGGGAGGTGGCACCTCCGCGCCGACCAAGGCACTTGAAGCAGCATACAGGCCTTACAATCGAAAAGAGCAAAGTGACATAGACAGCTTTTCGGTGACCGGGGTTCACGCCAACATAGGCGTATGTTTCAGGGAGGCTTGAGGACTGCAGTTCCCCTCCAGTCGGGGCAAATACATTTTTTTCGGCCAGTTTTTATGATTGTTTCGGGCAAGTTTGACTGACCTACTCACTTGGGCAGTTTTATCTTCAATAAAGGATTATGTCCCATCAGTTCTAACTTGGATACAAAGTCTGTAATATAATGTTTTGGTGTAGTACGTCCCACAGGTCGTACCACACCAAAAAAGTATATTACGGACTTCAGGTCCATGTTCGTACATATACCTGTAATACCGTCTTATCAGATTGATATCGCATCTGAGGGTTGTAGACACGCCAGCGTAACAGTTTGTTCTAGCTAATTACAGGCATAAACAGGCCGTTAGCTACAACTGTGGAAGGGGAACACCTCCTCCCACACCCAAACCCACCCAAGGACCACTTCACTCAATAATGCTCGCAGCATCACTTTTCGGAAAAATATTTGAGACCCCCCCTCCCCGAAAAGGTGTCCCGTACGCCTAAGCAAGCCCAAATTTTGTGACTCTGTTTGGTCGGAAATTTTGTGGTGTGCCCCCCCCCCCCCCCCCCCCACTCCCTCCAACTCACACACAAAACGCCCATATTTTTATGCTATTACACGTATAGGCATAAATTCGCCTAGAATGGTCCCAATAATTTTCCTACGGGACTGCACATTATCTTCCCAGTGTCTACGCCACTGACACCGAATGATCACACTGACTTGGTTGTGATATTGTCTGAACACGACTCAATTGATGCATGTGCTCGGGTATCATGAACGACGAGTTTCGCTTATGTAAACGAACTTAAACGAATAAAACGTTTACTTAAACGAAGGTAAACGAAACATATTCGTTTACAAACGCACTGAAAACGAAAAACGCCGTTATATTTCGTTTAGAAACGCAATGCCAAACGGAACCGTAAACGCCGTTATTTTGCGTTTACATGTACAAGTTATTTCCGTTGGTACTGTAAACTGTGTGGCTGTATCTTCATAATCAATGGGGTTAAATTCTACATATAACTGGGAGTCGTCAGCGTAAAAGATGCACTCAATACCGTGTGAGCGAATAATGGCGCCCAGAGGCTGCATATAAAGGGTGAATAAAATTGGGCCGAGAACGGAACCCTGGGGTACCCCAAATTCAAGTGAGGCTATTTCAGATTTGTTGCCATCAACGGTAACACACTGGGTTCGGTTACTCAAATAAGATCGAAACCAATCTAGTGCTGATCCTTCTATTCCTAGCTGAGAAAGTCGTTCAAAAAGAATTTCATGGTCAATCGTGTCGAATGCGGCTGAAAGGTCAAGTAGCACCAACGCAACACCTTTTTTGTTGTCAATAGATTCCAAAACCGCATTTTGGACTGAGAGAAGGGCAGTCTCTGTTGAATAACCAGGTCTATATGCAGACTGTTTAGGGTCAAGTAAACAATTATCGTCCAAATGCGCACGCAGTTGTTGTGCAATGACTTTTTCTATAATCTTGGAGATAAAAGGAAGATTCGAGACCGGGCGATAATTTTTCAGCATTGTGGGATCAAGAGATGTTTTTTTAAGAAGTGGGGTAACAAGAGCTGTTTTCAGACTAGGCGGTAGATAGCCAGAACTCACTGAGTTGTTAACAATTTCTGTAATGCTGCCAATGAGTACGGGAAGAGATGTTTTAAGGAGTATAGTTGGTATCGGATCCAGATCACAAGTTTTTGATGGTGAAGACATTATGATTTTTTGAACAGTCTTCTCTGAAACCGTGTGAAAATGAGTTAGTTTTGAGGATGGGTTGACAGTTTGAAAGGGCTGGTCAGGTTGCCTATTCTCCGTATCTGCCTTATCCAAAGACTCCCTGATGTTTTTAATCTTTGTGATAAAAAACTCTGAGAACGCATTTGCGACCTCTGTTTTGGAAAGATGATCGGAGAAATTATGGGTTTCTTTGGCTTCCAGTGACTTTAGGATCTTGAAGAGCTGTTTTTGGTCAGATTCACAAGCGGAAATTTTCTCACTCAAATATTGCTTTTTTAGGTGGTTTATCAAGTTTTTAACTTTTTTACATTGTTGTTA
Source organism: Pictodentalium vernedei (assembly GCA_031216915.1). NCBI lineage: Eukaryota > Metazoa > Mollusca > Scaphopoda > Dentaliida > Dentaliidae > Pictodentalium > Pictodentalium vernedei. The sequence goes on from CM062295.1 coordinate 396,910,666, forward strand.
AAACAACTCATGATGCACAGTCAACTTAGTTTTACGCCATTTCCGTTCGAGTTGATGGCGCAAACGCTTAGCCGACCGTACTGCAGAATTGATCCAGGGACGAATGGCTTTTAGAGTAAAGGTTCTTGATAAAATGGGGGCCATTTCATCAAGTACATTCCTCAACTTGACATTGTATGATTCTACTTTTGAGTTTAAATCGTTGCCTGAAGTTTTTCGCATACAATCGGTAATACACTGCATAAAATTATTGATGTCAAGATCCCTAAGTTTTCTGAATGAGACAGTTCTTTTCTGCAGAGATGCCTTCTTGATAGACAAAATACATTCAACAAGAAAGTGATCTGACAAGGATAAGTCATGAATTCTAGTTGAAGATATGATGTTGTCAGTATTCCTGGAAATAATGGGATCCAGCGTGTGACCTAAATTATGGGTCGGTTCATTTACATGCTGTTTGAGGTCCAAAGAACCAAGAAGATCCATAAATCGTTGGGTGTCTGTGTTGGTCGCCTTATCGAAGTGAAAGTTTAAGTCCCCAACTAACACTATCCGGTCAGTCTCGGAACAGATGTTGTGGAGAAAGGGATCAAATTCTTCGAAAAACATGGCACTAGTTATATGTCTTTTCTTACTGGGAAGCAGTCTGTAGACTATTAAAAGCCTGAAAAATGACTTTCCATCAGCGGATATGAGAATATCCATGTGTTCGAATGTTGAAAATACAGTTTTTGAAGTTTTAGAGGTCACCGTGAGGTTTTCTTTGAACAGAAAGCCCACCCCACCACCTCTAGACATCCGGGGTACATGCTTGAAAAGATACCCTGTTGGTGTTAAACAGCTAATTACATCATCATCGTGCTGGTGTAACCAGGTCTCTGTTATTGCGAGACAGTCTAGATCCTGATCGAGAACAAAATCGACAATAGCATCTGTCTTTTCTCTCACGGACTGAGCGTTAATTGTTCCTAAACTGAAGGATGAGTGTCCTTGTCTATAACCATTAAGGTTAACTGAGTCGGTGGAATGAGTGTCATTTAAACGCTTAGTAGTTGAAATTGCTATGAGGTTCTTCCAGTTCACACCTGTTTTACCTTTTTGTGGATGAATACCACGCGTGTTTCTAACAACTGGTATGTGTCTTTTACCACCCCCTCTTTTTCCACGGTGAGTTGGACAAAAAGGAGCTACATCTTGCAAGCTAACAATCTGTTTCCATATATTGGTGTTTAACCTGCTTGGGACTAAAACAGAAGACCTCAGTTGGAGCAATTCATATTTGCTATATACTATTGGCATAATTGGTAAGGAAAGTGTTAACAAGCAAAACACATTAACTGCTGCAGTGGCTGGCTGTGAGAATGTCAATTGTGCAATCATCCAAGATACTTCAATGGTTGAGCTTATAACAGTGCAATCAGTCACCCACAGTACAAACAATGGTTTATAAGAAAAATAATAAGGTAGTGAGTTGGTCTCAGTAACTGTCTCTATCAAGATGAACAGGAACAAAAGCCAGTATAAGGTGTGAAGAAAATCCATCATGTATGAATGAACACAGAGTCAAAAATACAGCTAATTTTTACAAAGTTTTTGTTCTTAAAATCCATATAAGTCGGCATTCCATGAACAAAACATATAAATTTAAACATAATCTGATCCAACAGAGTTTCTAGAATAATCCAATCCAAAAATATGTGCAGAAGTCACAGTAATAATTTTGAAAAACTTGAAAAATGTCAAGAGCAGGTTTTTGTGGCTGCCAGTAAAACAGCGCTCACTGTCCACAATGCTTATTCCAAAAAAATTTAGAGATTTTTCTGTCTCACTTCCCCCGACTTTGCTTATCTTTTGATTATTTATTTTTATCTCTTGACAGAAATTATTATTCTTACCTTTATTTGGGTTAAGTATAATATAAGTGTTTTTTTTAGCATTCAACAGCAGCTGGTTCGCCGAGCACCATTCAAATATTTTTTGAACTTCGTTGTTGAAATAGTGAGTTATGGCATTCCCGTCTGAACCGGAGCAGTGTACCGTGGTATCATCCGCAAACGACAATAGATCGAGTGATGTTGATTTACTAATATCGTTGATATATAAAAGGAAGAGTACAGGGCCCAGAATTGAGCCCTGTGGGACTCCACAGCTTTGTTTCGCTGAATCTGATTTGTGTTCTTCGTACATAACACACTGAAGCCTGTCAGACAGGTAACTTCTGAACCAATTATTCGCGAGGCCTCGGATACCATACTTTTCGAGTTTACATAATAGAATTTCGTGATTTATCGTGTCGAAGGCCTTTGACAAATCCAAGAACAGAGACATACTACTCATAATTGATCGGGGTAGGGGGAGATGGGATCAGTGATAATTTGTTTTTCGCAGAAAATCACTCTAAATCCACTAAAACGCATTGTAGAGCACACAAAAAATTTCCCAATTAATCGGGGGTGAGAGGTGGGAAGGGGGGGGGGGGGATAATCACTCTAGCTTCCCCAAAAATCTGCCCAATTGACCCCGGGGGAGGAGGTACAGCCAAACACTGAATTTTATTATTTTCTGTCAATTAATACAAGGCCAAACAAGAATTAGGCATATGACATTCAGACATGCAATTGTAACTCCTATTGTAATAAAGTTAAGTTTGTTACGTTAAGGCATACAATCGCAACCCCTATTGTAATAATTATTACATTAAGCAACGTTATAGAGAATAAAACCAAGGTAACGATTCCTTCTGTATTTAGTCACCGATTTCCATGACAAATGGAAAGCTAAATAAAATAGAGTCAAAATTAAAAATAAAATTTCTTCAAAATATGGGAAGTGCAATTGCGTGTCTTATTGTAATAAAGTTGCGATGAATACTTTAAAGATTTCAGTTTATTTATATATTTATTTATTAGAGTTTAACGACCTTTTGTAACCAAGGTTATATCGTGTCGGTGACAGATTTACGGGTGGAAGAAGCCAGAGCAACGACGAGCAGCTGCCAGCTCAACAACTCCGCACTGCAGCACAGGCAGGGTTAGATTGGTTGAAGACATGCGCACCATCGACGTGCAGTACGCTTTAGTACACGGCGTCATCGTGCCCCCATGTGGACATTCGGGGTTTCAATGTCATGCCAAATGACACAACGCGGGAGTCCGAATCGATCGCTCCGACGGTCACCCATCCAAGGACTAACCGGGCTCGACGTTACTTAACTTCGGTGATCTGACGAAAACCGGTTACCGCAACTCCACCGCGCCTCCTAAATATTTCAATAATCTTACTGTTGCATTATGGGAAATAACATAAGTTACTGTTGAAATAAAAACAAAGTGAGCAGGTGCTGACTAGGAACACCCTCTCCCCTAGCCATCTATTTATAAAGAAGATTTCAAATTATTTTTAAATCCCTCACAACGCATTTTGGAGCCAAAACAATTGCCTAATTGACCTGGAAGCGGGAGGGATAGGGGTAAGTTATTTTGCATAAAATCACTCTAAATCCCTCAAAAACGCGTTTATTACATTAAGGCATGTAACTGAAATTCCTATTGTAATAAACTTAAGATAAGATAAGATAAGGTTTATTTAGCAAATACACTAGAACAAAGACAGATTGCTATGTACATACAAAATCAACATAAACAGAATCATAAAACATACTAATTCCAAATGACAGACATAAATCATATTACAGATAAGTTCCTCTTCTGATGGAAGAGCTCGACCATGTTATAAATAACATTGCATAGCACTAGATTATCATTAGTCATTACCGGTACGACTTCAAATTTGTCCATTTTATCCATTCGAGGGAAGTCAATTTTCTCGTCAAAGGTTGCGCGAAATAATTTTTCTGTCAATGGTGCATAAAGCGGACATTCCATTATGACATGCCATTCCGATTCTACCCCCCCCCCCCCCCCCCCCCCCCCCCCCATTGAACAAGCTTCACATATTCTGTGTTCCATCGGACGAGGAGGTTGTAAATGCCTTCCGCGTTCGATCCACAGTTTATGGTTGCCGATGCGTAATCGCGTGAAATTGTTTTTTTGCTTCAGTGGAAGAGACGTGAAAGATACACGGTTCCATTTGATAATCTACTTTGAATAGTCGATAAGTCCTAAGTTTGTTTCTTACCTATTCTCTTAATACCATTGTGTATATCTTCTTTAAATAATTTAACATGGTCCGATTCAAGTTTGTACTTTAGAAGATTAATTTTACTTTTGCAAATTTCAGTTTCGTTCAAACTGTTAAATCCAAGTCCATTAAGCTTTTCACTTACTGAGTCAGTGAGTTTACATTTCTTAGCTTCTACAAAAGCATCATTCAGAATAGCATCCGGGGAAGTAATCAGCAATTTACTAGTATAATTTGCGAATCGTACTAAAGCATCCAATGTTATTGGATATCGACCAAGCTCCGCGCGTACCGCATCGTTGGAGGAATGTTTACCTACATTTAAAATCAGTTTACAGAACTTGATATGAATCCTTTCACTCGGTGCAGCTCCTCATATTCAGCTCTGTTGACCATATTCCACTGTACAGAGCCTTGAGCCAATTAAGACTAAGTTCAGACTGTGCATGTTTCAGGACGCCGCTTTCCGAAAAGGTTAACCCTAGGTATGAGTATTTTGAAGTACATTCGAACTCTTTATCCTACTGAAAATTTTGGGATATTTTTTATTTTTCGGGTCTTAAAAATCATATATTTCATCTTTTCAGTCGCTTTGCTTTCTATACGCTTCTTGTCTGTTCAGTCAGTTATGTAGGCCCCTTTGTGAGTCTGAGGTCACCACTAAGTCATGCGCAAATAGTAAGTGGTTCAATTTGCGGTTGTTCTAGTTTATTGGATCACAGTCTTTATAAAAAATCCAACTGATGTCATCTATAAATATCTTGAACAATGTTGGCGAAATGGTACATCCCTGCCTCACGCCATTCGTTTATAACAGGGGCGGTCCAATACCCTAATTTGTTTTTGTGCAGTACTGACTTGATAGATATTATTTGTTACATTGAGGCATGCAATGGCAACCCTTTTGTAATAAAACTAAAAAAGTTAGACTTTTTACATTAAGGTATGCAATTGCTTTTTTTTCACATAAAATCACTCTAAATTCCTCTAAACGCATTTTGGAGCAGAAAAAAATGCACCTGCGACCGGGAAGGGGCGGGGGCGGGGCGGGAGATAAGGGTCAAATTCTTCTCTTTTTTCACAGGAAACCACTCTAAAGTTTTCAAGGGAGCGCGGTGGCTCAGTGGTAGACTGTTGGACTTCTATGCTAGAGGCCCCGAGTTCGATCCCCGTCCGGGACGACCCGCGATTTGTCTTTGGGCAATGCACTTTATCCCATTGCCTGCATGGGGGCACGATGACGACGTGTAATAAAGCGTACTGCACTTCAGTGGTGCACATGGCTGCAACCCTGCTTTAGCGGAGCTTGAACAGAGTTAGAATGTTGAGGAGCTGACAGTTGCTCGTCGATGCTCGGTGGTTCTCTCCGGGTACTCCGGCTTCCTCCACCCGTAAAACGATTAGCTAGTGTGCATAAGTATGTGACCTTAAACACCAATAAATAAATAAAGTTTTCAAAACGCATTATGGAGCAAAAAAAAAAAAGGTCCACTGATCTGGGGGGGGGGGGGGGGGGGATTCTTTTATCGCAGAAAATCATTCTAAATCCCGCAAAATGCATTTTGGAGCAAAACAAAATTGCCCATCATTATTTTGAAGGAACATCATACAAGTTGATACTCTCCAATGCAGTACATTGCAGTAAACTGTAAAAAGAAGTAATCCTTCATTAAAGGGTTCACGCTTAGCCATACTGCATTCTCAAGCATTAGCTTCAAATTTTCCTCCAAAATCGTCATCTCCATGATCATAGAATATCTCATTGAAAATTACCCCCCCCCCCCCGCCCCTCCCTCGCCATCTCTTCAACTACCACCAAATGAAGTGATTAAATAACGTTTGAAATTATTTTTTATGTGACATGACACAAAATTTGTCCAAAGAAGTGTCCAAAATGCATGTCCTCTCCAGGACCATTTTATGGATATACATGCCATGGGCCATTATGATGGGAGTTTTCAGCAAGTATCGGTACTGTTCCTGTTCATATTTTTTGCAAAAATAGGCAAGGCACCTTTTTGTTCCTGTCTTATCAGACCAAATTGGTCAACATACATGTATTTCTAACATTTTATCAAAACGTAAAATTTCAATAATTCAAGTCTGTATTTGACATGCATTTTATATGGTGTGGAAATGTTCAAAAAAGTCATGTTTGTGTCATAAAAATTAAAGAAGATATCAGTTGCAAATCAGAGATCAGGTAAATGCACAATCCCAGTTGCCCTTCAGTTTTTAGTTTTCTGTATAAGTCAGATATGGTTAAAATCCTGGATGGGACATTATTTTGCACAATCCTTTAAGTGACAATAAATCACCTTGATTGAACAATCATATCTCTTCTCTTTGTTTGAGATGGAGTTGGGGGTGTAACTTTCTTTTCTTTAACCCTTTAACATTGACAAAGTTGGTGAATGGAAAATGAACTGTTTACACAAGACCAATGTGGAAATGCAATTAGTAAATGAAGATGAAACACCAATCTCTGGTTGCATTAATAAGCCGATAACATTTACTCTTGATCATTTTTTGCCCGGTCCAAATTGTTGGGTCGCTACAATTTATGAAGGTGATTTGTCCATAGATAAAGTCGAGTCAAAAATGAAGAGCACCAGGACCTACAGGTATTTGTCAACTTCATCATCAATGCTGGATTCAATAAATTTGTGTGGCTTTCAAAACCAGGCCTGTGCCACATGAAGGCAACTGACATTCTCTATACAGTTCCTTCTCTAGAATCCAGTTCTGGCCTGAATTATGTCCTTGACAAGAACGGCTATAATAATGTGAAAATGGCATATGCAAACAAATGTCATCTCCATAGTGTTACTCTATTATTCAGAATCACATGACCACTGAATGATTTGAATGAGTGAAGATTCCCAATAATATTCCATTCCAAGATTCCTTTTAAGTATTTGGAAGTTATGCCAAAGATTATAACAAATATTCGCTTGCATCTTGGAGAGGACACATTTTTGGATAGTCAGTTTTATTAGAATACATTTGAGTAACAACACACATTAAGATGAATTAAGGAACGAGCTAGTGGTTTGATAAAACTTTTGATATGCTGGGTCGTTTATCGCTTAGGCACCGGAAGTCACACACCTCAAAATGCCTGGCATATCGGAAGTTTAATGACACAGATAGTTCATCAAAATCGTTTTCTCAGTTTAATATTGCTTACAGATTAACATTCTTGTTGATTTAATCTTGACTGTTATTGTTATCCAGATAAAATCAATTAAACTGACTGTCCAAAGTTTGACCTTTCTTGGACTCTGGCATTGCGACTTGCCATTTTTGTGAAACTGACATCTATGACCAGAAAAGTTTTCCTGCATGTTCCATATTCTGTATTCTTGTTTTGATTGGCTCATAATATTCCATATCTTCACTCTGTCAAACAATATCGACTTTGATAGGTGGTATTTAACTTAAAAAAATAGAAATTTGAATTTTGGGCTAAATTGTTTCACATTTCCAGAAAAATACTTCTATTTTTTGTTAATATTTGGTTTTCTTTATATCAGGGCTTGACATTTTATTTTATCGAAGATTGAGATGTTTCTTGATGCCTTTTATCTGGTTAAATCAAACATGATTGATATAAAAAATAACTTGGAAAGTGGTGCAGCAAAAAAAATTTGGTATACTTGTAGATCAGTTATATCTTAAATTTCCTTCTGTGATGTTCTGAATATAAGAAAGTATTCTCAAAATCAGACATTTATTGTTCACCCTCTGTGTCCACAAACTGACAACCTTTAACGTGAAAGCACCCAACTGCGTAATTTATTGAAGAACATAACCCCATAAACCTGAACTGAACGGACAAATGACGAAACTTAAACCAACATGGTAACATACTTTAGTACAACCAGCCGCTGCAGAACAACAAAACTTCACAGATGAGATACAGAACGATAATGGAGTGCTCGAAGTGAACGAAGACTGTATAAAATGGAGTGAACGAAGATGGAAGTGAACTGTTGGAACAGAATGGGAGAGACAAACAAATAATTAACAGATCAAAGATCAAACAAGACTTAACTAAGGTTACAGAGAAGGGAAATACAAACACAACCAAGATCGAAGTGAAATGAACAGAACAAACAAAACAGAGTGAAATGAACAGAACAAAGACTGGGCTCTGTAACAAACGTTTGTACTGAATGAACTCAATATACGAAAATTGGAACTATTTTGAACTGAATGAACTCTAAAAACGAGCTATGACTAAATCTTAACTCTAACACACCTTCAACCTTAATCAATTCATTTTTTCATCATATGTGATGCATGTGTTGTTCACACATTGTGCACTAGCACACCAGCATATCAACCACCAGTTCCAAGCTCCGTGAATTCCATTCTTTAGTCTGTCTATGCCAATAGAATCCCTTTTTCCGAAATGAGGGAAAGAGTCGTAGAGTATTTGCTGAATAAGCAATTATGAGCAATTGCTCTATATCTCATTTGCTTGACGAGATTCAAGTCGCAAGCGCATTTGCTCGTGGAGCAATTACTCTCATGGCTCTTCAGCTCCTTTGGTGAAATCGTGGACCACGTTTCTCAGCCCCACCACATACAGAATCCCTTTTAGACCATAGAATCCCCTTTTCCGAAATGAGTCGAGTCTCTAACTCATCTGTTCGATGGGATTCGAGTTGTTCCAGCAATGACTTTTTCAGTAACCGCTTGATAGCTTATTAGGAGAACTTGGAATAGGTATTTGAGCAAGCAGACTGTATTCAGATGCTTCTAGTATTGGAAGACAACTTTGATAGTCATTTGAATTGGGACCTGTAGTGGCAATAGTGTAATGATAGGTACTAAGAGCCGTAGTAGTACTAAAGGTTAGTAATGGTGGAATGCTCTAGCACACGGCAGAATAGTAGTAGCCAATACTAATGGTACAAGCCAGTAATGGTACATAACTATAAAGGCGATAGAATACTACAGTACTGGGTGACTACAATAGAAGCAAATCACAGGACATTTAGTTCTAGCCAAGGTAAAGGCCGATGGTAAGACTACCAAAAGCTGTATAGAAGCTTGAAATCCCTCTGACAGAATCCCACTCATGGAATCCCTTTCACAGAATCACTATAAAATCCTTTTGGGGAAACGTCCGTGGTTATAGAATCCCCTTTTCCGAGATTAATCGAGAGTCGTATATGGAGTCACTCGTTCGAGCAATTGCTCAAAAGCTCCTTTGCTGAATGGGATTCGAGTCGTTCGAGCAATGGCTTTTTCAGTAACTGCTCGATAGCTTATTAGGGAAATTTGGAATATTTGATATGAAAAGATGGCTCGAGCAAGCAGACTTTATTTGACTGCTTCTAGTGGTGGAAGACAACTTTGATAGTGATATGAACTGGGACTCGTAGTTACCTGTGCATACTGGCGAATGGCAGCATCGCCATCCTGGAATGTGCGCAAGGCATGGCCTTGGCGACGTAGTTCTTCGTTGATCCAATCGAGGCGTTCTGTTCACTTACGGGACCATGCTGCCTGGGCGGCCTGAAGCTTTTCTATGTCTTTGTCATGTCGCACACGTTCTACACCAGCATCGTTATCCCGAAACTTGGAGAAAAGGTAGTTGCTGCCAGAGAAGGCCACTGCGTTAGCAAGAGTGCCCCCAACTAGCATTGCGGTCGAGACCATCTTGTTATTTCATAATATCTGCTGGAATGATTCCCTGTTTCATTAACATGTCCTTGGTTGCCATCGTCAACCCTACGTCAAGGACTACCATCCCGACGTTATAGCCAGTGAAGTCAAGTTTAGGGGTGGCACCTTTCGTTGCCATCTTACCTAAGCAGACATATCCTATTGCGAGGGCAAAGACCACGGCGCTGTGATAGGCAGCATTGACCAGCATCTTTCCATCGGCTGAAGACATTGTATATATATATATATATATATATATATACTACTCCAAATATAATGGGTCTGGAGATATCTTTAAATGGTTGATCGGAAGTGCCGCGCTGCGGTTGACTGGATTTGGGGTCCCAAAAGCGGTATCATTAGATTGGCCACCGAGTTATTGATGTTTCTGTTGTTCCTTCGGACCTGGAATCATAATGCCAAGCTAACCAACCCAACCGCCCCAGCAATCCATGGGGAAGAACTCCATTCGTGATGCATTGCATTCGAGACCCCTTGCATTGTGGGGTGGAACAAAGAGATTCATGAAGATTGCCACCAAAATTAGGCTCCTCACCCTCCCAAAATTGGGCACCCTAGGAGCCCAAAAGTGCTGAGTTGCTCAAAATCGTATTTATCAACCGATTTTCGCCAAATAAGCTGCATTGTGGGGTGGCACAAATAGATTCCTGAAGATTGCCACCAAAATTAGGCTCCTCACCCTCCCAAAATTGGGCACCCTAGGAGCCCAAAAGTGCTGAGTTGCTCAAAATCCTATTTATCAACCAATTTTCACCAAATAAACTGCACTGTGGGGTGGCACAAATAGATTCATGAAGATTGCCACCAAAATTAGGCTCCTCACCCTCCCAAAATTGGGCACTCTAGGAGCCCAAAAGTGCTGAGTTGCTCAAAATCGCATTTATCAACCGATTTTCGCCAAATAAACTGCATTGTGGGGTGGCACAAATAGATTCATGAAGATTTCCACCAAAATTAGGCTCCTCACCCTCCCAAAATCGGGCACCCTAGGAGCTCAAAAGTGCTGAGTTGCTGAAAATCGTATTTATCAACCGATTTTCGCCAAATAAACTGGATTGTGGGGTGGCACAAATAGATTCATGAAGATTGCCACCAAAATGAGGCTCCTCACCCTGCCAAAATTGGGCACCCTAGGAGCCCAAAAGTGCTGAGTTGCTCAAAATCGTATTTATCAACCGATTTTCGCCAAATAATCTGCATTGTGGGGTGGCACAAATAGATTCCTGAAGATTGCCACCAAAATTAGGCTCCTCACCCTCCCAAAATTGGGCACCCTAGGAGCCCAAAAGTGCTGAATTGCTCAAAATCCTATTTATCAACCGATTTTCGCCAAATAAACTGCACTGTGGGGTGGCACAAATAGATTCATGAAGATTGCCACCAAAATTAGGCTCCTCACCCTCCCAAAATTGGGCACTCTAGGAGCCCAAAAGTGCTGAGTTGCTCAAAATCGCATTTATCAACCGATTTTCGCCAAATAAACTGCATTGTGGGGTGGCACAAATAGATTCATGAAGATTGCCACCAAAATTAGGCTCCTCACCCTCCCAAAATCGGGCACCCTAGGAGCTCAAAAGTGCTGAGTTGCTGAAAATCGTATTTATCAACCGATTTTCGCCAAATAAACTGGATTGTGGGGTGGCACAAATAGATTCATGAAGATTGCCACCAAAATTAGGCTCCTCACCCTCCCAAAATTGGGCACCCTAGGAGCCCAAAAGTGCTGAGTTGCTCAAAATCGTATTTATCAACCGATCTTCGCCAAATAAACTGCACTGTGGGGTGGCACAAATAGATTCATGAAGATTGCCACCAAAATTAAGCTCCTCACCCTCCCAAAATTGGGCACTCTAGGAGCCCAAAAGTGCTGAGTTGCTCAAAATCGCATTTATCAACCGATTTTCGACAAATAAACTGCATTGTGGGGTGGCACAAATAGATTCATGAAGATTGCCACAAAAATTAGGCTCCTCACCCTCCCAAAATTGGGCACCCTAGGAGCCCAAAAGTGCTGAGTTGCTCAAAATCGCATTTATCAACCGATTTTCGCCAAATAAACTGCATTGTGGGGTGGCACAAATAGATTCATGAAGATTGCCACCAAAATTAGGCTCCTCATCCGCCCAAAATTGGGCACCCTAGGAGCCCAAAAGTGCTGAGTTGCTCAAAATCGTATTTATCAACCAATTTTCGCCAAATAAACTGCATTGTGGGGTGGCTCAAATCGATTCATTAAGATTGCCACCAAAATTAGGCTCCTCACCCTCCCAAAATTGGGCACCCTAGGACCCCAAAAGTGCTGAGTTGCTCAAAATCGTATTTATCAACCGATTTTCGCCAAATAAACTGCACTGTGGGGTGGCACAAATAGATTCATGAAGATTGCCACCAAAATTATGCTCCTCACCCTCCCAAAATTGGGCACCCTAGGAGCCCAAAAGTGCTGAGTTGCTCAAAATCGCATTTATCAACCGATTTTCGCCAAATAAACTGCACTGTGGGGTGGCACAAATAGATTCATGAAGATTGCCACCAAAAATAGGCTCCTCACCCGCCCAAAATTGGGCACCCTAGGAGCCCAAAAGTGCTGAGTTGCTCAAAATCGTATTTATCAACCGATTTTCGCCAAATAAACTGCATTGTGGGGTGACACAAATAGATTCACGAAGATTACCACCAAAATTAGGCTCCTCACCCTCCCAAAATTGGGCACCCTAGGAGCCCAAAAGTGCTGAGTTGCTCAAAATCGTATTTATCAACCGATTATCGCCAAATAAACTGCATTGTGGGGTGGCACAAATAGATTCATGAAGATTGCCTCCAAAATTAGGCTCCTCACTCTCCCAAAATTGGGCAACCTAGGAGCCCAAAAGTGCTGAGTTGCTCAAAATCGTATTTATCGACCGATTTTCGCCAAATAAACTGCATTCTGGGGTGGCACAAATAGATTCATGAAAATTGCCACCCAAGTTAGGTACCTCACCCTCCCAAAATTGGGCACCCTAGGAGCCCAAAAGTGCTGAGTTGCTCAAAATCGTATTTATCAACAGATTTTCACCAAATAAACTGCATTGTGGGGTGGCACAAATAGATTCATGAAGATTGCCACCAAAATTAGGCTCCTCACCCTCCCAAAATTGGGCACTCTAGGAGCCCAAAAGTGCTGAGTTGCTCAAAATCGCATTTATCAACCGATTTTCGCCAAATAAACTGCATTGTGGGGTGGCACAAATAGATTCATGAAGATTGCCACCAAAATTAGGCTCCTCACCCTCCCCAAATTGGGCACCCTAGGAGCCCAAAAGTGCTGAGTTGCTCAAAATCGCATTTATCAACCGATTTTCGCCAAATAAACTGCATTGTGGGGTGGCACAAATAGATTCATGAAGATTGCCACCAAAATTAGGCTCCTCACCCTCCCAAAATTGGGCACCCTAGGAGCCCAAAAGTGCTGAGTTGCTCAAAATCGTATTTATCAACCGATTTTCGCCAAATAAACTGCATTGTGGGGTGGCACAAATAGATTCATGAAGATTGCCACCATAATTAGGCTCCTCACCCTCCCAAAATTGGGCACCCTAGGAGCCCAAAAGTGCTGAGTTGCTCAAAATCGTATTTATCAATCGATTTTCGCCAAATAAACTGCATTGTGGGGTGGCACAAATAGATTCATGAAGATTGCCACCAAAATAAGGCTCCTCACCCTCCCAAAATTGGGCGCCCTAGGAGCCCAAAAGTGCTGAGTTGCTCAAAATCGCATTTATCAATCGATTTTCGCCAAATAAACTGCACTGTGGGGTGGCACAAATAGATTCAAAAAAATTGCCACCAAAAATAGGCTCCTCACCAGCCCAAAATTGGGCACCCTAGGAGCACAAAAGTGCTGAGTTGCTCAAAATCGTATTTATCAACCGATTTTCGCCAAATAAACTGCATTGTGGGGTGACACAAATAGATTCACGAAGATTGCCACCAAAATTAGGCTCCTCACCCTCCCAAAATTGGGCACCCTAGGAGCCCAAAAGTGTTGAGTTGCTAAAAATCGTATTTATCAACCAATTATCGCCAAATAAACTGCATTGTGGGGTGGCACAAATAGATTCATGAAGATTGTCTCCAAAATTAGGCTCCTCACTCTCCCAAAATTGGGCAACCTAGGAGCCCAAAAGTGCTGAGTTGCTCAAAATCGTATTTATCGACCGATTTTCGCCAAATAAACTGCATTCTGGGGTGGCACAAATAGATACATGAAAATTGCCACCCAAATTAGGTACCTCACCCTCCCAAAATTGGGCACCCTAGAAGCCCAAAAGTGCTGAGTTGCTCAAAATCGTATTTATCAACAGATTTTCACCAAATAAACTGCATTGTGGGGTGGCACAAATAGATTCATGAAGATTGCCACCAAAATTAGGCTCCTCACCCTCCCAAAATTGGGCACCCTAGGAGCCCAAAAGTGCTGAGTTGCTCAAAATCGTATTTATCAACCGATTATTGCCAAATAAACTGCATTGTGGGGTGGCACAAATAGATTCATGAAGATTGTCACCAAAATTAGGCTCCTCACCCTCCCAAAATTGGGCACCCTAGGAGCCCAAAAGTGCTGAGTTGCTCAAAATCGCATTTATCAACCGATTTTCGCCAAATAAGCTGCATTGTGGGGTGGCACAAATAGATTGATGAAGATTGCCACCCAAATTAGGTACCTCACCCTCCCAAAATATGGCACCCTAGGAACCTAAAAGTGCTGAGTTGCTCAAAATCGTATTTATCAACCGATTTTCGCCAAACAAACTGCATTGTTGGGTGGCACAAATAGATTCATGAAGATTGTTACCAAAATTAGGCTCCTCACCATCCCAAAATTGGGCACCCTAGGAGCCTAAAAATGCTGAGTTGCTCAAAATCGTATTTTGGGCACCCTAGGAGCCCAAAAATGCTGAGTTGCTCAAAATCGTATTTTGGGCACCCTAGGAGCCCAAAAATGCTGAGTTGCTCAAAATCGTATTTATCAACCGATTTTCGCCAAATAAACTGCATTGTGGGGTGGCACAAATAGATTCATGAAGATTGCCACCAAAATTAGGCTCCTCACCCTCCCAAAATTGGGCACCCTTGGAGCCCAAAAGTGCTGAGTTGCTCAAAATCGTATTTATCAACCGATTTTCGCCAAATAAACTGCATTGTGGGGTGGCACAAATAGATTCATTAAGATTGCCACCATAATTAGGCTACTCACCCTCCCAAAATTGGGCACCCTAGGACCCCAAAAGTGCTGAGTTGCTCAAAATCGTATTTATCAACCGATTTCGCCAAATAAACTGCATTGTGGGGTGGCACAAATAGATTCATGAAGATTGCCACCAAAATTAGGCTCCTCACCATCCCAAAATTGGGAACCCTAGGAGCCCAAATGTGCTGAGTTGCTCAAAATCGTATTTATCAACCGATTTTCGCCAAATAAACTGCATTGTGGGGTGGCACAAATAGATTCCTGAAGATTGCCACCAAAATTAGGTTCCTTACCCTCCCAAAATCGGGCACCCTAGGAGCCCAAAAGTGCTGAGTTGCTCAAAATCGTATTTATCAACCGATTTTCGCCAAATAAACTGCATTGTGGGTGGGACAAATAGATTCATGAAGATTGCCACCAAAATTAGGCTCCTCTCCCTCCCAAAATTGGGCACCCTAGGAGCCCAAAAGTGCTGAGTTGCTCAAAATCGCATTTATCAACCGATTTTCCGCCAAATAAACTGCATTGTGGGGGTGGTACAAATAGATTCATGAAGATTGCCACCCAAATTAGGTACCTCACCCTCCCAAAATTGGGTACCCTAGAAGCCCAAAAGTGCTGAGTTGCTCAAAATCGTATTTATCAATCGATTTTCGCCAAATAAACTGCATTGTGGGGTGGCACAAATAAATTCATGAAGATTGCCACCAAAATTAGGCTCCTCACCCTCCCAAAATTGGTCACCCTAGGAGCCCAAAAGTGCTGAGTTGCTCAAAATCGTATTTATCAACCGATTTTCGCCAAATAAACTGCATTGTGGGGTGGCACAAATAGATTCATGAAGATTGTCACCAAAATTAGGCTCCTCACCCTCCCAAAATTGGGCACCCTAGGAGCCCAAAAGTGCTGAGTTGCTCAAAATCGCATTTATCAACCGATTTTCGCCAAATAAACTGCATTGTGGGGTGGCACAAATAGATTCATGAAGATTGCCACCCCAAATTAGGTATCTCACCCTCCCAAAATTGGGCACCCTAGGAACCCGAAAGTGCTGAGTTGCTCAAAATCGTATTTATCAACCGATTTTTCGCCAAACAAACTGCATTGTGGGGTGGCACAAATAGATGCATGATGATTGCCACCAAAATTAGGCTCCTCACCGTCCCAAAATTGGGTACCCTAGGAGCCCAAAAGTGCTGAGTTGCTCAAAATCGTATTTATCAACCGATTTTCGCCAAATAAACTGCATTGTGGGGTGGCACAAATAGATTCTTGAAGATTGCCACCAAAATTAGGCTCCTCACCCTCCCAAAATTGGGCAACCTGGGAGCCCAAAAGTGCTGAGTTGCTCAAAATCGTATTTATCAACCGATTTTCGCCAAATAAACTGCACTGTGGGGTGGCACAAATAGATTCATGAAGATTGCCACCAAAATTAGGCTCCTCACCCTCCCAAAATTGGGCACTCTAGGAGCCCAAATGTGCTGAGTTGCTCAAAATCGCATTTATCAACCGATTTTCGCCAAATAAACTGCATTGAGGGGTGGCACAAATAGATTCATGAAGATTGCCACCAAAATTAGGCTCCTCACCCTCCAAAATCGGGCACCCTAGGAGCTCAAAAGTGCTGAGTTGCTGAAAATCGTATTTATCAACCGATTTTCGCCAAATAAACTGGATTGTGGGGTGGCACAAATAGATTCATGAAGATTGCCCACCAAAATTAGGCTCCTCACCCTCCCAAAATTGGGCACCCTAGGAGCCCAAAAGTGCTGAGTTGCTCAAAATCGTATTTATCAACCGATCTTTGCCAAATAAACTGCACTGTGGGGTGGCACAAATAGATTCATGAAGATTGCCACCAAAATTAAGCTCCTCACCCTCCCAAAATTGGGCACTCTAGGAGCCCAAAAGTGCTGAGTTGCTCAAAATCGCATTTATCAACCGATTTTCGACAAATAAACTGCATTGTGGGGTGGCACAAAATAGATTCATGAAGATTGCCACAAAAATTAGGCTCCTCACCCTCCCAAAATTGGGCACCCTAGGAGCCCAAAAGTGCTGAGTTGCTCAAAATCGCATTTATCAACCGATTTTCGCCAATAAACTGCATTGTGGGGTGGCACAAATAGATTCATGAAGATTGCCACCAAAATTAGGCTCCTCATCCGCCCAAAATTGGGCACCCTAGGAGCCCAAAAGTGCTGAGTTGCTCAAAATCGTATTTATCAACCAATTTTCGCCAAATAAAACTGCATTGTGGGGTGGCTCAAATAGATTCATTAAGATTGCCACCAAAATTAGGCTCCTCACCCTCCCAAAATTGGGCACCCTAGGAGCCCAAAAGTGCTGAGTTGCTCAAAATATTTATCAACCGATTTTCGCCAAATAAACTGCACTGTGGGGTGGCACAAATAGATTCATGAAGATTGCCACCAAAATTATGCTCCTCACCCTCCCAAAATTGGGCACCCTAGGAGCCCAAAAGTGCTGAGTTGCTCAAAATCGCATTTATCAACCGATTTTCGCCAAATAAACTGCACTGTGGGGTGGCACAAATAGATTCATGAAGATTGCCACCAAAAATAGGCTCCTCACCCCGCCCAAAATTGGGCACCCTAGGAGCCCAAAAGTGCTGAGTTGCTCAAAATCGTATTTATCAACCGATTTTCGCCAAATAAACTGCATTGTGGGGTGACACAAATAGATTCACGAAGATTGCCACCAAAATTAGGCTCCTCACCCTCCCAAAATTGGGCACCCTAGGAGCCCAAAAGTGCTGAGTTGCTCAAAATCATATTTATCAACCGATTATCGCCAAATAAACTGCATTGTGGGGTGGCACAAATAGATTCATGAAGATTGCCTCCAAAATTAGGGCTCCTCACTCTCCCAAAATTGGGCAACCTAGGAGCCCAAAAGTGCTGAGTTGCTCAAAATCGTATTTATCGACCGATTTTCGCCAAATAAACTGCATTCTGGGGTGGCACAAATAGATTCATGAAAATTGCCACCCAAGTTAGGTACCTCACCCTCCCAAAATTGGGCACCCTAGGAGCCCAAAAGTGCTGAGTTGCTCAAAATCGTATTTATCAACAGATTTTCACCAAATAAAACTGCATTGTGGGGTGGCACAAATAGATTCATGAAGATTGCCACCAAAATTAGGCTCCTCACCCTCCCAAAATTGGGCACTCTAGGAGCCCAAAAGTGCTGAGTTGCTCAAAATCGCATTTATCAACCGATTTTCGCCAAATAAACTGCATTGTGGGGTGGCACAAATAGATTCATGAAGATTGCCACCAAAATTAGGCTCCTCACCCTCCCAAAATTGGGCACTCTAGGAGCCCAAAAGTGCTGAGTTGCTCAAAATCGCATTTATCAACCGATTTTCGCCAAATAAACTGCATTGTGGGGTGGCACAAATAGATTCATGAAAATTGCCACCAAAATTAGGCTCCTCACCCTCCCAAAATTGGGCACCCTAGGAGCCCAAAAGTGCTGAGTTGCTCAAAATCGTATTTATCAACCGATTGTCGCCAAATAAACTGCATTGTGGGGTGGCACAAATAGATTCATGAATATTGCCACCTTAATTAGGCTCCTCACCCTCCCAAAATTGGGCACCCTAGGAGCCCAAAAGTGCTGAGTTGCTCAAAATCGTATTTATCAATCGATTTTCGCCAAATAAACTGCATTGTGGGGTGGCACAAATAGATTCATGAAGATTGCCACCAAAATGAGGCTCCTCACCCTCCCAAAATTGGGCGCCCTAGGAGCCCAAAAGTGCTGAGTTGCTCAAAATCGCATTTATCAATCGATTTTCGCCAAATAAACTGCACTGTGGGGTGGCACAAATAGATTCATAAAAATTGCCACCAAAAATAGGCTCCTCACCAGCCCAAAATTGGGCACCCTAGGAGCACAAAAGTGCTGAGTTGCTCAAAATCGTATTTATCAACCGATTTTCGCCAAATAAACTGCATTGTGGGGTGACACAAATAGATTCACGAAGATTGCCACCAAAATTAGGCTCCTCACCCTCCCAAAATTGGGCACCCTAGGAGCCCAAAAGTGTTGAGTTGCTCAAAATCGTATTTATCAACCGATAATCGCCAAATAAACTGCATTGTGGGGTGGCACAAATAGATTCATAAAGATTGTCTCCAAAATTAGGCTCCTCACTCTCCCAAAATTGGGCAACCTAGGAGCCCAAAAGTGCTGAGTTGCTCAAAATCGTATTTATCGACCGATTTTCGCCAAATAAACTGCATTCTGGGGTGGCACAAATAGATACATGAAAATTGCCACCCAAATTAGGTACCTCACCCTCCCAAAATTGGGCACCCTAGAAGCCCAAAAGTGCTGAGTTGCTCAAAATCGTATTTATCAACAGATTTTCACCAAATAAACTGCATTGTGGGGTGGCACAAATAGATTCATGAAGATTGCCACCAAAATTAGGCTCCTCACCCTCCCAAAATTGGGCACCCTAGGAGCCCAAAAGTGCTGAGTTGCTCAAAATCGTATTTATCAACCGATTATTGCCAAATAAACTGCATTGTGGGGTGGCACAAATAGATTCATGAAGATTGTCACCAAAATTAGGCTCCTCACCCTCCCAAAATTGGGCACCCTAGGAGCCCAAAAGTGCTGAGTTGCTCAAAATCGCATTTATCAACCGATTTTCGCCAAATAAGCTGCATTGTGGGGTGGCACAAATAGATTGATGAAGATTGCCACCCAAATTAGGTACCTCACCCTCCCAAAATTGGGCACCCTAGGAACCTAAAAGTGCTGAGTTGCTCAAAATCGTATTTATCAACCGATTTTCGCCAAACAAACTGCATTGTTGGGTGGCACAAATAGATTCATGAAGATTGTTACCAAAATTAGGCTCCTCACCATCCCAAAATTGGGCACCCTAGGAGCCTAAAAATGCTGAGTTGCTCAAAATCGTATTTTGGGCACCCTAGGAGCCCAAAAATGCTGAGTTGCTCAAAATCGTATTTTGGGCACCCTAGGAGCCCAAAAATGCTGAGTTGCTCAAAATCGTATTTATCAACCGATTTTCGCCAAATAAACTGCATTGTGGGGTGGCACAAATAGATTCATGAAGATTGCCACCAAAATTAGGCTCCTCACCCTCCCAAAATTGGGCACCCTTGGAGTCCAAAAGTGCTGAGTTGCTCAAAATCGTATTTATCAACCGATTTTCGCCAAATAAACTGCATTGTGGGGTGGCACAAATAGATTCATTAAGATTGCCACCATAATTAGGCTCCTCACCCTCCCAAAATTGGGCACCCTAGGACCCCAAAAGTGCTGAGTTGCTCAAAATCGTATTTATCAACCGATTTTCGCCAAATAAACTGCATTGTGGGGTGGCACAAATAGATTCATGAAGATTGCCACCAAAATTAGGCTCCTCATCATCCCAAAATTGGGAACCCTAGGAGCCCAAATGTGCTGAGTTGCTCAAAATCGTATTTATCAACCGATTTTCGCCAAATAAACTGCATTGTGGGGTGGCACAAATAGATTCCTGAAGATTGCCACCAAAATTAGGTTCCTTACCCTCCCAAAATCGGGCACCCTAGGAGCCCAAAAGTGCTGAGTTGCTCAAAATCGTATTTATCAACCGATTTTCGCCAAATAAACTGCATTGTGGGTGGGACAAATAGATTCATGAAGATTGCCACCAAAATTAGGCTCCTCTCCCTCCCAAAATTGGGCACCCTAGGAGCCCAAAAGTGCTGAGTTGCTCAAAATCGCATTTATCAACCGATTTTCGCCAAATAAACTGCATTGTGGGGTGGCACAAATAGATTCATGAAGATTGCCACCAAAATAAGGCTCCTCACCCTCTCAAAATTGGGCGCCCTAGGAGCCCAAAAGTGCTGAGTTGCTCAAAATCGCATTTATCAATCGATTTTCGCCAAATAAACTGCACTGTGGGGTGGCACAAATAGATTCATAAAAATTGCCACCAAAAATAGGCTCCTCACCAGCCCAAAATTGGGCACCCTAGGAGCACAAAAGTGCTGAGTTGCTCAAAATCGTATTTATCAACCGATTTTCGCCAAATAAACTGCATTGTGGGGTGACACAAATAGATTCACGAAGATTGCCACCAAAATTAGGCTCCTCACCCTCCCAAAATTGGGCACCCTAGGAGCCCAAAAGTGTTGAGTTGCTCAAAATCGTATTTATCAACCGATAATCGCCAAATAAACTGCATTGTGGGGTGGCACAAATAGATTCATAAAGATTGTCTCCAAAATTAGGCTCCTCACTCTCCCAAAATTGGGCAACCTAGGAGCCCAAAAGTGCTGAGTTGCTCAAAATCGTATTTATCGACCGATTTTCGCCAAATAAACTGCATTCTGGGGTGGCACAAATAGATACATGAAAATTGCCACCCAAATTAGGTACCTCACCCTCCCAAAATTGGGCACCCTAGAAGCCCAAAAGTGCTGAGTTGCTCAAAATCGTATTTATCAACAGATTTTCACCAAATAAACTGCATTGTGGGGTGGCACAAATAGATTCATGAAGATTGCCACCAAAATTAGGCTCCTCACCCTCCCAAAATTGGGCACCCTAGGAGCCCAAAAGTGCTGAGTTGCTCAAAATCGTATTTATCAACCGATTATTGCCAAATAAACTGCATTGTGGGGTGGCACAAATAGATTCATGAAGATTGTCACCAAAATTAGGCTCCTCACCCTCCCAAAATTGGGCACCCTAGGAGCCCAAAAGTGCTGAGTTGCTCAAAATCGCATTTATCAACCGATTTTCGCCAAATAAGCTGCATTGTGGGGTGGCACAAATAGATTGATGAAGATTGCCACCCAAATTAGGTACCTCACCCTCCCAAAATTGGGCACCCTAGGAACCTAAAAGTGCTGAGTTGCTCAAAATCGTATTTATCAACCGATTTTCGCCAAACAAACTGCATTGTTGGGTGGCACAAATAGATTCATGAAGATTGTTACCAAAATTAGGCTCCTCACCATCCCAAAATTGGGCACCCTAGGAGCCTAAAAATGCTGAGTTGCTCAAAATCGTATTTTGGGCACCCTAGGAGCCCAAAAATGCTGAGTTGCTCAAAATCGTATTTTGGGCACCCTAGGAGCCCAAAAATGCTGAGTTGCTCAAAATCGTATTTATCAACCGATTTTCGCCAAATAAACTGCATTGTGGGGTGGCACAAATAGATTCATGAAGATTGCCACCAAAATTAGGCTCCTCACCCTCCCAAAATTGGGCACCCTTGGAGTCCAAAAGTGCTGAGTTGCTCAAAATCGTATTTATCAACCGATTTTCGCCAAATAAACTGCATTGTGGGGTGGCACAAATAGATTCATTAAGATTGCCACCATAATTAGGCTCCTCACCCTCCCAAAATTGGGCACCCTAGGACCCCAAAAGTGCTGAGTTGCTCAAAATCGTATTTATCAACCGATTTTCGCCAAATAAACTGCATTGTGGGGTGGCACAAATAGATTCATGAAGATTGCCACCAAAATTAGGCTCCTCATCATCCCAAAATTGGGAACCCTAGGAGCCCAAATGTGCTGAGTTGCTCAAAATCGTATTTATCAACCGATTTTCGCCAAATAAACTGCATTGTGGGGTGGCACAAATAGATTCCTGAAGATTGCCACCAAAATTAGGTTCCTTACCCTCCCAAAATCGGGCACCCTAGGAGCCCAAAAGTGCTGAGTTGCTCAAAATCGTATTTATCAACCGATTTTCGCCAAATAAACTGCATTGTGGGTGGGACAAATAGATTCATGAAGATTGCCACCAAAATTAGGCTCCTCTCCCTCCCAAAATTGGGCACCCTAGGAGCCCAAAAGTGCTGAGTTGCTCAAAATCGCATTTATCAACCGATTTTCGCCAAATAAA
Organism: Pictodentalium vernedei; assembly: GCA_031216915.1. Classification (NCBI taxonomy): domain Eukaryota; kingdom Metazoa; phylum Mollusca; class Scaphopoda; order Dentaliida; family Dentaliidae; genus Pictodentalium; species Pictodentalium vernedei. The sequence continues at coordinate 396,933,653 of CM062295.1, forward strand.
CTGCATTGTGGGGTGGTACAAATAGATTCATGAAGATTGCCACCCAAATTAGGTACCTCACCCTCCCAAAATTGGGTACCCTAGGAGCCCAAAAGTGCTGAGTTGCTCAAAATCGTATTTATCAATCGATTTTCGCCAAATAAACTGCATTGTGGGGTGGCACAAATAAATTCATGAAGATTGCCACCAAAATTAGGCTCCTCACCCTCCCAAAATTGGGCACCCTAGGAGCCCAAAAGTGCTGAGTTGCTCAAAATCGTATTTATCAACCGATTTTCGCCAAATAAACTGCATTGTGGGGTGGCACAAATAGATTCATGAAGATTGTCACCAAAATTAGGCTCCTCACCCTCCCAAAATTGGGCACCCTAGGAGCCCAAAAGTGCTGAGTTGCTCAAAATCGCATTTATCAACCGATTTTCGCCAAATAAACTGCATTGTGGGGTGGCACAAATAGATTCATGATGATTGCCACCCAAATTAGGTATCTCACCCTCCCAAAATTGGGCACCCTAGGAACCCGAAAGCGCTGAGTTGCTCAAAATCGTATTTATCAACCGATTTTCGCCAAACAAACTGCATTGTGGGGTGGCACAAATAGATGCATGATGATTGCCACCAAAATTAGGCTCCTCACCGTCCCAAAATTGGGTACCCTAGGAGCCCAAAAGTGCTGAGTTGCTCAAAATCGTATTTATCAACCGATTTTCGCCAAATAAACTGCATTGTGGGGTGGCACAAATAGATTCATGAAGATTGCCACCAAAATTAGGCTCCTCACCCTCCCAAAATTGGGCAACCTGGGAGCCCAAAAGTGCTGAGTTGCTCAAAATCGTATTTATCAACCGATTTTCGCCAAATAAACTGCATTGTGGGGTGGCACAAATAGATTCATGAAGATTGCCACCAAAATTAGGCTCCTCACCCTCCCAAAATTGGGCACCCAAGGAGCCCAAACGTGCTGAGTTGCTCAAAATCGTATTTATCAACCGATTTTCGCCAAATAAACTGTAATTGTGGGGTGACACAAATAGATTCTTGAAGATTACCACCAAAATTAGGTACCTGACCCTCCAAAAATTGGACTATCTAGGAGCCCAAAAATGCTGTGTTGCTCCAAATGCCATTTAGCAACTGATTTTCTCCAAATAAACTGCTTTGTGGGGTGGCACAAATAGATTCATGAGGATTGTCACCAAAATTAAGTACCTGACCCTCCAGAAATTGGGCACTCTAGAAGCCCAAAAGTGCTGAGTTGCTCCAAGTCGCATTTATCAACCGATCTTCGCCAAATAAACTGCATAATAACTTCCCCAAAATATGGAACGAGCTGGAATCTGAACTACGTAACATTAATAACTGGATCAAGTTTTGAAAAAAAATTAATATCAAAGCTTTCATCTTCATTTCCAGTTAATGTCCAATGTAAGAATCCATATTGCCCATATTGTCAGATTGGAACCTACTGAGGTGATTGTCTTTTTGACCTAATGTCTATCAGTGGGTTGACTAGACCATCGCCTCAGTAGCCACCTGCTTTGTTCACTACTCTACTCTATGAATTGACTTGACAAACAATGTACGGGATAAAGTTCGCCAAATGTGGGCAGCTTAGATATATAATTAACCAGCTATACTTGACCTTATCCTTATTCTACTAATGTGAAATGCCAGGGGATACAAGAAATGATCCCAATGTAAAGTAATAATGTGTATTGCGATACCCGTGATATGATATGCATAGATAACAAATTTAGGCCTTGTGAGCACCTTAGATTACTTTCGTTATCTTGTCTGGTTATCTCGTCCACAAATGAGTTTGGCTTACTGCCAAGTCTGCAGACGCACGAAAGTACCGATATCCACCAAACACATCAACCTTCTCACCACCAACCCCACCTCCCCCACCATTGTTACTTAACGTTAAAGAAAAACACTAAAATCTCTAAATGAACAGTTACAGTCGGTTGCAGCGAGGAAATATTTTTGAAACGGGAGATAACAGGTAGACAGCCATTCTCGCTATGTTATTTCCCTGCGGTACATATTCATGTGTCACTGTGATTAGAAATATATTACAATTGTAATGTTTTATATATCGTAAATACATAAACATTATCAATGCTAGTTGATGGAGTGATTCTTGTAACACAGGTATGACGTACGGACAGGCTCATAAATCCATGAATTAGGCATACTGTTAGATAATATAGCACGATGCTCAAAGAATGTAGCATGATGCCTAAATAATATAGCATGATGGTTAATTATTTAAGCATCGTTCTTAATTATTCAGGCATTATGCTTAATTATTTAGGCAGCATTCGTGAAATCATACCAAACAATATAGCATCATGCTCAATTATTAGAGTACCATGCTAAAATAAAATGTATGACCCTCCAGTACGCGGACTTGATTTCAGCATCATGCTATGTTATTTATGGAGCATTCGTGAAATCATACCAAATAGTACAGCATCATGTTTAAATAATTGGTCATCATGCTCAATTAAAGTGCATGATCCTCCCGCAATTCAGCATCATGCAAAAATAATTCAGGATCATGCTATATTGTTTATGCAGCATTCGTTAAATTGCGCAAAATAATATAGCATGATACTTAAATAATTTGGCATCATGCTCAATTAAAGTGCATGATCCTCCCGTAATTCAGCATCATGCTAAATTAATTCAGCATCATGCTATATTGTTTATGCAGCATTCGTTAAATTGCGCAAAATAATATAGCATGATACTTAAATAATTTGGCATCATGCTCAATTAAAGTGCATGATCCTCCCGTAATTCAGCATCATGCTAAATTAATTCAGCATCGTGCTAAATTAATTCAGCATCATGCTATATTATTTATGCAGCATTCGTTAAATCGCGCAAAATAAAATAGCATGATGCTTAAATAATTAAGCACCATGCTAACTTAATATGCCCGATCCTCCCGTAATTCAGCATCATGCGAAATTAATTCAGCATCATGCTATATTATTTCTGCAGTATTCATAAAATAGTGAAAAATAAGAAAGCATCATGCTCAAATAGTTAAGCATCATGCCGAATTAAAATGCATGGACCTCTCGTAATTCAGGATCATGCTTAATTAATCCGGCATCATTGTGTATTATTTATGTAGCATTCGTGAAATCGTGCAAAATAATTTAGCATTTTGCTTAATTAATTCACATCATGCTCAAATAATTAAGCATGGTGTTAAATTAATTCAACATCATGCTAAAATAATTCAGCATCATGCTAAATTAATTCAGCATCATGCTGAAATCCTGTCAATCAACACATTCTGCTAACCAATCAGTGACGCCGATACATACGCCCTGGGTGATTGGTTGGATCGGAATAATGGAGCATGACCAAAAAACAATTATATGTTACGAATCGTTTCACTGGATTCTCTTTTAATGATACAAAATAAATTAGAAATTAAACACCGAGAATTTGAGCAGTTCTTGTTTACGTTCGTGAACAAGTTCCGTTTTACTGTTGAAATATGACTCGTTAATTAAAGTCTGGGGAGTGTGTGCTTTAAAGTGAGAATGAAAGGTAAGAATTGTTTGATAAACTTGACAGTGCACCTGCGTGGTGACCATGGCATAGTCACAGAGACTGAAAGCACCTTTATAGACCAATAAATAAATGTAAATCTGAAAATCCACAGGCATCAGAAACCATCGTCAAAGACAGATTTTTTTGTATAGCCCCCCTCACTCGCTATCTTAGCCACTTATGAGTTTTGTTACCCGCAAGGATGAAGGTCCACTTTACACAACCAGCAGTATAGCACGTGTGAGTCATGCTCGGCCACCCGGAGCTTTGTCGGAACAGCTAGAGTTAAATCACCATAGGAACCGGAGCTTTTGGCGGAGCAACTCTTTCCTGTGCCCTATCCGTCTTTATCCTGCAATTGGTGTACGTCCTGCATATATAGTATGCTAAGGTATGCATAGTGATGCATATACAGGCAGGTCTGTGGGTATATAGTATGACTATGTGATGGAATATCGATGGGGGAAGGCGAGTTTTCTTGAAAGTTTTCCCCGTGAAACGGTTGATGTTGCTATTGACATCGCGACGCCACGATGCGCTCGCGACTTCATAGAAACGTTGGCCGCTTTTTACTTCGAGTCAGGGGTGTCAGGTTTCTCGAACTGGCCTGATATGGCAGTAGCCGTATACGCCCCATGCAGATCCCCTTTTAGCCCTTGGTACCACTAATTGATCAAATGCTTTGACCTGTATAGGCAGTACGTTATGCTAGTCCAGGTGGTATCGTGGGGTGGGTAAAGGTAATGCATGGTCGTCCAGTGTGGTATGGCGAGGTTGTCCTTGGTTGTTTAGAACTGTAGTGTAGTCTGGATGCTATATACCCCTGTTAATCCTTGGTACAACTTATCGACCTAATGCTTCGTATATTTCTGTAGCTGGTAGTACATAATGCGAGCCTAGGCAGTATTGTGGTGGGGGTAATGCATGGTTGTCGAGTGTGGAAGTACAGGTTGTGCGGTTTGCATCGCTACTGGTCCAATTTTAGCCTTTCGTTCCATTATTTATCTAGGGTGGTCTCCTGGTCCACAGAGTGTATAGGTAGTATGTTTTGCAAGGCCAAGCGGTATTGTGACGTGAGGTGGGGTAATGCAGGGTGGTTGTCTAGTGTGGTGGTATAGGATGCACGGTCTATATCACTGTTGGTCTACTATTAGTCCTTAATACCACTATCTATCTAAGGCTTTATATTATCCTATAACTGGTAGGGGTAGTACCTAATGCAAGGTCAAGCAGTATTGTGGGGAGGGTGGGGTGGGGGGGGTGTGGGGGGGCTTAATGCATGGTTGTATAAAGTAGTAGTATATGATGCAGGGTTGGGGCAAATACATTGTAAATGTATTGAATACGAATACGAATACTTTGAAATTTTGTGAATACGAATACGAATACACAAATTACAAATGTATTTGAATACGAATACGAATACTTTACAATGTATCATGAATACAAATATGAATACTTGAATACTTTTTAAAATCATTTCTTGTAAATGGATGATAATTTGATCATTCTTATTGGGATTAAGGGTACAAGAGATTATAGGTGAAGAATTAGTTTTTCAACACTTCTGTGTAAAAATTACAGAACAAGAATACCAATTTTTACCATTTTTCTACATGACATTTTAACTTTTTGTCTGAAAAACATAGTTTATGACCCCTCATTGGAATGAGCTCGTTTTAAATACATACTATCAACGCCAATTTTTTCAGGATTTTTTTCTTCTAAACTGCATCTTATGACCCCAAAGTAGGGTCATAAGATGCAGTTTGGAAGGAAAAAATGGAAAAATAAAATCATTAAATAGGGAACTGTGAGAAATTAACACAATTTTGGGGATATTTTTAAAAAAAATTTTCTTCTAAACTGCATTTTATGACCCCCAATAATGTCTATTAATCGTGGCTATTTGTGGCCTCTTTGCTTCATGTCTTTTATTAATATTTAAACATACATTGCTGGTGAGAATAAAAAAACTGGCCAGTGCTATTCACAAAAATCAATTAAGCAATTACTGCACTATTGGAAAAATGTGGTAATTCAAGCACAATAATTTTATAGATCTATCAGTCTACACCTTATTTCTACTATTACTGTAGAAAAATATTAGTATTAATTGGATAATGGAGTTGTTTAGGGATTAAAAATCAATACTTTGGCCAGACCGATATCCTTTGTCCTAAGAATAATCTGTACAATTACAATGTTCAGTTTACAGTGAAACAAACAAGCTGTTTGAAACAGCCATTAAAGTGAATTAGCCTGTTGCTGTTAAAAAGCACTTCAAAAGTATTAGTTTAATTCTTTACCACTTTCTAATAGAGATAATCACAATATTTTTTTTACAAATACTGTATACGTGTGTATTAAAAACAAGAAAAGTATTCAAAAAGTATTCAAAAAGTATTCATGAATACACCTCAAATTTGACTGTATTCGAATACGAATACTTTAAAATTGCATGAATACTGAATACATTTGAATACTTGAAAAAATGTATTGAATACGACTGAATACCGAATACGAATACGAATATGAATACCCCAACCCTGATATGATGTAAGGTCTGTATTCCCGCGGATTCAGTGGTAGCCCATAGTATTATTGATCCACCTACTCGTTATACTGTCCTAAGTAAGTACGGATACTACGTAATGCTAAGCCATGCCGTGTTATGCTTGGTTGTCTGGTAGAGTAGTATAGGAGAAACTCTTTGTACCCCATATGCCTATTGTTAGCACTTAGTACAAATATCTATCTTAGGTGTTCTAGTGCTGGCCCACAGTTCATACAAGTAGTTTACTAATGCTAGGCCCAGGGGTATTGTTTGGGTTATGGGTAAAGCTTGGATTCTGGACCTTTACATCTCTAAGATCATTACTGTTGACTTACCAAAAGTCACCGTGATCTGTCCTATGATCGACTTTATTTACCGGACACTATAGTTTTCTGCCGCGCCTACTGAAAAATAGGAAAGACGTGATAGTTACATCAGATCGCTCGAGCGACTCAAATCTCATCGAGCCAATAAAATATAGAGCAATTGCTCGAACGAGTGACTCTACTTACTGCTCTACGACTCCTCTCGGTATTTGAGGACACATAGTATTGTACTATTTGAGGATAACTTTTGAAGATACTTTTTGAAGATACCTATTGACGATACCCTTTATAAGATACCTTTTGCAGGATATCTATCTGATGATAGTTATGGTTTCTAGTACCTGTTTGATCCGTCTTTCTAGACCACCCACACCTTTCCAAGCTCCAAGGCCACCAGTTGTCCATGGTCACCACCATCTGTCGTGAGTAGTAGGAGATGTTATTTTTTACCCCTATCAGGTGGACCCCGGCTGGTGGATCCTGGAAGTGACGTCATACCGCAATGTATTATGGGTATCACGTGGTTGTCATGGTAGCCCCGGTGAGCAGCCATGGTTTGACGTCATTGTCATGGTAGTGGGTGATGTGAGTGCGCATGTTTGTGGGGGTTATACTTGTTTCCGTCGACCATTCTGTATGCAGGAGGCTGCCATCTTTGATTCTATGATGACACGTGTTGCTATGTTACCCAAAAGCGTCTTATAGGATAGGGGTATGTTCGAAGGGTATGTTCGATTGCACAAGAGTAATTTCCCGATTCGCTGAATTACCCAAAATGAGCCCGACAATGCCCGTAAATCACCGGAAAGTACCCTTTTTAACCGAAACGCACCTGTTTAGACTAGCACGTAGGGCTATAGACCTTTTAAAGGTCGTGTTCGATTCATCTGGAGTATTGTTTTTGAAACGATTTCCTTAATAATTACCCAAATAAACCTGACAATCCCTCAAAAGCACCACAATCCACCGCAAACTACCGAAACCGACTCAGTAAAGCTTTATTTTGGACAGGAATATTTTATGTAGGCTCGAATTTTGTTATTCCGGGTCAAAATCTTCGTTTCTCCGACCTGCTTCCATAGAGTGCTTTTCCGTTCTTCTGGAGTATGACTTGCTCTCTTCCGTCTGTTTTGTTACTACTTCTGATAAAATAACCAATCAGATCACGTCCATCATCTTCTTCGTTGCAACGATTATGATCTAGGTACACAATATGCGAATAGCACATGCAGCACATCAGCACATGCGAAATGTGCCAATATCTGGTTGTGTGCACGTGCACAATGTGCGCACAAGACATACAGCACATGCGCATATACGGGTATTTGTGGACCAGTGGGGGCGAGTGTTTGGGGACCAGTGAGGACCAGGCTTTGGGACTAGTGGGGACCAGGCTTTGGGAACTAGTGTGGGACCAGGGTTTGCGGACCAGTGTCAGAAATTTTGTCTAACCACCGTCTTAACTCAGTACTAAAGTTTCTGCTACCAACGGCGTTACCGTTTGCAACCAAAGTCTTGACTTATTCCTCCACTCTGCTAAATCCACCACTACTAGTATGAGATGTGATTGTACACAATGTGCAAATAGCACATGTACCACATCAGCACATGCAAAGTGTACCAATATGTGCCTGTGTGCAAGTGCACAATGTGCTCTCAAAACATGCAGCACATACGCACATACAAGTATTTGAGGGCCAGCAAAGGCCATCCTTTGGGGACAAGTGAGGACCAGACTTTGGGGGACTAGTGGGGACCAGTGTGAGGATTAGTGACTACTATGAGATGTGATAGTACACAATGTGCAAATAGCACATGCAAAATGTGCCTGTGTGCAAGTGTACGATGTGCACACAAGACACGCAGCACATGCGCACATACGGGTATTTGGGGACCAGTGGAGACCAATGTTTGGGGACTTGTGAGGACCAGGCTTTGGGGACTAGTGTGGGCCAGTGTTTGGGGACTAGTGAGGAGTGCACAATGTGCGCACAAAACATGCAGCACATGCGCACATACGGGTATTTGATGACCAGTGTTTGATGGCAAGTGAGGACCAGGCTTTGGCGACTTGTGGGGACCAAGGCGTGGGAACCAAGGCTTGGGGACAATGGTTTGAGGGCCAGGATCAGAAATAGTCCTCAGCCACTGGTCCTCACTAGTCCTCAAACACTGGTCCTCAAATACCCATATGTGCGCACGTGCTGCATGTTTTGTGCACACATTGTGCACTTGCACACAAGCACATATTGGCAAATTTTGCATGTGCTATGTGTGTTATTTGCACAGTGTGTACAATCACATCTCATAGTAGTCACTAGTCCTCACACTGGTCCTCACTATTCTCCAAAGCCTGGTCCTCACTAGTCCTCAAACACTGGTTCTCAAATACCAGTATGTGCGCATGTGCTGCATGTTTTGTGCGCACATTGTGTACTTGCACACAGGCACATATTGGTACATTTTGCATGTGCTACATGTGCTATTTGCACATTGCGTACAATCCAATCTCATAGTAGTCACTAGTCCTCACAATGGTCCTCACTAGTACCTAAAGCCTAGTCCTCACTAGTCCCTAAACACTGGTCCTCACTGGCCCACAAATACCCGTATGTGCTGCATGTGCTGCATGTTTTGTGAGTACATTGCGCACTTGCACACAGGCACATATTGGAACATTTTGCATGTGCTGATGCGCCGCTACATATGCTATTTGCACATTGTGTACAAGCACATCTCATAGTAGTAGTGATGGATTCAGCAGAGTGGTGGAATAAGCCAAGACCTTGGTTGCAAACGGTAACACTATTAGTAGGAGAAACTTTAGTACTGAGTTAGGTGACGATGGTTAGACATTATTTCTGACACTGGTCCTCAAACGTTGGTACCCATGCCTTGGTCCCCAAAGCCTGGTCCTCACTAGTCCCCACAGTCTGGTCCTCACTAGTCCCCAAAGACTGGCCTTTGCTGGTCTTCGAATACTCGTATGTGCGTATGTGCTGCATGTTTTGAAAGCACACTGTGCACTTGAATACAGGTTCATATTGGTACATTTTGCATGTGCTGGTGTGCTACATGTGCTATTTGCACATTGTGTACACTCACATTTCATAGTAGTAGTGATGGATTTGGCAGAGTGGCGGAATAAGTCAAGACCTTGGTTACAACGGTAACACTGTTGGTAGCAGAAACTTTGGTACTGGGTTAAGACGGTGGTTAGACAATATTTCTGACACTGGTCCTCAAACCTTGGTACCCATGCCTTGGTCCCCAAAGCCTGGTCCCCACTAGTCCCCAAAGCCTGGTCCTCGCTAGTCCCCAAACACTGGTCCCCACTAGTCCACAAATACCCGTATGTGCGCATGCGCTGCATGTCTTGTGCACACATTGTGCACTTGCACACAGCCACATATTGGCACATTTTGCATGTGCTGCATGTACTATTCGCACATTGTGTACGTAGATCACAATCGTTGGAATGAAGAAGATGATGGACGGGAGCTAAGGTTAATAGAGCAATTTGATTTTTGTTTAATCCTGGAGAAGTAATCTGATTGGTTCCTTTATCAGAAGTAGTAACAAAACAGACGGACGAAAGCGAGTCATACTCCAGAAGAACAGAATAGTACTCTATGGAAGCAGGTCGGAGAAACGAGGATTTTGAACCGGAATAACAAAATTCGAGCCTTCATAAAACATCCCTGTCCAAAATGAGGCTTTACCAAGTCGGTTTCGGTAGTTTGCGGTGGATTTCGGTGCTTTGGAGGGATTGTCGGGTTTATTTAGGTAATTATTTAAGGAAGTCGTTCCAAAAAATACTCCAGTTGAATGGAACACGACATTTCAAGGGTCAATAGCACTACCTGTTACCCCAGGCCGGTGCGTTTCGGTTAAAAAGGGAACCTTTCGGTGATTTATGGGCATTCTCGGGCTCATTTGGGTAATTCTCCGAATCGGCAAAATACTCTTGAACAAGCGAACATACCATCCGAACATACCCCTAACCTATAAGATGCATTTGGGTAACATAGCAACCATGTGCCACCATAGAACAATGATGGCGGCCTCCTGCGAACAAAATGGACGACGGAAACAAATATCACCCTAACAACACGAGCTGCGCATGCGCACTCACATCACCCGCCACCATGACAATGACGTAACAACATGGCTGCTCACCTGGGCTACCATGATAACCACGTGATACCCATAATACATTGCGGTATGATGTCACTTCCTGGGTCCACCAGCTGGGGTCTACCTGATAGGGGCCGAAAACCACATCTCCCACTTCTGTCGTGTGATCCAATACTATTGTATTTACCCAATACTACAGTCTTCTATCACCCTTGCGGTCTTTTGCCATTACTACCTCGTACAATTGCTATTGACTTGTGGCACTACTGGGGGCGCGGTGGCATAGTTGGTAGAGGTGCAGGCTGCAAGCCGAGAGGTCCTCGGTTCGAATCCCACCTGCGGCGACCGCGTTGTGTCCTTGGGCAAGACACTTCACCCCCATTGCCCACGTGGGGGCACGGTGACGCTGTGTACTAAGGCGTACTGCACGTCGATGATGCACCTGTCTTCAACCAATGCTAACCCTGCTTGTGTGGAGTTAGTATGTTGGGGAGCTGACAGTTGCTCGTCGTTGCTCGGTGGTTCTCTCCGGGTACTCCGGCTTCATCCACCCGTAAAACTGTCGTGGTCATGATTAGCCATTGTGCAGAAATATGTGACCTTAAACACCAATAAATAATAAATAATTGTGGCACTACTACAAGCTTAGTGGCTACCCCCCCCCCCCCCCCCCGATTCTGTCTTGATATCTGCCTTTGACCAAATCTCAATCAGATCACTCCATTTATTCAAGCCTGTATCAGTCTATACAATGGTTTGACCTAGTGCAAGCTAGGGTACCATGCATATAAGAAACTGTATGATTATCGTATCGTATTGTTTTAAACTCTGTAAAATAGGCCTGCTACAGAGGCGGCGGAAGCTCCAAAAAAGTGGGGAGTCAGACCAAAAAGCGGCGGTCACACCTTTAAAGGTACCATTAGGGTGCAGGCTGGAAAATAATTTTTCTTCGGGGCGGGGGGGGGGGGGGGGGGGGTCAATAGTTGCGGGGCGGCTTATTCGTGCAAAATATATAAATTTATATACGCTGCCCCTCACCCTTATTCACACCCTATTTAAGACACTAACCTCAGCGACCTCAACCTCATTGTTATTATTTTGCGATATTGTATATTGACCGATCCATGGTGAATCATGTGGCATCAGGTGTCTTCGTACTACATCGGCTGTCTTCGGGTGTTACCACAGATTAGGGTGGTGGTGGTCATGGGCGCAGATCTCTTCCAAAAAGTGGGGGGACGGGCTGATGCCGAAGGCATCTGCAGTGAGTGCCGCAGGCACGAGCTGGCAGAGGGGGGTTTGGGGTTCTCCCTCCAAGAAAATTTTTAAATTGCGCTTTCAAATGGTGCATTCTGGTGGCCTCTGGGGTATAATTTCTCTTAATTATTTAGTAGAAAAAAATATGTTTTTCAACAGCCTGTTGTAATTTTGTCAAAATGCTTAACCATAATTGTTCCCGCTTTACCGAGCGTTCCCTATTAGATTAACACAATTCAACTGTGCGGTGGATTAGCATAAGGGCCTAGTAGATGGAGCGACGACGTATGTGTCGGGCCCGTTAATGGATTAACAGATCCAATAACAGCCCAACACATACGTCATCAACAAGTCGCGTGAATTGAATGAATTCGATCGATAAATTTCGTTTTCAAAATGTAAACAAAGCAGACGATACTGTCTTGCACATTTTCACGAGCTCAGTACCGGCCTATTACTCTCTCTGCATAAGAATTCTGTCTGCAACATTGATATTCCGATATCAAATAGTTATGCTGCTTATGCATTCGTGCAACCCACAGCTGTGTCTGGCTGAGTAACAACTTATTTGAAGGCGCAGTGTTGAACAACTGTTCGTTGAACGTTACGTCAGTCCAAACATGGACCCACAGACATAGTCCGTAATATAATTTTTGTGGTTGATACGGCTACAGTACGGGCCGTACCAACCCCAAAATTATATTACGAACTGTGGGTCCAAGTTTGGACTAGTTGAACCCCCCAGTGGTGGGGGGGGGGGGGGACATGGCATACCATGTCCCCCCCTTGATGAGATCGGGGGGGGGGGCACGTCCCCCCCCGTCCCCTCCCCCACCCCATGATCTGCGCCCATGGTGGTGGTGGATTTATTTTTTTCGTTTTTGATTTAAGAGTAGCATTCGCCTTTATATATCTTACATTTTGGTACACACTACAACCTATATGCCCCCCCCCCCCCCCCAATTCGTATACTATGGATTGAATTGAATTGAACTAGTTCTTTGCCTTTGAATGCAAATTTATATTTTGCAAAATCACAGGGTAAAAGTAAACGAGAAAAGAAATGCAGTATATATGAATCGAATGAGAATTGATGAGAAAGAAATGTGTTGTGTCTATAGGGGTTATGTACATTATGTCAGAAAATGCCGTTTGTATACCTATAATTGGTGAAAAAAGTGTGTGGGGGGGGCGTGCCCCTCCTGCCCCGCCGTCCCTGGCCTGCTACATGATCATCATCAAAACGTGCAAGTTCCCCGCCTTTTTCACAATGTGTTATGTGAAGTGTTATTTACCACTGAATAAAGGTGTGAGTCCCGGTCTAAGACATCCCCATCCCCACCCTACCGACCATCGCTTGAAAAATCTACGAATAAAGGCCTAAATTTCATAACCAAGGTTTTCAGACACCCTTACTGTAAGGACCTCAGTTTTTGGTATTTAAATATCCTGTTCGCTTTCATTCACTGGAATTGAATAACAAGATAAAACAACAGTAAACACGGTAGAATGAGTTTTAATTGTCCCATTTATTCGCTATAACATTGTTACATACGACAGTTTTAAACTTTATTCAAAGTCAAAACACAGCCTTTTACATTCGTAACAAGGTCGCTCCTCATCATGTGCTTTTAATTAGAGGACAAATCGCCCCTATTACGTTCGGCCCAGACAATCGTTGAGCTAACGCGAAGAACATTCATGTCACTGGTTCGTGCCGATGCGTGTTACTGAAATTCAGCTGTTGGAGTTCATATAATTACAGGAGAAGTAGATTACCACTAAACCACTGCGGAAGGGAGCAATTATGTTCAAGTTTAAGGGAGTAGTAGAAGCGCTAGCGGTATTTAAAAAAATGCCAGCGGTACCTTAACTTTTACTTATACATGTAAGTATATGTTGAGTGTGAAATGCACCCCACAGCCGGTGAAGTAGAAATTTCATGAGGGGGTTAACCTTCCTCACTCCCAATTTTTTTTTTTAAATTCCCAAACCATCTTGTGACTCGCAGCCCCCTTCCCACCCATGCGACGCATGGATGCCCCAACTCAGTGCCCCTTCGTCTTCCTGCCTTAATAACTTACGAGTTTCAGTGCCGAGAGAGAGAGATAGAGAGAAAGCGGGAGAGAGAGAGAGTGTGTGTGTGTGTGTGTGTGTGTGTGTGTGTGTGTGTGTGTGTGTGTTTGAGGTTAAAAAATCGCACTGGCACAGACATTTCATACTGAAACGTTTTTTTTCTTTTAATATGCCGCTGAAAAATTGTTTTCATTTACTGAACCCTGATTGGTTTCAAACATGACAAAAAAGTACATAAAATTGATTTAAACTAAGTGATGAGCTTAGGAACTGGTTAAACTGACTGGCAAAAATTGATGTTATTCATTGATGGGCTCTAATTTAGTCCTTACAAGGATGTTACGCAAGCTTTTGTTTTTCTTATAGGCGATGACAGGTCGAAGATTCAAAGGTTCATTTAATTTAGCATTGGTAAAATTGAATTCATCTTTTAACATTTTTGCTATTTCAATATTCATTCTGTTGTACGTTAAAGTGAAAGGAATGATAGACCTCCTTTCGCATTCGCCCTCTGATATGTTCATACCAAATGGCCAGAGGGTTTGAAGCGTATTGATCCAAAAAGCTTCACGTTTTTTTCTAAATTCGTCAGTTTCTTCTAATGTGTCTTTAATTGGTGGTTGTTCAATAGGATGGATTTCGAAATCGTCCAAAGAATGGCCAGGAAGGTTAAAATGTTGTGCTACTGGGGCATCAGCATTATGTTTTATATCCTGTTTGTGTCTAGTAGCACGTTCTCGAAAAGGATTTTGACTTTGACCAACATACTGTTTCCGACATCGTTTACAAGTGATAAGGTAAATAATGTTTGGTGAATCACAATGGAGGGGGTTACGGATCTGATAATGATTTTTCGTTTGTTCGGAGGAAAATTCCTCTTTCTGATCAGGCATAAAAGTATGCAGTCTACAACGAGGCTTTTTGCAATTAAATACCGCGCCACTACCATTCTGCAACGGTCTGTTGTGTTCAATCTTCAGTGGTTCGAAATCGGTAGTTTCAGCTGGACTTTCGAGCTTTTTCAGGGTTTGGGATTTCAGGCTACGCAAGAGGCGCAGCGAGTACCCTCTCGATCTGAGGGCGCCAAATAGAGTAGAACAAGCCTCATTGAAATTTACCTTATCACTTGAATTGCGGTGGAAACGAATGAGTTGTGATTTGATGATACCTTTAAATGTATGTTGAGGATGAAATGATTTTGTGTGCAACAATTGATGTGAATCAGTTGGTTTAAAATACACTTTATAATCTAAATGACCGGACGCCTGAAATTGCTTGCCTTTATACACGGTCACATCGAGAAAATCAACAGAATTTTCACTGATAGTAGCTTTCAATTTAATATTTGGATCGTGATTGTTCAAAATTTCTAAAAATTCATCAAAATCTTCTTTTGAATGTTCCCAAATAATAAAAATGTCATCTAAGTACCTGAGATATACGAGAGGATGCTTTGCACATTTGCTTAAGGCATTTTCCTCCCATTCCGCTACATAAATGCTTGCAAAATTAGGACTGAATCTTTTGCCCATAGGACAACCCATTATTTGTAGAAAATATTCTCCATTGAATTGAAAGTCATTACCTTTTAAGCTCAGCTCTAAAAGATCCAAAATTTGTTCATCCGGGCGTTTCGCATCCGGATATTTTTCAAATGCATTTTTAACTGATTTAACACCTTTATCAATATCAATGTTGGTATACATACTGTCGATATCCAAAGTAGCCAGAATTGCATTTTTCGATATTTTCAATTTCGAAATTTTTGACAGGAAATCCTGTGTATTTTTTAGATAGCTCGGATGTCTATTGCTATAGGTTTCAGATGATAATCAATTAATTCCGAGATCGCATAAGATTCCGAATTACAATCTGATACAATTGGCCTCCCGGGTGGAGTTAAGTCATCCGTCCATGAAGAACGGTCCTTGTGGATCTTTGGTAGGATATAAAATTGTCTTGTTTGAGCACTGAGCTTAGCTGTTAAATATTTCAATTGTTTTTTGGTAATGTGACCTTCGTCGAGGAGAAATTTTAAGATCTTATTGAATTTTTCGATATTACTAGGCCAAATAAGTGAATCTATTTTCTTATAATGTTTAGTATTGCTGAGTTGTCTCATGGCTTCCTTTATATAATTATCCCGAGATAGAACAACTACCGACCCACCTTTGTCGGCTGGTTTAATTACTAATTTCTTATTTTTTCGAAGTTTCGTGAGGGCTCTCCGTTCACGAGCTGTTAAATTGTCTTTATCGGAGAGTATGTTCATGCTGAACACCTTTTTGATGATTCGTTTGCTAGCCTCAATAATTTCGGGATCTACTTCACTATCTGGAGGTGACCAACCAGATGATTCTGTAAAAGGAAGTTTCCGACCGCTGGAGTTTCTAAAGCGGTCGGCTAATTTCATTTGCCTAAGAAAATTACAGTTGTATGATGGTAAATTTGTTTGGTTATCAGTTTTAGGCTTTGGTGTTGGTACAAAGGTCAAACCGCGATCTAAAAGAGATTTCTCTTGGGTTGTTAGGTCATTGGTGCCAGACAGGTTAACCACATTAGTTCCTAATCCCACATCTGTTAGGCGGCTGTTACCTTTGCCTTTACTTAGTTTAAATTTAGGTGGTTCAACCAGTGATCGTACATAATATTGGCGGTTCTCGTGGTCCAATGGATTAAATCCTGAGCAACATCAAACTTCGCGTCATCAATTTTTGGTATCACGTTAACGTCCTTCACTTTCCGAATGGTTTCGTTGATGATGCCCAGGGTTCTCCTCTCAGCCTGAGGGAGTTTTTGCGAAAAGTTTAGTTCAGCGAAATAAATTTTTGCTGATCTAAACTTGACCCTGATATCGCTAAGCATATTCCGCAACTGCTTAACTACGAGATCAGAATTATCGTTTCGAGAATTCACGCCAATATTTAATAATATTTTTTGGGGGCTGGACTGGCCCCTGTGCCCTTTAAACATAGAGCGCAGATGATTGAATTTGACGCCGGGGTAACACTCCACCTGGATGTCCGGATGGGGATTTCGATCAATGCGTCCTAAATTTGAACTTCCAATCATAAGGATGTTTTTACAAACATCGGGGAGGCGCCAATTCCTTTTGTCAAAATTAACTCTGCTTTTATGCCGAAACTGGGATAATTTAGAATCAAATGAGCGGCCCGAGTTGCGGCTCGGTGATTTGACTTTCTCTGAGTACGATATACCTGGTTGAACCACACTAGAGGCAGAAGAAGGGGGAGAAGAAACAGAAGCAGGAAAGGAAACAGAAGTAGGAGAAGAAACAGAAGGAGGAGAAGAAACAGAAGGAGGAGGAGGAGTTCTAGTAAGAGCACTAGGAGAACCAGAGAAGAAAGGCTGAGGAGGAGTAGGAGGTAGAGGAGCAAGACGAGGCGAGACAGCGTTACTCAATTTGCGAGCATCTTCAGTCACAATATGGACCGGAGATGTTTGCAAATTGAGGCGCTTACTCTGAGAGAAAGAAGAAGTAGAAGGAAAAGAAGAGGGAGAAGTGCTTTGCCTTGATCTTTTCTTATTTTGCTTTTTCGCGTTGGGGTAGAGGGACAACACGGGTCGGAGTTTGCTTGCTCCCTCCCGTATTGTTCCTTACTCCAGACGCTGGGCGAAGTTCCGAAATGTAAGACTCATAAGCCGAAATCGTCTTATCTGTCAACTTATTTTTGAAGTTCTTTTTAGCCCAGATCAAGGCACGCGCCGAAGCGCTGTTGAAGTCTATTTTTTCGAGTCCAGGAGGTGGTCGCATAGCCAAAGTTATCTTAGACTTCAACTGGTTTAAATTCATCTTATAATGCTCAACTAAAGCACTTAACGTTTGATTGGCCCATCCCACACTAATCTGTCGAAAAACAGAAAAAATGTGTGGGGTGGGAAGAGCTGGCTTTAGAAAGCCACCTAACTCATCTACTTTCTTCTCAAGCTGTTTCGGGAAATCCCGATTTGCCAAATGGTGCTCTAATAGCCCAATGTGGTGCAAACATTGAAGCACCTGAAACAGAGCCTTGACCAGCCTAGAATAAGCCTGGAACGATTGTTCCTGGCCAGTTCCGGACTGGGCAACTCTCTGCTTCTGATGCCTCTGTCCTTTTCTTGCCATTGTTAAAGAAAGTAGCTGAATTAAGTATAAATAAAATATAAAGTGATGAAATAAATAAAATTGGAAAATTAGATATTACCTATTAAAGAAGATACCTGGATTGGTTGCAGTCTTCAGCAAAGGTAGAAAATAATCCGTCTGTCTCGACGCGTTTCGCTTGGTTTGGCTTTTTCAAAGAGACTTTGAGGAAAATGATTCCAACTTTGGGAGGGCATGCATGGTATATATCCATAAGTGGGCTGGGGGTGTTTTTCACAGCTCAGTACATAATTGGACTCGGTAACAAGCTGACAAATGTGACTCATCTAATTAATTCTTTTCAATCTGAGATGTTCCAAGTTTGTTTTTCACAACTCAGTTTGTGTCGTCCAAACAAACCAGATGAAGCCCTATTGATTGGCTTCCATTGAATTTTAATCAGCCAGTGAGTGGTTTGCTTTACTGACCCCATGAAGCCCTATTGGTTGGCTTTGATTTAAGTAAAACCAATCGGGAGCGGTTTGCTTTACTGGCTTCAGAAGTATGTGAAAATAATATGAAAAAATGGTTTGATAAAATAAAATATATTGAGACTGAAGAAATAAATGAAAAAATACGCCAAAGGTCATGATGCCTCACGAATGTTATCAGTTGGAATGAATATCCCCCGACGGAGGTTTATGACGGAAAATATTTTACACCACGTAGAAATTGTGTGTTTTACCTTCTGAACCTCTACATTGTGTGAAAGGTAGGAAAATTTTAATTAAAAATAAAAATAATAATAATTTAAATAAATGAATCAACCAAATAAATAAATGAATCAACCAAATCAATAAATAAATAAATAAATAACTAAATAAATAAAAATTAATAAAAAATTGAAAATAAAAAAATAAAAAATAAAAAATAATAATCAATAAATAAATATATAAATATATAAATAAATAAATAATAATTTTATTTAGGAAATACATACACATGATTGAAATTAGAACCTATTTTGTTTTTGGGCATATATGAACTCTGGCACTCGCCTGTGTGTGTTTGAGGTTAAAAAATCGCACTGGCACAGACATTTCCTACTGAAACGTTTTTTTCTTTTAATATGCCGCCGAAAAATTGTTTTCATTTACTGAACCCTGATTGGTTTCAAACATGACAAAAAAGTACATAAAATTGATTTAAACTAAGTGATGAGCTTAGGAACTGGTTAAACTGGCTGGCAATAATTGATGTTATTCATTAGTTTAAACAATATTTATTCATTGAAGAGAAAAAAAGAATAATCGATACATTATGATAAAGTAACTTACACAAATATCTTACAGAGATCAAGTTATGTGCAGATGCATCGAAAATAAACCTTGAGAACCTGATGTTAAAGGATTCGGCAGGAAGCAATAAGCTTATATTGGCCGTCTCCTTCGTACAATTTAAAGTTACACTTTTAAGTGGCAGTTATATAGTTAATCATAGATATTGTTTAAACGTGACTAGGAGGGAGGAGGAGGAAAGATAGGTGATAGGGAGATAGGATATAGATATAGATTCCTGGGCATTAACTGGAACAAAACGCAGGGCGGCAAATGGACACAGGTTTTTGACTGTGGTAAAGAATAAAGACGATTGGGAGTCTAAACAAATCACAGATACATCCGAGCATCGAATGTTAGTTGTATCTGATGAGTACATCAACACATTGCCTTTTTCAATACACCGTGGGTATGGTAATGGGAACAAGAAATGTTACTTACGGCAGCGCAGTACAGCAGGAATCAGCTAAATCGCCGACTGATCACGATATAATCTTGGACAGTTCTGAAAACAAGTAGGTTTTCAGAATTGCTGAGCTGTTCAGACCCATACAGTAAAGTCGAGGGCTCTATGGCAAATGGCAAATTATATATGGTTAAGTTACGAGCATTGGCGTGGAAGGGACAGTATAGAAGAAAATGCTCACACGTCTCTAGATGCCCACATTGGCAAAGGGGACTCGTGGAGAGATGATTATTATACAAATCAGCATTTAGGTTACTGCACTGTAAACGTAGCCTACAATGGTAAACTTGTGCTGCACGACTTTTTGCTCCGCTGTAAAAATTTGGCGGGCGCAGGTTTCTTTTGTTCAGGAACGTTTTGAAATTAGGAAGGGAAGTGTTTTCTCTTACAGAAGTCGGTAGTGCATTCCACTGGGACGTCGTATCAGGTATAAAGGATTTTTGATATAGAGTGGTGTTACTGAATGGGACACGATGTTGTGCTGTGGAGCGAAGATTATGGCTCACGCTCAAGGTCGAGATAACTGGTGGGATTTTTGCAGAAATATAAGGCGGTGTTATGTTGTGATACATCTTGAAAAACTGAATAAGTCTATGCTTCCTTCGCCTCTCCTGCAAGGAGTCCCAACAAGTTTCGGAATAAAGCAAGTCTTTGTTTGCGCTCATTGTAGCGCCAGTTACTATTCTTGCGGCGGCAATTTGGATTTTTTCTAGTTGGGTTATTTGTGCAACTGTACAGTTATCCCAAATGCAATCGGCATATTCGAGGAGGGGTCTAATGAATGCAAAATATATTTTTTCAAGGACTCTGCGATCAAGCACAAATTTGTGGACTCTAAGTATGTCGATGCGCGTCCATGCTTTGGTACACAAATGATCAATGTGGTCGTTCCAAGTGCATTCATTATTCAGTATAACTCCCAAGTGTTTGTGGCTACTGAATTCAGCAATCGGGACTCCACTTAGGTATAGTGGTGGATGAGATTGGCCGTCGCGTTTGCGCGATATTAGCATAGTTTCAGTTTTCTGGGGATTAAATTCTACTAGCCACGTCTTTGCCCATTGGTCTATTGAAAGTAGGTCCCGGTTGATTAGGGCTGCAGCCTGATCACGATTCTCCACTATTAAGTAGAGCGTCGTGTCATCCGCGAAAAGGCGTAAACTGGAAAGTATATTTTCGGTTATATCATTGATGTAGATTAAAAAAAGTAGTGGTCCAAGTATCGAGCCTTGGGGGACACCTGAATTTATTAATTTCCAACTGGATTCTTCTGAGGCTACTACCACGCGTTGGTACCTATCAGAAAGGTATGATTCTAGGAATCGGAGCAGGTCTCCAGAGATTCCAATCTTCTTGAGCTTGTGAAGGAGGCCCACATGCCAGACCCTGTCAAATGCCTTGCTAATGTCACAAAAGACCACTCTCACTTCCTTACCTTCATCAAGAGCATGGCAAAATTCATCGTACAAGTCAGTCAACTGTAAAACAGTTGAATCGCCCGGTGTAAAGCCAGATTGGAAGCGAGTAAGTATATTATTCACACATAAAAAGTTCCATAGCTGTTTAAAGACACATTTTTCAAATAATTTGCCGAGACAACTCAGAAGTGCGATTGGACGATAATTAGTTACTAGGTTTGGGGGATTCTTTTTTAACACTGGTGTCACGTTAGCCTTTTTCCAGGACTGTGGAAAGTAACACTTTTTGAGGAGTATGTTGAAAAGCGTTGTCATAGGCTCACAGAGGGACCGCCGACACTCCTTCAACATGCGGGGACTTATCAGGTCGTGGCCCGATGCTTTTGACACCTTGATTTGCCCCATGGCATCAAGTACATCGCTGTTATCTAGTGCTATGTGATCCAGTAACTGTGGGGTACTCTGAGGCAGGTCCGGTAGGGAGGCATTGGAATCGTCCAGGGTCGAAATTGAACAGAAGTATTCGTTGAAAACTTCTGCCTTTTCAATATTGGATGAGTAGAGTTTATCTAGATGGGTTAGTATTGGGATGTCATTTTTGTTTTTGCAGATAAGAGTCTTTAGTGTTTTCCACCATTCTGACGAGGGGGTGTCAGGACAACATAATTTCATCTGTATTTTTAATGTGTATTCATCTTTTGCTTTGCGCACCGCTGACGTGACTTCGTTACGTTTGATTTTATATCTTTCCCAGTCCAGTGGTAGGCATGTGCGCTTAGCCGTGCGATAAAGCCGTTTTCTTTGGCGCATCAGTAGCCGTATATTGTTGTGCATCCAGTTAGGCTGATTACTTCGCACAGTTACTAATTTATTTGGAATGAATTTGGACGCTGTGTCCATTAATATTTTGGTAATTTTGGATACAATAGTGTCAGGACATGAGCAGTCGAAACATTGATTCCAATCTTCGCTGCTCAGAGCCCTGTTCATTGCTTCATAGTCACCTTCGGCATATAACCATATGCGCCTTCTGATATTTTTTGGCAATGTTCTTATAAACTGCAAGGTTGCGGTTATGGGACAATGATATCGGATCATGCCAGGTACAAGTGGCTCTAGAACCTCACACTCTAGTACGTGAACGGTATTACTTACACCAAAAAGGTCAATTAGCGAGGCAGATGACTCAGTAAAGCATGTGGGCTCCTTCACGAGCTGTCGAAAATTAAAATACTTACATAAATCTTGGAAACGACTTCTAGTGCAATTAATCTGGTTATCGTTGAAATCTCCAGTAATAACTATATCGTGTATTCTGGTATCCTTAGCCTTGTCTATAGAAGCTGATATATGGTCCCAAGTTTCAGGTAAGCTGTTGGGTGGTCTATAGAAAACACCCAGCAGTATGGATTTGCTGAGTTTAGCAGAGACCTCTGTCCAAATGCATTCAATGTTACTCAGCTCAAGGTCCATCCTACGCCGGAGGCATAAGTCGTTCTTAGCATAGATATCCACACCACCACCCCGTGCTGGGCGATCTAACCTCAGGGGTTCTTGAAACCCCCGAAGTGTAATATCGGATGTTGGATCAGAGTCTTGTAGCCAAGTTTCGGTAAAAGCAAGAATATCATAAGATAGAAATTCGTACTCCACGATTTCTAATTTGGGCTTCAGACTTTGTATATTCATATGGAGAATTTTAAGTGTAGCTATGTTATTATGAGATTCGGGGGTAAGTGGACCTGGATTTGACTCTATGTCTCCCGATATTAATAACAATAGCCCTGACATGAAAACTACCGACACCACAGTGGCAATCAAGCACCAAGTATTCCGTATAGTCGTTATATCTTGGGCAGTCCTCCAGACATTTCCATCCACATTGCAGTGGGTCGAGATAGGGTGGGAGAGGGTTTTCATTCCCAGGGAATTGCAGATGGGGGCTGAGAGGAGATGGAATGCTGCTAATGTAATTGTTAAACTATCTACAACACTTAACCCTGCTGACCGTAAATGTACATATACTACGAGGCACTGTGATTGGTTTTTACTCAACTTTCCCCTTAAGCTGCAGTCATAAACTATGTTATTGAATAAACCAATCCGAGCGCGATAATAATCAAGACTATACATTACGTTATCGGACGATAATAAAAGAAGAATTTTGCTCGGATGGCCGTCATTTCGGTCTCACAACAATCGCCGTGTTTATTGGCACGTTGACAGTTATGAGCACCAGGCACCAACGTCATAACACTGGACGATGTGTGCACCATGCCGCTGCCAGTTTTGTACCCAGGAATCTTGCTAGGAGAGAGAAAGAGTAAGCATAAGATGTCGTTAGCAGAATGAAAGGAGAGTAGAAAATAAGGAAATAAGAATATGGAAAACACAATCAAATAGAATGTCATAAGAAAGAAAAAAATCTGCGTTAACAAAGTCGGGCACCATTGCTTCTAATTGGTTTTCGGAAGAACTGAAATCATGTGGAGGGATATGGTTTCAGCTTATAGGCGGCTCTGAAATACTGATGAAGGGTAGTGTGTCATATACATATATATACGTATATATATATACATATATATATATATATATATACACAAACACACACACACATACACACACACACACATTACATATATATACATACATACACACACATACACATATATATGTATTTAAAGCACAAACACGTGGAGAAAACACTGAACCATGTACATAGATACATATATATACATACATAATTCATGTGTGTTTCAGTTATTTGAAACTGAAGCACATGGAGAAAACACTGAACCATGTTTGACCCTTTATCCAATGTAGCAACCGGTTGAGTCCAGACTTAGTAATTATACACCATCCAGGGCCCATGGTGAGAAAACACTGAACCATGCTTAGCCATTTTTCGAATGTATCAACCAGCTGAGTCCACTCTTAACGGTTATACAACACCTAGGGCTCATAGTAAATTTTAATTATATCGATAAAACAATACAAACATGGACATCACCAGAACCGATTCGACGAAGTCATTTTCTTGATGTCAATGTCTGCATGGTTCTATTGGAGAATTGTCTGAGCTCTTGGAGCCTAATATATTTATGCTTATGACAACCATTTTCCGAATGTATCATCCAGTTGAGTCCACTCTTAACAGTTACACATCACCTAGGGCTCATAGTAAATTTTAATTTTATCGATAAAACAACACAAACATGGACATCACCAGAACCGATTCGACGAAGCCATTCCCCTGATAGCAATGTCTGCATGGTTCTATTCGAGAATTGTCTGAGCTCTTGCAGCCTAATATATTTATGCTCATGACCACCACCCCGGGCTCGTAGTAAATGTCAATTATATCAATAAAACAATACAAACATGGACATCACCAGAATCGATTCGACGAAGCCATTCTCCTGTTGTCAATGTCTACATGGTTCCATTGGAAAATTGACAGAGCTCATGGAGCCTAATATATTTATGCTTATGACCACCACCCAGGGCTCGTAGTAAATTTTAATTATATCGATAAAACAATACAAGCATGGACATCACCAGAATCGATTCGACGAAGCCATTCTGTTGATGTCAATGTCTGCATGGTTCTATTGGAGAATTGACAGAGCTCATGGAGCCTAATATATTTATGCTTATGACCACCACCCAGGGCTCGTAGTAAATTTTAATTATATCGATAAAACAGTACAAGCATGGACATCACCAGAATCGATTCGACGAAGCCATTCAGTTGATGTCACTGTCTGCATGGTTCTATTGGAGAACAGGTGTTGGTGCCACCTGTCTTCCAGTGCATGGAATATAAGGAATATGAGATGTGGACACTGAGAACAACCAACACTGGTTATATAGAGCCTGATATGCGCACTCAAATCTATACCTCCCAAATACTAAGGTGAAGCAGCCCTATGACAACAACGTTTAAACTAGGATTCGAAATACGGTATAGGAAAACTCAAACACTGTCAGTGGAAGGCCTGATATGCCCACTCGAGCATGTACTTTTCATGTGCTATGTTCGTATAAACAAGGATTCGAAGTACGGCAAGGAAACCTCCAACACTATCCGTGTAAGGCCAGATATGTACACACAAGCATGTACTCTTCATGTACTATGGTCATATCAATGGAGAAATCAATCGGCTATGTTAAAAAAGCCTTTATTTATTTATTTATTTATTTATTTATTATTTGTTTATTTATTTGTGTTTAGAGTCGTTTGTTTTAGGACAATGGCCAATTATGACCATGGCATTTATTTATTTACTTTATTTAGTTGAACATTTGCCCAAATCCCCATTTAAATATTTACTTAAATGTCAATTTAAATATCCATTTAAATATCCATTCAAAAGATTAGTCAAACATTTACTCATACAATTATTCAAATATTTCTTCAATTAATTAACCAAACATTTGTTTGAATATTTATTCAAATATTCATTCGAATATTCGCACAAATGTGTATCTAAAGATTTATTCGAATTTTTATTTGAATATTCATTCACGTATTCATTTAACCCTATTCCCAACGCTTGGAGCAGACGACACACGAGCAAAAATATTTTGTATAACTAAAAGTTTTCACCCCTTGCCTCCAAAACACAGGCTGCGACCCCTCACTCGAACGAGCGTTTCACGCTCGTTTGAATGAGGGGCCACAACCTATGTTTTGGAAGCAAAAAATGAAAATCTAAAAAAAGATTGCATAGCTATTTTCGAGAATAGCGCCGGCCGGTTTTGGCCGTTACGTTGAGTAAAGGGCTAACCCTGATCCCAACGCTTGGACCAGGCGACACTCGAGAAAAAAATATTTTTGACAACTAAACAATTTCACTTTTTTGCCTCCAAATGGGTGGAGAGACACAACCCATGTCCCAGACGCAGGAGAAGGGGGGGGGGGGGTGGATTCACAACTGAGTTTCTAGATTAGCGCTGACCTGTTTTGGCCCTTACGTTGGGAAAGGATCAATTGTCTAGATATTTGGCAATTTAAAATATTTATTTAGTTATTTAAATATTTATTTAGTTAGTTCTTAATGCAAAAATCAAGGGAAATAAGGCCGTGTTCAGGTATGGGTGGGGGGTTGGGGGTCTATTTAGAGGCATATATAAGGATGGAGTTAGGTAGTTGTATATCGTAAGCTAATTTAAGTATCAGCCAATTTAAGTATCTAGGAATTTGTCTAATTAAGTATTGTTTTATTTAGATATTTATTTGTTTAGCTTTTATTTTATTATTTTAGTTTTTATTGGAAACTTTAAGGGAAATAGACCGTATTCGGAGGGGGGGGGGGGGGGGGGGGCTAATTGAAAGTACATTAAAGTAATTGAAAGTACATTTAAGCATAGAGTTAGGTAGGCATATATCACAGGGAATTTAGTGTTATAGCTCACTCAGCACAATTCACTAAATATATATTCTAGGTATTGAGACTAATCTACTATAAATGACTGGGAAGTATTGAGGTTAATTCTTGTAACAATTCTGAACTTTTGGTCAAGTTTGTCCATTTGCGAGGTGTTCGTAATTCTCTGAACAGATCCATCCCTATGCTTGGCGAAAATAACTCCATCGAAAGTCCATGTTTCTTGTAACTTTTTTTCGCGCACCATCACACGAGCTCTCCGAGCTAAGGAGGCTCTAGTCTTTGTCAAATCCTCGTTAATGTATATTCCATTGATGTTACTGTCATTACTATTATTTGAAGCAGAGGCTTGTGTGGACTTAATTGACTTCAACTTTGTACGTGCGCGGTAGAGTTTGTTTCTGATCCTATAACTGTTGAGTCGGAAGATAATGGGCCTCGCTTCCACTGGCTTTCCTCCTATGAACTTAGGCCCCACTCGGTGACTGCGAGATATGTCGTCAACAGATAAACTAACACCTATTTTATTGGCTACATCTAAGATAATAGTGTCTGTATCCTCACCCCTCTTTTCGCTGATACCAGATATACGTAAATTCGTGCGTCGACCGTACTGTTCTAAGTCGTCGACTTTGTCAACTAAGTCCTGAATTGTTCTGTCTTTCAGAGCTATTTCTTCTTTCATCCTCTGGAGCGACATTTCCAGTTCAGCAATACGCTCATTTTCAGCTTCTCGAAATAAGTCTTTCAATGATTCTCGAACAGAAGCATTGCTCAATACTTTCGTGAAAACATCAATCAGACGCTCCTCCTGGATCAGTTGGGTAGATTGCATTTCGAGTATGCCCGTATCGCCAACATCAAAGAGATCTAGCTCCTCCTCCGAGTTAGTGCGCTCACAAAACTTCTTGTTTGCTGCGGGGGATGGGGTTGAACTTAGGGCAGAAATGTTCCGTTTGTTGTCATTGCTGTCGTTACTCTCATTTTCATCACCCAGACGAATATTTGAATCAGTAGGTTGTTCAGTAGATTGTTCTGACTGCTGAGTTGACATTGTCAGTTCAAAATACGTATAAAGTCTACGAAATTTTGGAAAAGTGAATTTTATGCTCAGTAAACTGATTGGCGTTATAACTTAACACATAACACACTATACTCAGTATTATTGATCACAACCAATGAACTAATCAGACGTTAACGGAGCGTCGAACATCATAAATAGTTGAGCAGACTACAATACAGCTCGTCCAAAACTATCCGATTATCGGAACGAGTAAAAGTACATTTTACTTTTCGTTTTGATGAGTGCTGGTCAAAATTACTTCACATTGAATCCATATAACTCTACCAATAAGACTGGAACTCAAAATTAACGAATAAACAGGGTCCGTTGCCGAAAGACACAGTACACTCCTACATTTTTCATTCACAACAATCCGTTGTCAATCCGTTGTCAATGTAAACATGATCTTGTCCAACACAAAATCCAAAAAATGTCCGATAGAGGCTTATATTATCCCAAAATCCGCCCAAAGTGGATAGGAATAATCCCGTCTACATGCTTAACAACATAATCGAAATAGATCGAAATAGATCCATCGGAAAATAAGGATAACCACTGAAAATCCGACTTTGAAAATGAGCAGATTTTAAAAGTCAACCACAACCGCCATTGGTCACATGACCCGTGTTATTCATTGATGGGCTCTAATTTAGTCCTTACAAGGATGTTACGCAAGCTTTTGTTTTTCTTATAGGCGATGACAGGTCGAAGATTCAAAGGTTCATTTAATTTAGCATTGGTAAAATTGAATTCATCTTTCAACATTTTTGCTATTTCGACATTCATTCTGTTGTACGTTAAAGTGAAAGGAATGATGGACCTCCTTTCGCATTCGCCCTCTGATATGTTCATACCAAATGGCCAGAGGGTTTGAAGCGTATTGATCCAAAAAGCTTCACGTTTTTTTCTAAATTCATCCGTTTCTTCTAATGTGTCTTTAATTGGTGGTTGTTCAATTGGGTGGATTTCGAAATCGTCCAAAGAATGGCCAGGAAGGTTAAAATGTTGTGCTACTGGGGCATCAGCATTATGTTTTATATCCTGTTTGTGTCTAGTAGCACGTTCTCGAAAAGGATTTTGACTTTGACCAACATACTGTTTCCGACATCGCTTACAAGTGATAAGGTAAATAATGTTTGGTGAATCACAATGAAGGGGGTTACGGATCTGATAATGATTTTTCGTTTGTTCGGAGGAAAATTCCTCTTTCTGATCAGGCATAAAAGTATGCAGTCTACAACGAGGCTTTTTGCAATTAATTACCACGCCACTACCATTCTGCAATGGTCTGTTGTGTTCAATCTTCAGTGGTTCGAAATCGGTAGTTTCAGCTGGACTTTCGAGCTTTTTCAGGGTTTGGGATTTCAGGCTACGCAAAAGGCGCAGCGAGTACCCTCTCGATCTGAGGGCGCCAAATAGAGTAGAACAAGCCTCATTGAAATTTACCTTATCACTTGAATTGCGATGGAAACGAATGAGTTGTGATTTGATGATACCTTTAAATGTATGTTGAGGATGAAATGATTTTGTGTGCAACAATTGATGTGAATCAGTTGGTTTAAAATACACTTTATAATCTAAATGACCGGACGCCTGAAATTGCTTGCCTTTATACACGGTCACATCGAGAAAATCAACAGAATTTTCACTGATAGTAGCTTTCAATTTAATATTTGGATCGTGATTGTTCAAAATTTCTAAAAATTCATCAAAATCTTCTTTTGAATGTTCCCAAATAATAAAAATGTCATCTAAATACCTGAGATATACGAGAGGATGCTTTGCACATTTGCTTAAGGCATTTTCCTCCCATTCCGCTACATAAATGCTTGCAAAATTAGGACTGAATCTTTTGCCCATAGGACAACCCATTATTTGTAGAAAATATTCTCCATTGAATTGAAAGTCATTACCTTTTAAGCTCAGCTCTAAAAGATCCAAAATTTGTTCATCCGGGCGTTTCGCATCCGGATATTTTTCAAATGCATTTTTAACTGATTTAACACCTTTATCAATATCAATGTTCGTATACATACTGTCGATATCCAAAGTAGCCAGAATTGCATTTTTCGATATTTTCAATTTCGAAATTTTTGACAGGAAATCCTGTGTATTTTTTAGATAGCTCGGATGTCTATTTGCTATAGGTCTCAGATGATAATCAATTAATTCCGAGATCGCATAAGATTCCGAATTACAATCTGATACAATTGGCCTCCCGGGTGGAGTTAAGTCATCCGTCCATGAAGAACGGTCCTTGTGGATCTTTGGTAGGATATAAAATTGTCTTGCTTGAGCACTGAGCTTAGCTGTTAAATATTTCAATTGTTTTCTGGTAATGTGGCCTTCGTCGAGGAGAAATTTTAAGATCTGATTGAATTTTTCGATATTACTAGGCCAAATAAGTGAATCTATTTTCTTATAATGTTTAGTATTGCTGAGTTGTCTCATGGCTTCCTTTATATAATTATCCCGAGATAGAACAACTACCGACCCACCTTTGTCGGCTGGTTTAATCACTAATTTCTTATTTTTTCGAAGTTTCGTGAGGGCTCTCCGTTCACCAGCTGTTAAATTGTCTTTATCGGAGAGTATGTTCATGCTGAACACCTTTTTGATGATTCGTTTGCTAGCCTCAATAATTTCGGGATCTACTTCACTATCTGGAGGTGACCAACCAGATGATTCTGTAAAAGGAAGTTTCCGACCGCTGGAGTTTCTAAAGCGGTCGGCTAATTTCATTTGCCTAAGAAAATTACAGTTGTATGATGGTAAATTTGTTTGGTTATCAGTTTTAGGCTTTGGTGCTGGTACAAAAGTTAAACCGCGATCTAAAAGAGATTTCTCTTGGGTTGTTAGGTCATTGGTGCCAGACAGGTTAACCACATTAGTTCCTAATCCCACATCTGTTAGGCGGCTGTTACCTTTGCCTTTACTTAGTTTAAATTTAGGTGGTTCAACCAGTGATCGTACATAATATTGGCGGTTCTCGTGGTCCAGTGGATCAAATCCTGAGCAACATCAAACTTCGCGTCATCAATTTTTGGTATCACGTTAACGTCCTTCACTTTCCGAATGGTTTCGTTGATGATGCTCAGGGTTCTCCTCTCAGCCTGAGGGAGTTTTTGCGAAAAGTTTAGTTCAGCGAAATAAATTTTTGCTGATCTAAACTTGACCCTGATATCGCTAAGCATATTCCGCAACTGCTTAACTACGAGATCAGAATTATCGTTTCGAGAATTCACGCCAATATTTAATAATATTTTTTGGGGACTGGACTGGCCCCTGTGCCCTTTAAACATAGAGCGCAGATGATTGAATTTGGCGCCGGGGTAACACTCCACCTGGATGTCCGGATGGGGATTTCGATCAATGCGTCCTAAATTTGAACTTCCAATCATAAGGATGTTTTTACAAACATCGGGGAGGCGCCAATTCCTTTTGTCAAAATTAACTCCGCTTTTATGCCGAAACTGGGAGAATTTAGAATCAAATGAGCGGCCCGAGTTGCGGCTCGGTGATTTGACTTTCTCTGAGTACGATATACCTGGTTGGACCACACTAGAGGCAGGAGAAGGGGGAGAAGAAACAGAAGCAGGAGAGGAAACAGAAGCAGGAGAAGAAACAGAAGGAGGAGGAAGAGTTCTAGTGAGAGCACTAGGAGAACCAGAGAAGAAAGGCTGAGGAGGAGTAGGAGGTAGAGGAGCAAGACGAGGCGAGACAGCGTTACTCAATTTGCGAGCATCTTCAGTCACAATATGGACCGGAGATGTTTGCAAATTGAGGCGCTTACTCTGAGAGAAAGAAGTAGAAGGAAAAGAAGAGGGAGAAGTGCTTTGCCTTGATCTTTTCTTATTTTGCTTTTCGCGTTGGGGTAGAGGGACAACGCGGGCCGGAGTTTGCTTGCTCCCTCCCGTATTGTTCCTTACTCCAGACGCTGGGCGAAGTTCAGAAATGTAAGACTCATAGGCCGAAATCGTCTTATCTGTCAACTTATTTATAAAGTTGTTTTTAGCCCAGATCAAGGCACGCGCCGAAGCGCTGTTGAAGTCTATTTTTTCGAGTCCAGGAGGTGGTCGCATAGCCAAAGTTATCTTAGACTTCAACTGGTTTAAATTTACCTTATAATGCTCAACTAAAGCATCTAACGTTTGATTGGCCCATCCCACACTAATCTGTCGAAAAAGAGAAAAAATGTGTGGGGTGGGAAGAGCTGGCTTTAGAAAGCCACCTAACTCATCTACTTTCTTCTCCAGCTGTTTCGGGAAATCCCGATTTGCCAAATGGTGCTCTAATAGCCCAATGTGGTGCAAACATTGAAGCACCTGAAACAGAGCCTTGACCAGCCTAGAATAAGCCTGGAACGATTGTTGCTGGCCAGTTCCGGACTGGGCAACTCTCTGCCTCTGATGCCTCTGCCCTTTTCTTGCCATTGTTAAAGAAAGTAGTTGAATTAAGTATAAATAAAATATAAAAGTGATGAAATAAATAAAATTGGAAACTTAGATATTACCTATTAAAGAAGATACCTGGATTGGTTGCAGTCTTCAGCAAAGGTAGAAAATAATCCGTCTGTCTCGACGCGTTTCGCTTGGTTTGGCTTTTTCAAAGAGACTTTGAGGAAAATGATTCCAACTTTATGAAAAGTTTTAGCGCGCCGAAGGCGCGCAGGGACGATGTGGGATTTACAAATCCCTTGCGACCCGGTTAACGTTATTTGTTTCCCTTGGATCACACAGGCCTAGCTTTCCTATTGCCCAAAATGGAGTCTGAGGGGGTTATGCACGCGGTTAGAATACCCGGCAGTTTACGCTGGAGTGTTAGATGGTCAATACTCAATCCCTCAACGCCTTTAAAACTATTAGAGAGCGAGCTCTATTCGGTTCCAGTTCGGCGATGGTAGAGGTTTGAGTCCCACCATGGTGGCGAGCCAGAATGTAATGTTGTGCGATGGCAAGTTTAAGGGAAGAAGAGAAAAGAAAACCAAACAGCAACGCCGGTTTGGTAGCGGCCCCGGTATATGACCATAGCGGTTACAAAAAAGAAGTGGAGAAAGCTCCAACAGTTTAGTTTTAAGAAACCGGGAGTCATCCATCAAGCCTTCTGGGAGATAGGATGCCGTATGTGATTTTGAGGTATCTGGTTATCCTTCGGGAATTCCAAATGACCTCCTCCACCCCACCCCACCCCACCCAAAAAAAAGAAAAAATAAAAAAAAATATAAAAAAAACACTCACTGACACACACCCTCAAGCCCTTAAAAGGGCTGTTAAATCTTTATTCAAATGTTTATTTATATCAAATGTACACTCGTTCCCAGCCAGACAAGCTTGTTTCAATCCTTGCCTAGCGTTTGGTGGTTTCTTGTATATGTTGCAGAAAGGTATGTTGCACCAATTCCTCCTACGCTTTGTCTACCATTTCCATGCGTCTTCTTGATAAGAGTGTTGCAAGAAAATTTGAGAATGTTCAGTTAGAAAAGTAAAAGGTAGAGAGAAAGATAGGTATCCGCTATTATATATTGTGACTGTTGTGTGATTGTTGCTATGGATGGGGTAATGGGGTGTGTTTCTTCGGAGCCCACTCCCCACACGCAGAGTTGCGAGGCAATCCTCACAGACTCAATCCTAAAGATCTCAATGAGTAGCGAGGCAATCCTCACTGACTCCACGCAGTTTAATTCTATTGAGTAATTTTAATTTACTGTGGATTATTTTGTTTTTCTGTTTAGGGTTCGGTGTTCGTTCAGCTTCACCATTGATTCACTATCCTGGAGTATGTGGAGGGTTTTGTTATATAGATCTTATTAAACGCGTTTCAATCGCGCTTCAGCAGAGTTGCGAGGCAGTCCTCACAGACTCTATCCTAAAGTTCCCAATGAGTAGCGAGGCAATCCTCACTGACTCCACGCGATTTAGTTATATTGTATAATTTTTATTTTATTTTATTTTATTATTTTTTTTTTCTGGAAACTTATTTTGTTTTTCTGTTAAGGGATCGGTGTTCGTTCAACTCAACCATTAATTCACTATCTTGGAGTCTGTTGAGGGTTTTGGTTTGTAGGTCTTTTAATCGCGTATCAATAGTTTCTATTTTTGCTAGCTCGTGAAGTTCCTTTATCGGTGGCCATTTCGGTTTGCATAGTGCCACTCGCAGGGCATAATTTTGAACCCTCTGTAGCTTCTGAATGTTGGTTTTGCTTAGGTCGCTTGTTATTATGGCACCGTATTCTAGTACCGGGCGTATAAATGTTTTGTAGAGCTTGAGAAGCACATCTTTGTTTGCTCCCCAATTTCTACCTCTGATCATCTTCAGAAAATTGATACGTTTAGTAGCTCTAACCGTAATAGATTTTACGTGACTGTTTAGACTGAGATTGCTATCTAGGATAAATCCCAAAAATTTGGCCTCTTTGTTTGCTTCTAGTTTGTGATCGTATAACTGGAGATCGATACTCGGGACTGGTTTTTTCCTTTGCTTTTTGAAGAACGTAACTTTTTGAGTTTTGGCGGCATTGAGTTTGATGCGCCACAGGGCACACCAGCTCTCAAGATCGCGAATGGTATCCTGCAGACGATTTTTAATTATGTTTCTGGACTTGCTGGCTGTCCAAATGCCTTTGTCGTCTGAGAATTGCGATAGTTCAACAAAATTTTTCCCTACTTTTTCTATATCATTCACATATATTATGAAAAGAAGCGGACTTAGAACCGACCCTTGTGGTGTTCCCGCTTCGAGTATTACTTCCTCTGACACCTCGCGATTAACCCTCACCTTGATTTTTCGGTCAGTTAGAAATGATGATATGATCCTTAGAATTTTAGTGGGTAATCCCATTTTCGCTAGTTTATATCTCACGCCATTGTGCCATACCGAGTCGAACGCTTTTTCTACATCCAAGAAAATTGCGGTTCCGATTTCGTTTTGACTAAATGCTGTTTTCATATAATCGACCAGTCTATATACGTGTTCGATTCCCTCTTTCTGACTCCTATACGCTCTTTGCCATTTGTTGAAAAAATTGATTGATTCGAGATAGCTGCGAAGTCTCGTAGTGAGAATCCGCTCAAATATTTTCCCAACACAGCTAAGCAAGCTGATTGGGCGGTAGTTAGAAGGGTTGGTAAGGTCTTTGTCGGGTTTAGGTATCATGACTCCCGTGGCCACTTTCCAGCATTTTGGGAAGTACCCACAGGAGAGACAGCAGTTTAAGAGTTTGGTAAGTCTGCAGTAGAAGATGTTGGGGCACTGTTTCATTATTTTGTAAGAGACTTCATCTTCTCCTGGGGACGAAGATGACCTGCATTTTCTGATTATACCCATGACCTCTTCTACGCTTATTGGTTCGGTTAATCCAAGGTCGTCCCCGTCTTCATGCCTTTGGTCGAAGTTCGGTTCATTGAAGATTGAGTTGTTATCTTGGACAAATTTATTTACTCGTACCTTAAAATCGTTGTCATATCTGTTCCCTTCTTGTGGACGATGTGCCTTCTTTAGAAGTTCGGCAAAAGCACTGGCCTTTGCCTTGTCGTCTATGGCCATAGATCCGTCGCTAGTCTTTAGCGCATTATTATTGGCAATTTTGCTCTTTTGGCCAGTAAGAGTTTTAAATGTATCCCAGAACCTCTTAGGTTCTCTCAGCCCATTTAGGTTTTCGGTTGCTTTTTCCCATCTCACGCGATTGTCGTTAGCTATGGCCTTTTTTACTTCCCCATGAAGGCGATTATACGCGGTTTTAAGTTCTGCTCTTTTCATTTGATAATTCTCTGATTGGTAAGCCCGGAAGGCTTTTCTTTTTTGTTTGATTATTTGAAGAGTTGTTTGGGTTATTCTGTTTATCCGCGTCTTTACTGTTTGCTTGGGACAGATTTCATCTAGCGTACTGTTGATAACCTCGTTAAGGTGGGTGCAGGCTTTTTCTAGTTCATGAACATTTGAGGGGTCATTTGCCTTTATTTTTGCTTCGATAATGTTTCTGAAGAGGTTCAAGTCAATTTTTGATAGGTTCCTCCTATTCACGGGAGGATACCTTGCGGGTCCAGTATTACATTTCAGAGTGGCGTGAACCGGCAGGTGATCACTGCCTAGATCATCACCTCCTACAAATATGTCTTGCATTTGGCTGGTTAGTGATTTGCTGGTGATAATCAAGTCTAGGATATCTGATTGATGGAGTGGGTTGTTGCTTATGTATGTTACGTCTTGATCGTTATTTACCACGAATAGATCGAGTTCTTCAATGATATGGAAAAGGGCGTCACCATTAGGCTCAGTCTTATGACAACCGAATACCTGGTGTTTGGAATTGAAATCACCCAAGAATATGCAGTGCTTGTACTTGTTGGTAAAAAATTCAAATACTTTACTGTCTACTGTTGCTTGCGGCTTGTTATAATATGATATGATGGCCACGTGTTTGTGGTCAAGTTCAATTTCAGCTGCAATCACTTCAGCATTGAGGTGGTCGCATGGTATTGATTTGTATTTAATCTCCTGCCTTATTAACAGAGCGACACTGCCGCCTTTTTGGGCGGGGCGATCTCTTCTAATAATATCAAAACCACATAACGAGAATTGTTTGTTTGGTTTAAGCCAGGTTTCGCTAATTCCAATTACGTCCGTATTTTTTAAATAATGTGACATTTGCAAATTTTTCTGATTAACGCTTCGAGCGTTCCACTGGACTATTTTTAGTGTATCCATGAATGGTTTAGGAATAACTGTACTAAGTTTATTTAAGTTTAATTACTATTTGTAATATTGTTACATAATTATATTCTGTTGACGGCCGCTTCTAATAGCGTGTGAGATATTTGAGTATTATATAACTTAGAGGCTGTTTTACTAATCTCTTTGCAAACGTCCGAAAGACTGGTGTCCAAGTGTTTCTTCATTATGCTGAAAATAGAGCCAGCCATTAGAGTACACGTGGAATAAGGGGAAGATGAGTTCTCGACATTACTTACATTTAGAGCTTTAAGCTGGATGTTTGTTTTAACTTTTTTGAAGTGGCTACAACCCCGGTAGTTGCTGGGGTGTTGACCACCGCAATTGGGGCACTTCAGAGTTTTAGCACTACATACCTTCGCGATGTGTTTGTCACCGCATTTCATACATCGTTGATCCCCGTTGCATTTGTGTGACAAGTGCCCAAATTTCTGACACTTGTGACACTGAACGGGCTGCGGAAGAACACGATATTCCTCTGTTTCGTATTTTTTGCCATTAATAATTACCCCTTTGCTTATCAGATTTAATTTCGTTGCTCTATTAGGGCATTTTACTTTTATTTTCCAAGTATGGTTACCCGTGGCTTTGGAGATTAGTCTCTCCCACGAGCATACTGGAAGGGCTTTATCAATCGAGTTTTTTTCCGTTTTGGGGTGGACGCGTGTGATTACGACACATGGGTTTGGTTGCGGGTGGCCCTGTGTCTTGTTGGTTTTATTGGTTACCTTAGGGGGCGTTTTGGCTTTTACTTTATCGGCGTACGTCGCTCTATCGGTTGGGCTAGCTGTCGCATTCACTATTTCCGGTGATGTAGACTCTGTTGCGTTAACAGATTCCCCATTTCTTGGTGTGACCACCGAGTCCTTTCCAGTAGCGGTGCTCTGTGGATTTTTCTTGATGATTTTTGTCTTCTTAACATGCCGATCAATAGTCATACAGAAACCATTTTCGTCTTCGACGTCCACGGTTTCATCATTTTCACGGAACTCATTGGAGAGTTTCCTTTTCGATCGATTTTGGTTTGGTGATTTTTCTGTCGCTGCGATTTGGGGACTTTAGCTATCCAATTGAATTTCAACCGCCACGGCCGGGGAAACTCCGACCGTGTTGGTAGCTTCTTCTACTATGGAACGCAGCCAGTTATCCTGGCTGGGGGTAATTAGATCTGAATCTATTTCAGATATCCCCGGCAGCGAGCCGGCGGACGCAGGTCTTCTCATTTCTGTAGCAGCGTCAATACATGGTAAATCTGGAACTGGAGGAGCATGGTCCTCCTTACCTGGTTTGGCTTTCAGAATTGCCTTTTCCAATTCCCTTCTCAATTCAGCCTTTTCTTTATCTGCCTGTCGCTTCTGGGCTTGAAGCTCTGACCGCAAACCCTCTATGGTGTCATTTAATCTGGCTATTTCTTTCTGGAAGCCAGACATCATCGACATCATCGATGTCATATCAGTATTAGTGGAATTTCCACTGTTGCTCAGACTACCAGAATTAAAGGCAGAACTGTTTAACTGAGCTTGACTTTGTTTATGCATTATTTTTTTATGTAAATAATTCTAAATTTCTAAATTTTATTTTTTAAGTTATTAAAGATTTTAATTTAATTGCATTGACTTAAATTGTATTGACTTAAACATTTGTTTTTAGTTTTAACAGAGAAAAGCAGACAGAAAATAGATAGAGTTAAAGATAAACACTTACAAAATTACACTAGAGTGCACAGAAGTGGTACAGAGAACAATAGGCTTTGTTAATATCCAAGCTGTGAGATGTGTTCAGTCAGGAGCTTTCACAGACACGTCCGATCAGTACGACTGTCAATTGCTGATCCACTTTAGGAGGGCATGCATGGTATATATCCAAATGTGGGCTGGGGGTGTTTTTCACAGCTCAGTACCTAATTAAACTCAGTAACAAGCTGACAAATGTCACTCATCTAATTAATTCTTTTCAATCTGAGATGTCCCAAGTTTGTTTTTCACAACTCAGTTTGTGTCGTCCAAACAAATTAAATGAAGCCCTATTGATTGGCTTCCATTGAATTTTAATCAGTCAGTGAGTGGTTTGCTTTACTGACCCCATGAAGCCCCATTGGTTGGCTTTGATTTAAGTAAAACCAATCGGGGGCGGTTTGCTTTACTGGCTTCAGAAGTATGTGAAAATAATATGAAAAAATGGTTTGATAAAATATATTGAGACTAAAGAAATAAATGAAAAAATAACGGCAAAGATCATGATGCCTCACGAATGTTATCAGTTGGAATGAATATCCCCCGACGGAGGTTTATGACGGAAAATATTTTACACCAGGTAGAAATTGTGTGTTTTACCTTGTGAACCTCTACATTGTGTGAAAGGTATGAAAAATTAAAAATAAAAATAAAAATAATAATTTAAATAAATGAATCAACCAAATAAATAAATAAATAAATAAATAAATAAATAAATAAATAAATAAAAATTAATAAAAAATAAAAAATAATCAATAAATAAATATATAAGTAAATAAATAATAATTTTATTTAGGAAATACATACACATGATTGAAATTGGAACCTATTTTGTTTTGGGGCATATATGAACTCTGGCACTCGCCTGTGTGTGTTTGAGGTTAAAAAATCGCACTGGCACAGACATTTCCTACTGAAACGTTTTTTTTCTTTTAATATGCCGCTGAAAAATTGTTTTCATTTACTGAACCCTGATTGGTTTCAAACATGACAAAAAAGTACATAAAATTGATTTAAACTAAGTGATGAGCTTAGGAACTGGTTAAACTGACTGGCAAAAATTGATGTTATTCATTGATGGGCTCTAATTTAGTCCTCACAAGGATGTTACGCAAGCTTTTGTTTTTCTTATAGGCGATGACAGGTCGAAGATTCAAAGGTTCATTTAATTTAGCATTGGTAAAATTGATTTCATCTTTTAACATTTCTGCTATTTCGATATTCATTCTGTTGTACGTTAAAGTGAAAGGAATGATGGACCTCCTTTCGCATTCGCCCTCTGATATGTTCATACCAAATGGCCAGGGGGTTTGAAGCGTTTTGATCCAAAAAGCTTCACGTTTTTTTCTAAATTCATCCGTTTCTTCTAATGTATCTTTAATTGGTGGTTGTTCAATAGGATGGATTTCGAAATCGTCCAAAGAATGGCCAGGAAGGTTAAAATGTTGTGCTACTGGGGCATCAGCATTATGTTTTATATCCTGTTTGTGTCTAGTAGCACGTTCTCGAAAAGGATTTTGACTTTGACCAACATACTGTTTCCGACATCGCTTACAAGTGATAAGGTAAATAATGTTTGGTGAATCACAATGGAGGGGGTTACGGATCTGATAATGATTTTTCGTTTGTTCGGAGGAAAATTCCTCTTTCTGATCAGGCATAAAAGTATGCAGTCTACAACGAGGCTTTTTGCAATTAAATACCGCGCCACTACCATTTTGCAACGGTCTGTTGTGTTCAATCTTCAGTGGTTCGAAATCGGTAGTTTCAGCTGGACTTTCGAGCTTTTTCAGGGTTTGGGATTTCAGGCTACGCAAAAGGCGCAGCGAGTACCCTCTCGATCTGAGGGCGCCAAATAGAGTAGAACAAGCCTCATTGAAATTTACCTTATCACTTGAATTGCGGTGGAAACGAATGAGTTGTGATTTGATGATACCTTTAAATGTATGTTGAGGATGAAATGATTTTGTGTGCAACAATTGATGTGAATCAGTTGGTTTAAAATACACTTTATAATCTAAATGACCGGATGCCTGAAATTGCTTGCCTTTATACACGGTCACATCGAGAAAATCAACAGAATTGTCACTGATAGTAGCTTTCAATTTAATATTTGGATCGTGATTGTTCAAAATTTCTAAAAATTCATCAAAATCTTCTTTTGAATGTTCCCAAATAATAAAAATGTCATCTAAATATCTGAGATATACGAGAGGATGCTTTGCACATTTGCTTAAGGCCTTTTCCTCCCATTCCGCTACATAAATGCTTGCAAAATTAGGACTGAATCTTTTACCCATAGGACAACCCATTATTTGTAGAAAATATTCTCCATTGAATTGAAAGTCATTACCTTTTAAGCTCAGCTCTAAAATATCCAAAATTTGTTCATCCGGGCGTTTCGCATCCGGATATTTTTCAAATGCATTTTTAACTGATTTAACACCTTTATCAATATCAATGTTCGTATACATACTGTCGATATCCAAAGTAGCCAGAATTGCATTTTTCGATATTTTCAATTTCGAAATTTTTGACAGGAAATCTTGTGTATTTTTTAGATAGCTCGGATGTCTATTTGCTATAGGTTTCAGATGATAATCAATTAATTCCGAGATCGCATAAGATTCCGAATTACAATCTGATACAATTGGCCTCCCGGGTGGAGTTAAGTCATCCGTCCATGAAGAACGGTCCTTGTGGATCTTTGGTAGGATATAAAATTGTCTTGTTTGAGCACTGAGCTTAGCTGTTAAATATTTCAATTGTTTTTTGGTAATGTGACCTTCGTCGAGGAGAAATTTTAAGATCTTATTGAATTTTTCGATATTACTAGGCCAAATAAGTGAATCTATTTTCTTATAATGTTTAGTATTGCTGAGTTGTCTCATGGCTTCCTTTATATAATTATCCCAAGATAGAACAACTACCGACCCACCTTTGTCGGCTGGTTTAATTACTAATTTCTTATTTTTGCGAAGTTTCGTGAGGGCTCTCCTTTCACCAGCTGTTAAATTGTCTTTATCGGAGAGTATGTTCATGCTGAACACCTTTTTGATGATTCGTTTGCTAGCCTCAATAATTTCGGGATCTACTTCACTATCTGGAGGTGACCAACCAGATGATTCTGTAAAAGGAAGTTTCCGACCGCTGGAGTTTCTAAAGCGGTCGGCTAATTTCATTTGCCTAAGAAAATTACAGTTGTATGATGGTAAATTTGTTTGGTTATCAGTTTTAGGCTTTGGTGCTGGTACAAAAGTTAAACCGCGATCTAAAAGAGATTCCTCTTGGGTTGTTAGGTCATTGGTGCCAGACAGGTTAACCACATTAGTTCCTAATCCCACATCTGTTAGGCGGCTGTTACCTTTGCCTTTACTTAGTTTAAATTTAGGTGGTTCAACCAGTGATCGTACATAATATTGGCGGTTCTCGTGGTCCAATGGATTAAATCCTGAGCAACATCAAACTTCGCGTCATCAATTTTTGGTATCACGTTAACGTCCTTCACTTTCCGAATGGTTTCGTTGATGATGCTCAGGGTTCTCCTCTCAGCCTGAGGGAGTTTTTGCGAAAAGTTTAGTTCAGCAAAATAAATTTTTGCTGATCTAAACTTGACCCTGATATCGCTAAGCATATTCCGCAACTGCTTAACTACGAGATCAGAATTATCGTTTCGAGAATTCACGCCAATATTTAATAATATTTTTTGGGGACTGGACTGGCCCCTGTGCCCTTTAAACATAGAGCGCAGATGATTGAATTTGGCGCCAGGGTAACACTCCACCTGGATGTCCGGATGGGGATTTCGATCAATGCGTCCTAAATTTGAACTTCCAATCATAAGGATGTTTTTACAAACATCGGGGAGGCGCCAATTCCTTTTGTCAAAATTAACTCCGCTTTTATGCCGAAACTGGGAGAATTTAGAATCAAATGAGCGGCCCGAGTTGCGGCTCGGTGATTTGACTTTCTCTGAGTACGATATACCTGGTTGAACCACACTAGAGGCAGGAGAGGGGGCAGAAGAAACAGAAGCAGGAGAAGAAACAGAAACAGGAGGAGGAGTTCTAGTGAGAGCACTATGAGAACCAGAGAAGAAAGGCTGAGGAGGAGTAGGAGGTAGAGGAACAAGACGAGGCGAGACAGCGTTGCTCAATTTGCGAGCATCTTCAGTCACAATATGGACCGGAGATGTTTGCAAATTGAGGCGCTTACTCTGAGAGAAAGAAGAAGTAGAAGGAAAAGAAGAGGGAGAAGTGCTTTGCCTTGATCTTTTCTTATTTTGCTTTTCGCGTTGGGGTAGAGGGACAACACGGGCCGGAGTTTGCTTGCTCCCTCCCGTATTGTTCCTTACTCCAGACGCTGGGCGAAGTTCCGAAATGTAAGACTCATAGGCCGAAATCGTCTTATCTGTCAACTTATTTTTAAAGTTATTTTTAGCCCAGATCAAGGCACGCGCCGAAGCGCTGTTGAAGTCTATTTTTTCGAGTCCTGGGGGTGGTCGCATAGCCAAAGTTATCTTAGACTTCAACTGGTTTAAATTTACCTTATAATGCTCAACTAAAGCATTTAACGTTTGATTGGCCCATCCCACACTAATCTGTCGAAAAACAGAAAAAATGTGTGGGGTGGGAAGAGCTGGCTTTAGAAAGCCACCTAACTCATCTACTTTCTTCTCCAGCTGATTCGGGAAATCCCGATTTGCCAAATGGTGCTCTAATAGCCCAATGTGGTGCAAACATTGAAGCACCTGAAACAAAGCCTTGACCAGCCTAGAATAAGCCTGGAACGATTGTTCCTGGCCAGTTCCGGACTGGGCAATTCTCTGCTTCTGATGCCTCTGCCCTTTTCTTGCCATTGTTAAAGAAAGTAGTTGAATTAAGTATAAATAAAATATAAAAGTGATGAAATAAATAAAATTGGAAAATTAGATATTACCTATTAAAGAAGATACCTGGATTGGTTGCAGTCTTCAGCAAAGGTAGAAAATAATCCGTCTGTCTCGACGCGTTTCGCTTGGTTTGGCTTTTTCAAAGAGACTTTGAGGAAAATGATTCCAACTTTGAATGAATGAATGAATGAAAGGTTTTAGCGCGCCGAAGGCGCGCAGGGACGATATGGGATTTACAAATCCCTTGCGACCCGGTTAACCTTATTTTTTTTCCCTTGGATCACACAGGCCTAGCTTTCCTATTGCCCAAAATGGAGTCTGAGGGGGTTATGCACGCGGTTAGAATACCCGGCAGTTTACGCTGGAGTGTTAGATGGTCAATACTCAATCCCTCAACGCCTTTAAAACTATTAGAGAGCGAGCTCTATTCGGTTCCAGTTCGGCGATGGTAGAGGTTTGAGTCCCACCATGGTGGCGAGCCAGAATGTAATGTTGTGCGATGGCAAGTTTAAGGGAAGAAGAGAAAAGAAAACCAAACAGCAACGCCGGTTTGGTAGCGGCCCCGGTATATGACCATAGCGGTTACAAAAAAGAAGTGGAGAAAGCTCCAACATTTTAGTTTTAAGAAACCGGGAGTCATCCATCAAGCCTTCTGGGAGATAGGATGCCGTATGTGATTTTGAGGTATCTGGTTATCCTTCGGGAATTCCAAATGACCTCCTCCACCCCACCCCCACCCCCCAAAAAAAACAAAACAAAAACAAAACAAAAACAAAAAAAACAAAAAAAAAACAAAAAAAACAAAAAAAAAACAAAAAAACAAAAAAAACACTCACTGACACACACCCTCAAGCCCTTAAAAGGGCTGTTAAATCTTTATTCAAATGTTTATTTATATCAAATGTACACTCGTTCCCAGCCAGACAAGCTTGTTTCAATCCTTGCCTAGCGTTTGGTGGTTTCTTGTATATGTTGCAGAAAGGTAGGTTGCACC
This sequence comes from Pictodentalium vernedei, assembly GCA_031216915.1. Classification (NCBI taxonomy): domain Eukaryota; kingdom Metazoa; phylum Mollusca; class Scaphopoda; order Dentaliida; family Dentaliidae; genus Pictodentalium; species Pictodentalium vernedei. The sequence goes on from CM062295.1 coordinate 396,977,685, forward strand.
AATTCCTCCTACGCTTTGTCTACCATTTCCATGCGTCTTCCTGATAAGAGTGTTGCAAGAAAATTTGAGAATGTTCAGTTAGAAAAGTAAAAGGTAGAGAGAAAGATAGGTATCCGCTATTGTATATTGTGCCTGCTGTGTGATTGTTGCTATGGATGGGGTAAGGGGTGTGTTTCTTCGGAGCCCACTCCCCACACGCAGAGTTGCGAGGCAATCCTCACAGACTTAATCCTAAAGATCTCCATGAGTAGCGAGGCAATCCTCACTGACTCCACGCAGTTTAATTCTATTGAGTAATTTTAATTTTCTGTGGATTATTTTGTTTTTCTGTTTAGGGTTCGGTGTTCGTTCAGCTTCACCATTGATTCACTATCCTGGAGTATGTGGAGGGTTTTGTTATATAGATCTTATTAAACGCGTTTCAATCGCGCTTCAGCAGAGTTGCGAGGCAGTCCTCACAGACTCTATCCTAAAGTTCCCAATGAGTAGCGAGGCAATCCTCACTGACTCCACGCGATTTAGTTATATTGTATAATATTTATTTTATTTTATTTTATTATTTTTTTTTTTTTTTTTTTTTTTTTTTTTATTTTATTTTCTGGAAACTTATTTTGTTTTTCTGTTAAGGGATCGGTGTTCGTTCAGCTCAACCATTAATTCACTATCTTGGAGTCTGTTGAGGATTTTGGTTTGTAGGTCTTTTAATCGCGTATCAATAGTTTCTATTTTTGCTAGCTCGTGAAATCCAACTTTGGGAGGGCATGCATGGTATATATCCATATGTGGGCTGGGGGTGTTTTTCACAGCTCAGTACATAATTAAACTCGGTAACGAGCTGACAAATGTCACTCATCTAATTAATTCTTTTCAATCTGAGATGTCCCAAGTTTGTTTTTCACAACTCAGTTTGTGTCGTCCAAACAAATTAGATGAAGCCCTATTGATTGGTTTCCATTGAATTTTAATCAGTCAGTGAGTGGTTTGCTTTACTGACCCCATGAAGCCCTATTGGTTGGCTTTGATTTAAGTAAAACCAATCGGGAGCGGTTTGCTTTACTGGCTTCAGAAGTATGTGAAAATAATATGAAAAATTGGTTTGATAAAATATATTGAGACTAAAGAAATAAATGAAAAAATAACGCCAAAGATCATGATGCCTCACGAATGTTATCAGTTGGAATGAATATCCCCCGACGGAGGTTTATGACGGAAAATATTTTACACCAAGTAGAAATTGTGTGTTTTACCTTCTGAACCTCTACATTGTGTGAAAGGTATGAAAAATTAAAAATAAAAATAAAAATAATAATTTAAATAAATGAATCAACCAAATAAATAAATAAATAAATAAATAAATAAATAAATAAATAAATAAATAAATAAATAAATAAATAAATAAAAATTAAAATTAAAAATAATCAATAAATAAATATATAAATAAATAAATAATAATTTTATTTAGGAAATACATACACATGATTGAAATTAGAACCTATTTTGTTTTTGGGCATATATGAACTCTGGCACTCGCCTGAGTGTGTTTAAGGTTAAAAAATCGCACTGGCACAGACATTTCATACTGAAACGTTTTTTTCTTTTAATATGCCGCCGAAAAATTGTTTTCATTTACTGAACCCTGATGGGTTTCAAACATGACAAAAAATTACACAAAATTGATTTAAACTAAGTGATGAGCTTAGGAACTGATTAAACTGGCTGGCAATAATTGATGTTATTCAGAGAGTGGAGGGAAAGTAAGGTGTCGTTCATACACAAAAAGGGGGATAAGGAAGTTCTAGATAACTATTGGGGGATATCAGTTAGTAGTAACATCGGAAAAGTATTCTGTAAGGTCATATACGGTAGACTAGAGGAAGTTATTGAAGAGAAAGGTTTTTTAGGAGAAATTCAAAATGGTTTCAGGAAAGGACGAAGAGTCACTGATCACCTATTTACACTCACCCAACTGATAGAATCAACAAAGGCTGATAAGAAAAAGATGTTTCTGGCATTTCTAGATGTGAAAAAAGCGTACGACCGAGTGTGGAGGGAAGGTATGTGGCGAAAGCTCGAGGGCATCGGACTGGGGGGGTGACTTTGTGGGAATCATGAAAGCACTGTATACAGATGTGCAAAGCCAACTCAGTCTAGGGAGTATCACTACAAAACGAGTCCCTATGGATATAGGCCTCAAGCAGGGGTGTATCTTTTCACCGATTTTGTTTGCATTGTTTGTTAAAGATTTAGGGGACGAACTAATTCAGAGTGCGGAGGGGGTAAATGTTGGAGACATAAAGATACCAGGCTTATTCTTTGCGCACGACATGGTGTTAATGTCTAGAACTGAACAGGGGCTAGAGAAACTGCTGGAAATTGTTGGTAGATATGGGAACACTTGGCGGCTCGAACTAAATGAAAATAACAGCAAGGTAATACCCGTTGGACGCAAGGTAGATATAACGAAGAGATGGAGAGTGGGGGAGTTCTCAATCCCCGAAGGGGAAAGCAAACAAATCACTGTAGGAGAAACGGGAGAGTATGAGTATCTAGGGGTAAGCATAAATATAACGGGAAGAGGGGTGTACAGAAATTACTCAGCCAAACTGATTCTGAAGGGGAAAAGAATTCTGAACCAACTAAAACTTTTAGGGAAAAATAGTTTCAACAAGGTCTTTGTGGGGAAAACACTGTGGGAGAGGGTGGGTTTACCAAGTATAACGTATGGCACGGACGTGATTCCATTAAACCAAACCGTTATTAAGAAGTTGGGAAATACTCAAAATGATGCCGGCAGATGGATAACAGGGTCGAGTAATGCTGCAGCTTTGGAAGCAGTAAGTGGGGAGCTTGGGTGGATGAAAATCAAGGACAGGGTAGATTTGGGAAAACTGTGTTACTTTAACTACTTGAGAAACCTGCCTGACAACCGGTGGTGCAAATTGATGCTCGATACCATTTGGAATTCTAATATAGAAACGGGGTGGTCAAAACATGTGAGGGAACTAATGGACAATTACTCTATAGAGGTCACAAACATAGAAGTAGGAATGAAAGAAGGCAAAAGGTTTGTCAAAGAGAGAGTCATGGAAGATTGCAATCGAAACTGGCGAGCAGGGGTTAGCGTGAAAAGATCACTGCAGGGGTTACAATATAAAGAAAAGCTAGCTTTTGAGAAGTACCTAGATGGCACCTTTGGAGGGTCACTGCTGTTCAAACTGAGATCAAGATCACTGGAGCTTCGGGGAAAAATTGGGAGAGATGGGGAAAAGGGATGCCAAATCTGCCACTCTGGAGTAGTGGAGACCCTGGAACATTTTCTCTTGGAATGCCCACAGTATATACCTCATAGAATACAATTTACTGGAAGAATAATGCAGAAGTGGGGTGAAGAAACAAAGGATAGATGGCTGAAGGGGGACACGAGGGAGAGGGTAGGAATGCTTATTGAAGAAATTGAAAAAGAGGAAGTGAGGGACACTATTAAGCAGTTTATATCTGAATGCTGGGAGGAGAGGAGGGGAAGAGGGGGTGGGGTGCAGGGGGAATGATGGCCTTCTCTTATGAGGACCGTGACAAATCAGCGGCTGGCCAAAGAGTTATTATTATTATTATCATTGATGGGCTCTAATTTAGTCCTTACAAGGATGTTACGCAAGCTTTTGTTTTTCTTATAGGCGATGACAGGTCGAAGATTCAAAGGTTCATTTAATTTAGCATTGGTAAAATTGAATTCATCTTTTAACATTTTTGCTATTTCGATATTCATTCTGTTGTACGTTAAAGTGAAAGGAATGATGGACCTCCTTTCGCATTCGCCCTCAGATATGTTCATACCAAATGGCCAGAGGGTTTGAAGCGTTTTGATCCAAAAAGCTTCACGTTTTTTTCTAAATTCATCCGTTTCTTCTAATGTGTCTTTAATTGGTGGTTGTTCAATAGGATGGATTTCGAAATCGTCCAAAGAATGGCCAGGAAGGTTAAAATGTTGTGCTACTGGGGCATCAGCATTATGTTTTATATCCTGTTTGTGTCTAGTAGCACGTTCTCAAAAAGGATTTTGACTTTGACCAACATACTGTTTCCGACATCGCTTACAAGTGATAAGGTAAATAATGTTTGGTGAATCACAATGGAGGGGGTTACGGATCTGATAATGATTTTTCGTTTGTTCGGAGGAAAATTCCTCTTTCTGATCAGGCATAAAAGTATGCAGTCTACAACGAGGCTTTTTACAATTAAATACCGCGCCACTACCATTTTGCAACGGTCTGTTGTGTTCAATCTTCAGTGGTTCGAAATCGGTAGTTTCAGCTGGACTTTCGAGCTTTTTCAGGGTTTGGGATTTCAGGCTACGCAAAAGGCGCAGCGAGTACCCTCTCGATCTGAAGGCGCCAAATAGAGTAGAACAGGCCTCATTGAAATTTACCTTATCACTTGAATTGCGGTGGAAACGAATGAGTTGTGATTTGATGATACCTTTAAATGTATGTTGAGGATGAAATGATTTTGTGTGCAACAATTGATGTGAATCAGTTGGTTTAAAATACACTTTATAATCTAAATGACCGGACGCCTGAAATTGCTTGCCTTTATACACGGTCACATCGAGAAAATCAACAGAATTTTCACTGATAGTAGCTTTCAATTTAATATTTGGATCGTGATTGTTCAAAATTTCTAAAAATTCATCAAAATCTTCTTTTGAATGTTCCCAAATAATAAAAATGTCATCTTAGTACCTGAGATATACGAGAGGATGCTTTGCACATTTGCTTAAGGCATTTTCCTCCCATTCCGCTACATAAATGCTTGCAAAATTAGGACTGAATCTTTTGCCCATAGGACAACCCATTATTTGTAGAAAATATTCTCCATTGAATTGAAAGTCATTATCTTTTAAGCTCAGCTCTAAAAGATCCAAAATTTGTTCATCCGGGCGTTTCGCATCCGGATATTTTTCAAATGCATTTTTAACTGATTTAACACCTTTATCAATATCAATGTTGGTATACATACTGTCGATATCCAAAGTAGCCAGAATTGCATTTTTCGATATTTTCAATTTCGAAATTTTTGACAGGAAATCCTGTGTATTTTTTAGATAGCTCGGATGTCTATTTGCTATAGTTTTCAGATGATAATCAATTAATTCCGAGATCGCATAAGATTCCGAATTACAATCTGATACAATTAGGACAGATGAGGGGGGCCCAGGCCGGAGCAATGCTGTAAAGCGTTTGGCGTGGACTACCAAAAGTGGTAGGAAAGGGGGGCCAGAGAAGCAGGTAGATAGGGGTGTAAAGTCCAAAGGCAGTGGGGAGTGCAGCACTAGAAACAGATTTGATGTGCTCGATTCGGAAGAGACAGAGGAGGAGATGGAGGTAGTTGCAACAGATAGTAGCTTAGGGTCTAGGCCAGGAAAAAGGAGGAGGGATCCGGGGGAAGACCAGGGGAGTAGTCCAGGTAGCTCAGGGCCTGGAAAGAGACGGAGGGACAAGGATAGGAGTAATCCTAGGTCAAAGATACCGATACCGATATTGATTCCGAGTGGGGCTGTTGGAGAGGAAGAGGACGCTGTAAACAATAGGAGACTAGAGGAGATAAATAGGGCGAGGTCCAAAAGTAAGTTGGTGGTTGCGGGAAGTAGCATAGTTCGGGGGATCGACAAGGTTGTCTGTGGTCCGGACAGTAAAAATAGAACAGTTCTGTGCTTTCCGGGGGCTAAAGTGGAGGACCTGAGGGATAGAGTGGACGGTATTGTAGCTGGGTCGGGGCCTGATCCGGTAGTGGTATTACATGTGGGGTCCAATAACATCAGGGAGAGGAAATCAGTTCGTTTGGTGGACACATACAAGGACCTAATTAGTAAGCTACTTAGCAGGAATGCTCGGATCATCGTTTCAGGGGTGCTCCCCGTTATGGGTGGTGGGAATGAGAGGAACTCGCGGATTATGGCACTAAACGAGGAGCTGGGAGAGCACTGCAAAGACTTGGGAGTACATTTCATTGACCACTGGGATTCATTCTGGGGACAAGGAGAGTTGTATGGGCGAGACGGATTGCATTTAAGTAGGATGGGTACAGACCTGTTGGGCCAAAAAATCTTACAGGTGGCTGGGCCTTTTTTGGAGAAAAGGGGGGTAGGGGACCACAGCCGGTAACCCAGAGTGGCACAAATGCTGGGAACATAGGAAGAACAACAAACATGCACAGTACAGGGACATACCAGGGTTATAATAATGTGCCAGTGATGACAAAAAAACAAAGATTCATTAATTTTGGGTACTGCAACCCAGGGTCTGCACAAGAAAGTAAGCGAAATATCAACAATGATGGACGAAGGAGACTTCGATATAATGGGTCTAAGTGAGACGTGGATACGACGGGATGAGCGGGTTGATCAGATGAAGGGTTGCGTGTGGATAGGAGCTGGGCGAACTGAGGGTCAGAAACGGGGTGGGGGTGTTGGCATCTACGCTAAAGAGGAATTACAGCCCTCATTGATTACAGATCTCACAGAAGCAAGGACTCAGATTCCAGTATCCAACGAAACAGTCTGGGCAAAAATCAAGTTAGGAAGCAGGAGTGTTGCCGTTGGTGTTGTATACTTAGCAGTGGAGGGAAGTAAGCCCGAGTGGAATGATTCAATATATACAACTCTTAGATCGAATATCACAGAGCTTGGGAGCAGAGGGTTCAGTATTGTCCTAATGGGGGACTTCAATGGGCACATCGGGGATAAGGAGGAGGGCATACAGGGAGGTGATAGGAAAATTAACACGAATGGGAGGAAGATGTTGGACCTATCAAAAGAGCTTGGTTCAAAGATCCTGAACAGGGATGCGAAATGTAAGGGTAAATGGACCTGGGAGAGGAACGATAAGAAAACAATAATTGATTATATACTCACTGACATTAGCGTATGGAGGGAGGTTATAGATGTAGAAATAGATGACGAGGGAAAAAATGACTTGGGTAGTGATCACAACCTGATAACAGTTAAGATTATGGGCAAAAAGACGAATAGAGACAAAAATACCTTCAAGGAAGTTTGGGGACTAAAACAAGGAGCCGACTGGAAGCAGTTTCGGGAAAAACTAAAACCAAATCTTGAATGTATACCTAGGGATGCAAATGTCCAGAGTATTTCAGATGGCATAGTAAATAGCCTAACAGAGGCAGGGAAGGAGTGTATAGGAAGGGTGAGGGTCCCAACGAGAGAGCTTGGATACAGGGTTAACGAGGGACTGAAAAAGGCTATAAAAGAAAGGAAGGTAAAATGCGCTGCTTACAGAAGAAGTAGGAAGCTTAAAGGGGTGGATAACAATGACACGAGACTAATGAAAGGAGAATATGAACTGGCACGGAAAAAGGTGAATGAGATAAAGGATAATAATAGGAAGGAGCGCAATTGCAGTCTTGCCAGAACAATAAAGAAAACGGGGGGTTCGAGCTCAAACGTATTTTGGAACTGGGTAAATAAACGGGGGAAAAGTAGTGTGCAGAGTATCAAAGTGGATGGGGAAAGTACAGAAGATAAAGGCCGTATCGCTTCCGAGTTAGTCAAGCACTGGGAAAAGATAAACGATAGGCGATGGGGCAGTGGGTCCCCACCAAAAAGAAATACACTGGGGGAGGAGAACCTATCCAATCGTGTATGTAGCGAAATAACGGCAGAAGAAGTGCGGAACGTGGTCTCGAAATTAAAAAATGGTAAAGCGGGAGGGACTGATGAAATTCCGAACGAATTCCTCAAAAATGGAGGGGAGGCACTTATTGAAGTCCTGACAAACCTTTTCAACCTGGCTCTGCGAAAGCAAGAGGTCCCCAGAGAGTGGAGGGAAAGTAAGGTGTCGTCCATACACAAAAAGGGGGATAAGGAAGTTCTAGATAACTATAGGGGGATATCAGTTAGTAGTAACATCGGAAAAGTATTCTGTAAGGTCATATACGGTAGACTAGAGGAAGTTATAGAAGAGAAAGGTTTTTTAGGAGAAATTCAAAATGGTTTCAGGAAAGGACGAAGAGTCACTGATCACCTATTTACACTCACCCAACTGATAGAATCAACAAAGGCTGAAAAGAAAAAGATGTTTCTGGCATTTCTAGATGTGAAAAAAGCGTACGACCGGTTGTGGAGGGAAGGTATGTGGCGAAAGCTCGAGGGCATCGGACTGGGGGGTGACTTTGTGGGAATCATGAAAGCACTGTATACAGATGTGCAAAGCCAACTCAGTCTAGGGAGTATCACTACAAAACGAGTCCCTATGGATATAGGCCTCAAGCAGGGGTGTATCTTTTCACCGATTTTGTTTGCATTGTATGTTAAAGATTTAGGGGACGAACTAATTCAGAGTGCGGAGGGGGTAAATGTTGGAGACATAAAGATACCAGGCTTATTCTTTGCGCACGACATGGTGTTAATGTCTAGAACTGAACAGGGGCTAGAGAAACTGCTGGAAATTGTTGGTAGATATGGGAACACTTGGCGGCTCGAACTAAATGAAAATAAAAGCAAGGTAATACCCGTTGGACGCAAGGTAGATATGACGAAGAGATGGAGAGTGGGGGAGTTCTCAATCCCCGAAGGGGAAAGCAAACAAATCACTGTAGGAGAAACGGGAGAGTATGAGTATCTAGGGGTAAGCATAAATATAACGGGAAGAGGGGTGTACAGAAATTACTCAGCCAAACTGATTCTGAAGGGGAAAAGAATTCTGAACCAACTAAAACTTTTAGGGAAAAATAGTTTCAACAAGGTCTTTGTGGGGAAAACACTGTGGGAGAGGGTGGGTTTACCAAGTATAACGTATGGCACGGACGTGATTCCATTAAACCAAACCGTTACTAAGAAGTTGGAAAATACTCAAAATGATGCCGGCAGATGGATAACAGGGTCGAGTAATGCTGCAGCTTTGGAAGCAGTAAGGGGGGAGCTTGGGTGGATGAAAATCAAGGACAGGGTAGATTTGGGAAAACTGTGTTACTTTAACTACTTGAGAAACCTGCCTGACAACCGGTGGTGCAAATTGATGCTCGATACCATTTGGAATTCTAATATAGAAACGGGGTGGTCAAAACATGTGAGGGAACTAATGGACAATTACTCTATAGAGGTCACAAACATAGAAGTAGGAATGAAAGAAGGCAAAAGGTTTGTCAAAGAGAGAGTCATGGAAGATTGCAATCGAAACTGGCGAGCAGGGGTTAGCGTGAAAAGATCACTGCAGGGGTTACAATATAAAGAAAAGACAGCTTTTGAGAAGTACCTAGATGGCACCTTTGGAGGGTCACTGCTGTTCAAACTGAGATCAAGATCACTGGAGCTTCGGGGAAAAATTGGGAGAGATGGGGAAAAGGGATGCCAAATGTGCCACTCTGGAGTAGTGGAGACCCTGGAACATTTTCTCTTGGAATGCCCACAGTATATACCTCATAGAATAAAATTTACTGGAAGAATAATGCAGAAGTGGGGTGAAGAAACAAAGGATAGATGGCTGAAGGGGGACACGAGGGAGAGGGTAGGAATGCTTATTGAAGAAATTGAAAAAGAGGAAGTGAGGGACACTATTAAGCAGTTTATATCTGAATGCTGGGAGGAGAGGAGGGGGAGAGGGGGTGGGGTGCAGGGGGAATGATGGCCTTCTCTTATGAGGACCGCGACAAATCAGCGGCTGGCCAAAGAGTTATTATTATTATTATTACAATTGGCCTCCCGGGTGGAGTTAAGTCATCCGTCCATGAAGAACGGTCCTTGTGGATCTTTGGTAGGATATAAAATTGTCTTGTTTGAGCACTGAGCTTAGCTGTTAAATATTTCAATTGTTTTTTGGTAATGTGACCTTCGTCGAGGAGAAATTTTAAGATCTTATTGAATTTTTCGATATTACTTGGCCAAATAAGTGAATCTATTTTCTTATAATGTTTAGTATTGCTGAGTTGTCTCATGGCTTCCTTTATATAATTATCCCGAGATAGAACAACTACCGACCCACCTTTGTCGGCTGGTTTAATTACTAATTTCTTATTTTTTCGAAGTTTCGTGAGGGCTCTCCGTTCACCAGCTGTTAAATTGTCTTTATCGGAGAGTATGTTCATGCTGAACACCTTTTTGATGATTCGTTTGCTAGCCTCAATAATTTCGGGATCTACTTCACTATCTGGAGGTGACCAACCAGATGATTCTGTAAAAGGAAGTTTCCGACCCCTGGAGTTTCTAAAGCGGTCGGCTAATTTCATTTGCCTAAGAAAATTACAGTTGTATGATGGTAAATTTGTTTGGTTATCAGTTTTAGGCTTTGGTGTTGGTACAAAAGTCAAACCGCGATCTAAAAGAGATTTCTCATGGGTTGTTAGGTCATTGGTGCCAGACAGGTTAACCACATTAGTTCCTAATCCCACATCTGTTAGGCGGCTGTTACCTTTGCCTTTACTTAGTTTAAATTTAGGTGGTTCAACCAGTGATCGTACATAATATTGGCGGTTCTCGTGGTAAAGACAGCTGTTCCTACTAAGTTTATAAGTTTATTTTGGATTTTAATGGGAGAGTGGGGGTGGGTGTCTATTGTAAAATTTGCTTGTGACATATTTGCGATATTTTTGGTGGATATGGTTGAGGAATGTATTGAGATGGTCCCCAGTGTTTTCATAAACTCTCTTTGTCAGGCAAACTTTTTCGTGATAGTCAAGGAAAGCATGTACCCCTTAATTTTCATGATGTTTTCGTGTATTGTCTACATGTAAATGACATGTGTAGTGCATACAATCTTCATTTCAACACAAACCCTTGTGATTTAATGACAGAATATGGCAAGTGCAAATGTAAGAAGACATTTGTCTGAAGCAGAAATGTGGCGGGCTGTCGGGATGGTGGAGCAAGGGGCTACCCATCGTCAGGTTGGTGAAGCCCTTGGTGTGCACCATACGGTGATCGGAGCCTGGGCAAGATTTCAGCAGTATGGCACACCAGTAAGACAGCATGGTGGTGGCAGAGACAGGGCAACATCTGCAGCTGAAGACCGGTTTTTGATCATTCTGGCCTGTAGGAACCGCTTTGCCACAGCAACCCAGCTTCGCAGTGACCTTCAGAATGCATCCGGGGTAAATGTTCGACGCAGACTATCCGGGCAAGGTTGCACGAATGTGGTCTCCGATCTAGAAGACCATGTATTCGCATTCCGCTGTCCCAGAACCACCACCAGGCACCATATGAAAGGACCATGGACCAAGTTGGATGGGCCAGAGAAGATTGGCGACCTATCCTTTTTACACAGATAGGCGTTCTAGGGTATGGAGAAGACCAGGAGAGCGATTCCTTGCAGCCAACAGTGCTGAGTATGACCCCTAAGATGGAGGGCCAATGATGGTCAGGGGCGACGTCAGCTGGGATGGACGTACATACCTCTGTATCCTTGAACGTGGTGCATTTGTTGTGAAGTGAGCCCACAGGGGTTAATCAAGATCGCAAGCTCGGATAAAGAACTCGAGTCCATGAAAGTGTTATGAGGATTTATTTGGTAACATGGATTCAAGTTTTATTAACAGTAATAACATAAATTGAACATGACAATAAAATACATGGAATTGTATTAAACTGGCGACCAGAGTACAGGCGTTCTTTGTGGGTACACGCCAGATGTTCTGTTGACAATATTAGGCATGCCTTTGCAGGCCAATATTGTCAACAAGCAAGTAAAATTGTAGGATTTGTTGATAGATGGAACAATAACATTCAGCAGTATTCCTGGGATGTTGGTGTTCGAACTGTCCAACAAATCATAACATGTACCTGGTGAGGCTCCCCGGATATCTGGGTTGCTGAGTTGCAAAATTGCAGAAGTCACCCGATCATTCTGTTGGTTAACTGACGCACGGCAGGATACTATTTTATAGCAGATATTCCATGGACTGCATGCAGAGTAACCGACAGTTTGCATGGCAGTAATAGAGTCCACAAAATGGCGACCGCCACGTTAAGGGACTTTCCCTAAATTCTCCAAAACTCAGGGAGAATTTGCTGACGGTCGTCACGTATCCCAGGTATTGCATCAGAAATTTGGTGTACACCATGATAAGCATCAATTTCTGACTGCTCAGAAAAGTTAAAGTTGTCTCTTGGCTCCTGACGAACACTAAACGGTCTACAAAGAGAACCCTGGATACCGCCACTGCTATTGAAGGAATGAACTTTGTTGTTTGATACAATTTACATTTTTATGCCAGAGAAAACGACAGGTTAGTCGCGAATTTGTTAATAGAATAAATGATTGATTTATTTATTAAAATAGTAGATAATTTGAATCTGTCTTCGTTCTGATGTACACGACAAGTTCGTGAACTTACCTACTGAACTGAACCTAAAATCTGGAGTCTGTGTTTGATATCGTCTGGTAAGGAATCACAAAACGCCACGGGCTGGTGGAATCTCACAGAACTGCCAGTAAACACAACGCTTGGGGTCAGAATTTACGATCACAGATCGATAGACTTTTTACTTAATTTCGCAACACATTGACTGCACAGCGGTATATTGATGAGATCCTGAATGCCCACGTCAGATTGTATGCAGGTGCAGTGGGTGACAGATTCATTCTGATGGACGATAACGCTCGTCCTCATGTTGCACATGCTGTCGGGGAGTACCGACAGAGGGAGGTGATTGAGCATATGGACTGGCCAACAAGATCCCCTGACCTCAATCCAATCGAACATGTCTGGAATGAGTTGCAGCTTGCAATTTCATCCCGTCCAGTCCAGCCAAAAAGTATCCAGGAGCTGGGTGCCATACTGGCCCAAAAATGGAACAACATTCCATAAAGGACCACCAGGAACCTGATTGGGAGCATGAGAAGGTGTTCTCAAGCTGTAATTAATAGTAATGGGTCTCATACTCGATATTGAACCCATACCAGTTCGCTCCGTCAACTTTTTGGCAAATTGAAAAATTTCCTCTTTGCCAATAATATTTATTTTCCATGGTTATCGTATTCAAAAGCTAAAAAATAATATCAAACACAACTAAAATCTTAATTTCTGTACTTAAATCATTAAAGATATAATTAAATAAAAAATATACAACTTTTCATTACAATATTTCAACTAAAACGTAAAACAGGTAGTTGGATATACTTGGTGCTTAGCAAACTTTGAGTAGTATATTTATTTTTTTCCGAAAGTTTCGATTGATTACTTCTTGATCAGCAAGAAACATTTTTACTAATCACTGACAGAACTTTATGGGGGGGGGGGGGGGGGTCTTCGGATCATATTTCTCGACACCGAAAACATATAGCTTATGTGCCGTATTTGTTATTTGGAACTATAGCTTGTTACAGTAAGGAGTGACAGCCCATATTTCTTTAGGACTGAAATGGAAAGATAATTACATTTGAATTTGATCGGCATTGTGGGGGGGGGGGGGGGGGGGGGGGGCTGAAGGTGTATCTATTCACCTACGGTTACTTTTATGGAAGATGTAAACCAAATAGTGTGAACGAATCTTTTTAAATGCGAACTTCCCACAGGCCATATCTTTCTCAGGATCTAGCAGGATCTAGCAGGATCTCATGTTTACTTTCAACTGGAACTCCTGTCAAAGCGAACATATTGGAGTACTTTGGATAAGTGACGCGGGGAGGGTTAACTTTTCTCTAATTGTACATCAATCACAAAGGACATAAACAGAGCATACAACTTTTTTTATGAATGAAAGGAGGATATATTACGATCATAGCTTTGACTTGCGTCAATGATTTGGAACATCGGGCCCAGGCGGGCCTACAAGTCAAACTTCTGCTGTGTGTCGCGGTATTTTCGATTTAAAGTGAAATTACAAATTATACAAGAATACTTTCTGAACATTCTCATCCTCAACACAAGTATGAGGTGGAAAAATAACGCTCTAAAAATCTTAGACCATTTGCATTAAATGTTGATGAGATCTGGAGAGGTAGCTTGTCGAGACCACGAATCTGTGGTCGAACTTCGAAATTGAATTCCACAAACAACCAAGCAGGCCTACAAAACTGTAGTTGCTCTGTCAAAGTTTCGGGTAACCGGACCCGATTCTTACGTGCTATACTACGGTTGTGTAAGATAGTCCTTCGCCTTTTCGGGAGACCAAAACTCTCAACTGGTTAAAATATTGAGTGAGAGGCTATGGAAAAGTCAGTCATTGATACTGGGGACTCGGGGGACTGCGTGGTTTCTGATACCTGTACATTTTCAGATTTACAATTATTCATTGGTTTTTAAAGCTGCTTTCAGTCTGTAGCTATATCATGGTCACCAAAGAAGTGCAATGTCAAGATTTTCAAACCATTCTTACCTTTCATGCTCACTTTAGAGCACACAATCCAGACTATAATTAACGAGTCATAATTCAACAATGAAACATAACTCGTTTACAAACGTAAACAAGCACTGCTCAAATTCTCAGTGTTTAATTTTTTATTTATTATGTATCATGAAAAGAGAATCCAATGACCGATTTCAAGATATGTATACAAAAGATTTCTTGTGCAAGATTCTAACTCTGCAGCTTGATGATTGCATCAACATTTTCTTGTTTCTGGACCATGTTCCATTGTTCCTATCCGACTAGACAACCAGCGTGTGTGTATCGGCGCCACTGATTGGTTAGCAGAATGTGCTGATTAGCAGGATGCTGAATTAATATAGCATGACGCTTAATTATATTAGTATGATGCTGAATTAATTTAGCATGATGCCGAAATAATTGAGCATCATGCTGAATTACGAGAGGATCATGCATTTCAATTCAGCATGATCCTTAATTATTAAGCATCATGCTGTATTATTTTTCAACTCTTTTTGAATGATGTATTGTTTGGTATGATTTCATGAATGCTGGATAAATAATTAAGCGTGATTCCTAAATAATTAAGCATGATGCTTAATTTACTAAGCATCATGCTGTAATATTCAGACAACATGCTATATTATTTTAGCATCATGCTATATTATTTAGCATCATGCCTAATTATTTAAGCGTCATGCTTAATTCAAGGACTTGTGATTCCGTTCGACCGTCATACACACATTCAGAAAATAGTTCAAATAGAGATCACAAGATTCCAGGGTTAATTTTTGAAATATCGAGAATATTTCTCTTCCTCTAGCGATTCCCTGCTTCTTCCACTGGTGGGAATAAAACTGCTTTTAATGATGTGAGCAACTCTAGACAACCTAGAAACTTTCTCGTGTTCTCTATTCAGAACCCAGAGTTCTCTCTGACTCATGGATCAAGGGTGACATAAACCACTCAAAGTGAATGCGAAATTTATTCTGGGATAAACTGCCTACAGATGTCACTGGAATAGACACAGCTTTAAAAGGAGCGTTGGAATGGGGAACGTTAGCTAATAAATGTTAATTTGAGCAACTCAGAACCATTGGCACCCCTAGTGCCAATTTTGGGGTGAGCTCGGTGCCCAATTTTGGTAGCAATCTTCAGGAATCTATTTGTGCCACCCCACAATGCAGTTTATTTGGCGAAAATCGGTTCATAAAGAAAATCGGTTCATAAGAATTTGAAGGAAATCGTAGTACAAATATGTCAGAAGTACTTCTTTTTCTTTTAATTTCTCCATATTTATATTTATTTTTAATGGGGTTTAACGACACTTTCATATTTATATTTATTTTTAATGGGGTTTAACGACACTTTCAGCAACCAGGGTCATCTTATGACGGAACCAGAAGTAAAAAAAAAAAAAAAAAAAAATAATTCCATTCCTTTTAACACTCATTTATTCAGTAGAGAAGGAAGGATCTTGAAATTTGGCGTCACTGTATGTGCGGTGGGGGGGGGGGGGGGGGGGGGGGTGGAGGGGGGAAGGTATAGGGACATTGTCGGAAATCTTACCAGTGCTTCTGCATCATTGTTGGCTCCTGTTAGGTAGTCAACTATGATGTGGAAACACTGATCAGTCATTTCAATCTTGTGTACATGCTTATACGATACTAGTTATTGTAAATTTATTCGGAGCCTTGACGGGCTAAATTATAAATAGGTTGAAACGTTTGATTATAGTTACTGTCCCAGAAAACTTAAATCTCACCTTGAGAAGCTATTTAATTTCTGTAAGCTTGTTTATATGCTAGTAATTATCATAACAAACAATCTTAGATAAAAAGGTTAAGACAATAGTATCCGAAACGGGTTGAAATGCTTGCCGGTTGTTATTGTCCCAAGAACTGGAATTGAATTCAGTTCCTTTTGATAATACCAATGCACAAGTCTACTGGATGATCTTACGCCCATTACGAAGGCGTACATAGATGTGTGTCAGTGAGGCCAGTGGATGAGACAACTAACAAATGTGTGGAAGCAGTGTTAAATGACTTTGCATCCGTGCACATACATGTTTCTTTTATTTGCAGTGACTGCCATAAAAATTAATCAGTAATAATTTGTAATACAGTAAATTTCAATATCTAAATAATATATTTTTCGTATTTGACTGAATACAAAACATTGCAAGGGGGTGTTTAACGATATCAGTTCTTGTTTGTTTTTCCCTCTTTGCAGATATAGTTGGATCCGACCTAACCGCCTAAATCTACTACTCAAAGCTTGTTTTATTGCAAATTATTGGGGAGTGCCTATACATACATGCTACTTTTTTTTCTTTCGGGGGGGGGGGGGGGGGGGTAGTGATTACTAAAATTAATCAGTAATAATTTGTAATAAAGCAAATTGAATTTCTACGTAAATAAAATATTTTTCGTATTTGACTGAATACAAAACAAAACATTTCAAGGGGGTGCTTTATGATATCGATCCTTGTGTGCTATTCCCTCCCTGCAGAGATAGTTGAATCCAACTTAGCCGGGAGTGCCTATACATACATGCTACTCTTTTTTTTGGGGGGGGGGGGGGGGGGGGAGTGATTACCGTAAAAATTAATCAGTAATAATTTGTAATAAACCAAATTTGATTTTCTACGTAAATAAAATATTTTTCGTATTTGATTGAATACAAAACAAAACATTTCAAGGGGGTGCTTCATGATATCGATCCTTGTGTGCTATTCCCTCCCTGCAGAGATAGTTGAATCCAACTTAGCCGCCTAAATCTACTACTCAAAGCTTGGTTTTGTTACAAATTATTGGGGAGTGCCTACATACACACTTTGGTGGTTTGTGATGGAGATATTTGCATACTTGTATAAATAAAATATTACTCGCATTTGACAGAGTACAAAACATTGCAATGAAGAAATCAGTCCTCGCTTGTTATTGCCTCTTCGCGGAGACGGGGTCCTCAACGATATTACCACTTGTTGTTATTCACTCTTAGCAGGGATAGTTGAATCCGACCCCATCGCCTAAATCTATTATTCAAATTTTGTTTTGCTACAAACCATTGAAGAGTGCCATGCACCTTCCTGTAGTCTGTAATAGAGCAAATTTGTATGTCGGTATAAAGAAAGTATTATTCACATTCGAATGAATACAAAACATGCATTTCCCTGTGGTTTGTAATGGGTCAATTTTCTTATATTTGCAAAAAAAAAAAAAAAATATTATTCAAATGTGACTGAGTGCGAGTAATTGCAAGGGGTGGTATCACTCCAATACTTTGTAATGAGGTAAATTCGTATATCTGTATAAACAAAATATTTCTCGCTTTTGACTGAATCCAATCATTGCAAGGGGGTGTTCAACGATATCACTCCTTGTTGTTATTCCCTCTCAGCAGGGATAGTTGAATCCAACCCCACCGCCTAAATTTATTTTTCAAATTTTGTTTTGTTACAAATCATTGAAGGGTGCAGTGCGCCCTCCGGTAGTCTGTAATAGAGCAAATTTATATATCTGTGTAAACAAAGTATTACTCACATCTAAGGGGTATAAAACATGCATTCTCCAATGGTTTTTAATGGATCATTTTTTTATATTTGCAAAAAAAACTTATTCACATTTGACTGAATGTAAGTTATTGCAAGGGGGTGCTCAATGGTATCAGTTTTTGTTTATTTGCTATTCCCAATGGGTTTTTAATGGATCATTTTTTTATATTTGCAAAAAAACAAAAAAAGATGTTATTCACATTGGACTGAATGCAAGTCCTTGCAAGGGGGTGTTTAATAATATCAGTTATTGTTTATTTGCTATTCCCACTTTGCAGAGTTAGTTGAATCCGACCCCACCTCCTAAATCAACCATTTAAAGTTTGTTTTGTTGCACATTATTGGAGGGTGCCTACATGCTAACCTAAAAGCTAACTTGCATATATGTATAAATAAAATGTTATTCGCATTTGACTGAATACAAACATTGCAATGGGGCGTTAAACGATGTCAGTTCTTGTTTGTAATTCCCTCTTTTTCAAAGATAGTTGAATGCGACCCCACCACTTAGATCTGCTATTCTAAGTGTGCTTTGTTGCTAATTGTTGGGGAGCGCTGTGTACTCACCAGTGATTTGTAATAGAGCAGATTTGTATATCTGTAAAAATAAAAAATATTATTCACATTTGATTGTTATGCCTTCTCCTATGGTTTGTGACGGAGCAATGATTTATAATAGAGCAGATTTGTATATCTGTAAAAATAAAATATTATTCGCATTTGATTGCCATCTCCTATGGTTTGTGACGGAGCAAATTTGTATATCCGTATAAACAAAAATTGTTTTTCGCATCTGGCAGAATATAAAACATTGCAAAGGGGTTGATATCACTCCTTGCTTGTTATTTCCTCTTTGCAGAGATAGTTGAATCCGACCCCACCGCCTAAATCTATCATTCAAAGTTTATTTTGTTGCAAATTGATGGAGAGTGCTATGCCCTCTCCAATGGTTTGTAACAGGGCAAATTTGTATATCTGTATAAACAAAATATTTTTTGCTTTTGACTCAATCCAAATATTGCACGGAGGTGTTCGTTGATATCACTCCGTGTTTGATATTCCCTCATTGCAGAGATAGTTGAATCCGACCCCACCGCCCAAATCTACTATTCAAAGTTTGTTTTGTTGCAGATTGTTGGAGGGTCCTATGCACTCTTTAATAATTTGTAATAGAACACATTTGTACATCTGTATAAATGAAAAAAAAAAAAAAAAAATTTCGCTTTTGACTGAATCTAAACATTGCAAGAGGATGAGCAACTTTTTTATATTTGCCTAAAAAAAAAAAAAAAAAGAAAAAAAAATTATTATTCACATTTGACTGAATGCAAGTCATTGCAAGACGGAGGTATCACTCGTATATCTGTATAAACAGAATGTTTTTCGCCTTTGACTGAATCCAAACATTGCACGGGGGTGTTCAGCGATATCACCATTTGTTGTTATTCCCTGTTAGCAGGGATAGTTGAATCCGACCCCATCGCCTAAACCTATTATTCAAAGTTTGTTTTGTTCCAGATTGTTGGACAGTGCTATGCGCTCTTCGGTAGTTTGTAATAGAACTAATTTGTATATCTGTATAAACAAATATGTCTGAACAAACAAATATTATTCGCTCTGCTGATGTGGGACCCCGATGGCGATTTTTGGAGGTTTCAACTCGAGCTTCCAGGCCTCCCGGCTATCAGTGTTCAAATTCGACATTTTTCAGAATCAATGTCAGGATTTTACATCCCAGATTATGACGAAACTTTTTTTTTTTTTTTTTATTTTTTATTATTATTTAATTTCTTATTTTTTTGTCCCTTAAATTTTTTAATGAAAATATCAACTGCTTGCCTCTTGTGCACCTCATATATTTAGGTGAAATATTAACGCGCTTCCAAATTCGCTATGATGAAGATATTAGCGAAAGATGTATATATGTACTTAATTTTCTTTTTGTACTTTTACTGGTCCGTAAATCAGCATTTTCCAACACCATATTCGGCTATGTGTATATCTAAGACAACTGTAAATAAATCTGTCGCTGACAGCTTCCATTCCAGTAAGTTCCAATGTGAACTCCAGTTGATGAAACGTGAATTTGTATGTTCCCCTATTCTCGCTGTAGACTGTCTTTCTGGTATAGTACATTATTTTTTGACCATTCGACTTGGTGACCTGATACTGAATAATGGCGGGTAACATATCACTGGACGAGATCCAGAACAATTTAAATTACGATTTCAAACAAAAATATAACGAAAAATCATGCGAAACCTCCACTACAGATGCTTGTCCCCTTAATGTTATCCAAAATGATTGTAAATACTACTTACCCAAAGAAATCCCATTGAAATTTAGAAACCAACAAGTACAATTTTCTATTTTCCATTTGAACTGTCAAAGTCTAAAGGCTCACTGGGAACCACTAACTGAGCTACTGTACGAAACACAAGGCACGAAAAATCTTTTTGACATTATAGGCCTTACTGAGATATTCCAAATTCCACCAAATTGTTCTTACACTCTGAATGGTTATCATCCCCTTATTAAAAATACGAGGCCCGATGGGGATGATGGACGTGGTGGGGTTGGAATGTACATTAGAGAAGATTTAGTTTATAAAATACGAAATGATCTATCTGTGTTTATTCCACATGTTATCGAATCTCTCTTCGTTGAAATTTAAAGTATGAGGTCCACTAAATTACTTGGGGTAATCTACAGACCCAATACTCAACCGAAAGCAGATATTGATTTATTTTTATCTAGATTAAGCGAAATAACTGATAAAGTAACTTGTGAAAACAAAATATCATACATAATGGGCGACTTTAATATTGATCTTTTGAAAACTGGTCTCCACGCAAAAACTGACGAATATATAGATATATTGACTAGTCAGGGTTTCTTGCCATTTATCACCAAACCGACAAGAGTAACTCCTTACTCGGCCACTTTAATTGATCACATTTTTTCAAATAATATCCAGTCTTCATCAGTATCGGGTATAATAATTACAGATGTTTCCGACCATTTCGGTACTTTCCAAATAGAATTAGGCTGTTCTATGAAAGATGACAGACCGATTCAGCTCAAGCGTAAAATTAATCGAGAGAATATTGCCATTTTTAAAACGTACCTTTCTCAAAGCGACTTTTCACCCGTTTTTGAAAGCAATTGCCCAAACTTGGCATACAACACATTTCTCAACATTTACATGTCTGCCTACGAAATGGCTTTTCCTCTCACAAATAGTCAGCCACCGAAAAGGTTTCTGAGGAAGAAACCTTGGATGACGAAAGGACATATAATCTCGTCAAACAATAAATCAAGATTCTATAATAAAAAATTAAGATTCCCAACTGAACAAAATATTAAAAAATACAAAAGCTACTGTAGGATCTTCGACAAAATTAAAAAGCAAAGTAAAGCAATGTATTATAATAATATACTATTAGAAAATAAAAACGATATGCGTAAAACTTGGAAAGTTTTAAATGAATCTATAAATAGAACTAAACGTTGCGCCACACTGCCAAAGTTTTTCTTACTAGAAAACAAAAAAGAAATTAACAACCCTTTTGAAATAGCCCAGGAATTTAATTCATTTTTTGCTAATATAGGTAAATGTACTAGTGAAAAAATAAACAAACCCCAGAAACACTTTCTAGACTACCTTGACAATAATTCTTTGCACAACTTCTTTATCAGCCCAACAACCGAGCAAGAAATAATTACTGTTACTAATTTATTTAAGCCTAAAAAAAGTGAGGATTGCGACGGTATTACCACCACTATCCTTAAGCAAACTATAAACATTATAGCTCCATCATTGACCTATATCATTAACAACTCCTTTGATCATGGCGTAGTCCCAGACAAAATGAAGATAGCAAAAGTGACACCCATTTTTAAAGCAGGAGATGAAAACAGCTTTAACAACTATAGGCCTATAAGTATATTACCAGCTTTCTCAAAAGTATTAGAGAAGCTTATGTGCAACAGAGTAATTAAATATTTAGATATGTTTGACATAATATATCATCATCAATACGGGTTTAGAAAAAATCACTCCACAATACACCCAGTGATGCAGCTTCTCAAATCTGTAGGTCTGGAGAATAATAAGGATAGTAAAAATATGACCATGGCTACATTTCTGGATCTCTCCAAGGCCTTCGACACGACAAACCATGATATTTTATTAAGTAAACTTGAGAAATATGGCTTCAGGGGAATTAGCAATAATTGGTTTCGAAGTTACCTCTCAGGAAGGACGCAATACGTTAATTATGGCACAGCCAGATCCGACACAGCCACAATGACATGTGGCGTACCACAAGGTTCTGTCCTCGGGCCTGTGTTATTCTTGTTATATATAAATGACATTAGTCGAGCTACGTCCTTAAATCTTCTCTCGTTTGCAGATGACACATCCGTGTATGACTCGGCCCCTAGTGAAATTCACCTAGCCACACGTTTCAATAACGAACTTAATAAACTAAATGATTGGTGTTCGGCAAACCAGCTTGCTCTAAATGCCAGCAAAACAAAATATATTGTCATTAAGTCAACTCGCAATAGAAATTGTGGAACCCATTTAAATATCTCCATAAATAATCAGACAATTAAACGAGTAGGAACTCATGAAGAAGAACAATCCCTGAAATTTTTAGGAATAAATATCGATGAAAACCTATCTTATGAGCATCACATATCAAACATCTGCTCCACGATTCGTTGGGCAAACTATGCTCTTAGTAAAGCCAAAAAAATCTTACCCCATGCAGTCATGAAAACGTTATACTATGCACTTGTGCATTGTCACCTGCTATATGGTATCCAAATTTGGGGAAACGCTAGAGGGATTAATAGGCTTTCAAAAGTACAAAAACGCTCCCTTCGAATCATAAACAACAGAAAGTTTAACTCTCATACTGATCCACTATTTGCCAAGGATAAAATTCTGAAAGTTGCGGACTTGTATAAAATGCAAGTCTGCCTTTTTGCGTTCGACTGGAAAAATGGTGCGCTTCCTCGATCATTTGAACAGTTCTTTAGTGTATCAAATGACTCGCAACACATGAACACCAGGCAATCGGGGCTTTTACGTGAAAATAGAACCAGAACTATGGCCCTAGACAGATTACCCTTGTTTGCGCTCCCTAAAATTTGGAACAATTTAGACCAAGCCACACGGAACATTACTAACAGGAATGAATTTAGGAGGAAAGTAAGAACTAACCTTTTATCATCGTATCAAGAGAGCACACAATGCAATAACCCCTACTGCCCTGATTGTCAAAACTAGTAAGTACTGAAAATCAATTTCATATGTGCCCTCATGGCAATCCAGGTTGTCGAGTTCATGTTGTATGAAGAAGTCAACCAATGTGACGGTGACTTTTGTGAGTATCTGGAATTTCAATTCAATATTTTTTTTTTTTTTAATTACGTAGTAAGAATAGTTTACTTTCCTTTCCTAGTTAACCTGCTATATTACCCATGAATAACTTCTGGCAATCTCGTCATTCACAAACATACTTAGATCATCAAGTCTTTTAACTGAGTCCGTTGTTTGAGTCTGTAATTTATAATTTATGGTCTGCAATCTGCAGTTTTCTAAATATATCACTGAGTTAATGAAGGTTGTCTTCGATCATATAGCGATGTTGGATTGAAATGTTATGGGGGATTACAGGTAGACAGCCAATCTGGCTATGTAATCTCCCGACGGCATAAACATACTGTTATTAGCTAATTTATATCTTTTCTTTTACTTGATGTATTAACATTTGATGTTTATACCGTTAAATAAAAAATATCTATCTATCTATCTATCTAAATGCGATTTGGAGCAACTCAGCACATTTGGGATCCTAGGGGGCCCAATTTTGGGAGAGTCAGGTACCTAATTTTGGTGCCAATCTTCAGGAATCTATTTGGGCCACCCCCACAATGCAGCTTATTTGGCGAAAATCGGTTGATAAATACGAATTTGAGCAACTCAGCACTTTTGGGCTCCTAGGGTGCCCAATTTTGGGAGGGTGAAGAGCCTAATTTTGGTGGCAATCTTCATGAATCTATTTGTGTCACCCCACAATGCAGTTTATTTGGCGAAAATCGGTTGATAAATGCGATTTTGAGCAACTCAGCACGTTTGGGCTCCTAGGGTGCCCAATTGTGGGAGGGTGAGGAGCCTAATTTTGGTGGCAATCTTCATGAATCTATTTGTGCCACCCCACAATGCAGTTTATTTGGCGAAAATCGGTTGATAAATGCGATTTTGAGCAACTCAGCACGTTTGGGCTCCTAGGGTGCCCAATTTCGGGAGGGTGAGGAGCCTAATTTTGGTGGCAATCTTCATGAATCTATTTGTGCCACCCCACAATGCAGTTTATTTGGCGAAAATCGGTTGATAAATACGATTTTGAGCAACTCAGAACATCTGGGATCCTAGGGTGCCCAATTTTGGGAGGGTGAGGAGCCTAATTTTGGTGGCAATCTTCATGAATCCATTTGTGCCACCCCAAAATGCAGTTTATTTGGCAAAAATCGGTTGATAAATACGATTTTGAGCAACTCAGCACTTTTGGGCTCCTAGGGTGCCCAATTTTGGGAGGGTGAGGTACCTAATTTGGGTGACAATCTTCATGAATCTATTTGTGCCACCCCAAAATGCAGTTTATTTGGCGAAAATCGGTTGATAAATGCGATTTTGAGCAACTCTGCACTTTTGGGCTCCTAGGGTGCCCAATTTTGGGAGGTTTAGGAGCCTAACTTTGGTGGCAATCTTCATGAATCTATTTGTGCCACCCCACAATGCAGTTTATTTGGCGAAAATCGGTTGATAAATACAATTTTGAGCAACTCTGCACATTTGGGTTCCTAGGGTGCCCAATTTTGGGAGGGTGAGGTACCTAATTTGGGTGGCAATCCTCATGAATCTATTTGTGCCACCCCACAATGCAGTTTATTTGGCAAAAATCGGTTGGTAAATACGATTTTGAGCAACTCAGCACTTTTGGGCTCCTAGGGTGCCCAATTTTGGGAAGGTGAGGTACCTAATTTGGGTGACAATCTTCATGGATCTATTTGTGCCACCCCAAAATGCAGTTTATTTGGCGAAAATCGGTTGATAAATGCGATTTTGAGCAACTCTGCACTTTTGGGCTCCTAGAGTGCCCAATTTTGGGAGGGTGAGGAGCCTAACTTTGGTGGCAATCTTCATGAATCTATTTGTGCCACCCCACAATGCAGTTTATTTGGCGAAAATCGGTTGATAAATACGATTTTGAGCAACTCAGCACATTTGGGCTCCTAGGGTGCCCAATTTTGGGAGGGTGAGGAGCCTAATTTTGGTGGCAATCTTCATGAATCTATTTGTGCCACCAGACAATGCAGTTTATTTGGCGAAAATCGGTTGATAAATACGATTTTGAGCAACTCAGCACTTTTGGGCTCCTAGGGTGCCCAATTTTGGGAGGGGTGAGGAGCCTTATTTTGGTGGCAATCTTCATGAATCTATTTGTGCCACCCCACAATGCAGTTTATTTGGCAAAAATCGGTTGATAAATACGATTTTGAGCAACTCAGCACGTTTGGGCTCCTAGGGTGCCCAATTTTCGGAGGGTGAGGTACCTAATTTGGGTGGCAATCTTCATGAATCTATTTGTGCCACCCCAAAATGCAGTTTATTTGGCGAAAATCGGTTGATAAATGCGATTTTGAGCAACTCAGCACTTTTTTGGGCTCCTAGGGTGCCCAATTTTGGCAGGGTGAGGAGCCTAACTTTGGTGGCTATCTTCATGAATCTATTTGTGCCACCAGACAATGCTGTTTATTTGGCGAAAATCGGTTGATAAATACAATTTTGAACAACTCTGCACATTTGGGTTCCTAGGGTGCTCAATTTTGGGAGGGTGAGGTACCTAATTTGGGTGGCAATCTTCATGAATCTATTTGTGCCACCCCACAATGCAGTTTATTTGGCGAAAATCGGTTGATAAATGCGATTTTGAGCAACTCAGCACTTTTGGGCTCCTAGGGTGCCCAATTTTGGGAGGGTGAGGAACCTAATTTTGGTGGCAAGCTTCATAAATCTATTTGTGCCACCCCACAATGCAGTTTATTTGGCTAAAATCGGTTGAAAAATACGATTTTGAGCAACTCAGCACGTTTGGGCTCCTAGGGTGCCCAATTTTCGGAGGGTGAGGTACCTAATTTGGGTGGCAATCTTCATGAATCTATTTGTGCCACCCCAAAATGCAGTTTATTTGGCGAAAATCGGTTGATAAATGCGATTTTGAGCAACTCAGCACTTTTTGGGCTCCTAGGGTGCCCAATTTTGGCAGGGTGAGGAGCCTAACTTTGATGGCTATCTTCATGAATCTATTTGTGCCACCAGACAATGCTGTTTATTTGGCGAAAATCGGTTGATAAATACGATTTTGAGCAACTCAGCACTTTTGGGCTCCTAGGGTGCCCAATTTTGGGAGGGTGAGGTACCTAATTTGGGTGGCAATCCTCATGAATCTATTTGTGCCACCCCACAATGCAGTTTATTTGGCAAAAATCGGTTGATAAATACGATTTTGAGCAACTCAGCACGTTTGGGCTCCTAGGGTGCCCAATTTTCGGAGGGTGAGGTACCTAATTTGGGTGGCAATCTTCATGAATCTATTTGTGCCAGCCCAAAATGCAGTTTATTTGGCGAAAATCGGTTGATAAATGCGATTTTGAGCAACTCAGCACTTTTTGGGCTCCTAGGGTGCCCAATTTTGGGAGGGTGAGGAGCCTAACTTTGGTGGCAATCTTCATGAATCTATTTGTGCCACCAGACAATGCAGTTTATTTGGCGAAAATCGGTTGATAAATACAATTTTGAGCAACTCTGCACATTTGGGTTCCTAGGGTGCCCAATTTTGGGAGGGTGAGGTACCTAATTTGGGTGGCAATCCTCATGAATCTATTTGTGCCACCCCACAATGCAGTTTATTTGGCAAAAATCGGTTGATAAATACGATTTTGAGCAACTCAGCACTTTTGGGCTCCTAGGGTGCCCAATTTTGGGAAGGTGAGGTACCTAATTTGGGTGACAATCTTCATGAATCTATTTGTGCCACCCCAAAATGCCGTTTATTTGGCGAAAATCGGTTGATAAATGCGATTTTGAGCAACTCTGCACTTTTGGGCTCCTAGGGTGCCCAATTTTTGGAGGGTGAGGAGCCTAACTTTGGTGGCAATCTTCATGAATCTATTTGTGCCACCCCACAATGCAGTTTATTTGGCGAAAATCGGTTGATAAATACGATTTTGAGCAACTCAGCACTTTTGGGCTCCTAGGGTGCCCAATTTTGGGAGGGTGAGGAGCCTTATTTTGGTGGCAATCTTCAGGAATCTATTTCTGCCACCCCACAATGCAGTTTATTTGGCAAAAATCGGTTGATAAATACGATTTTGAGCAACTCAGCACGTTTGGGCTCCTAGGGTGCCCAATTTTCGGAGGGTGAGGTACCTAATTTGGGTGGCAATCTTCATGAATCTATTTGTGCCACCCCAAAATGCAGTTTATTTGGCGAAAATCGGTTAATAAATGCGATTTTGAGCAACTCAGCACTTTTTGGGCTCCTAGGGTGCCCAATTTTGGGAGGGTGAGGAGCCTAACTTTGGTGGCTATCTTCATGAATCTATTTGTGCCACCAGACAATGCAGTTTATTTGGCGAAAATCGGTTGATAAATACAATTTTGAACAACTCTGCACATTTGGGTTCCTAGGGTGCCCAATTTTGGGAGGGTGAGGTACCTAATTTGGGTGGCAATCTTCATGAATCTATTTGTGCCACCCCACAATGCAGTTTATTTGGCGAAAATCGGTTGATAAATGCGATTTTGAGCAACTCAGCACTTTTGGGCTCCTAGGGTGCCCACTTTTGGGAGGGTGAGGAACCTAATTTTGGTGGCAATCTTCATAAATCTATTTGTGCCACCCCACAATGCAGTTTATTTGGCTAAAATCGGTTGAAAAATACGATTTTGAGCAACTCAGCACATTTGGGCTCCTAGGGTGCCAAATTTTGGGAGGGTGAGGAGCCTAATTTTGGTGGCGATCTTCATGAATCTATTTGTGCCACCCCACAATGCAGTTTGTTTGGCGAAAATCGGTTGATAAATGCTATTCTTAGCAACTCAGCACTTTTGGGCTCCTAGGGTGCCCAATTTTGGGAGGGTGAGGAGCCTAATTTTGGTGGCAATCTTCATGAATCTATTTGTGCCACCCCACAATGCAGTTTATTTGGCGAAAATCGGTTGATAAATACGATTTTGAGCAACTCAGCACTTTTGGGCTCCTAGAGTGCCCAATTATGGGAGGGTCAAGAGCCTAATTTTGGTTGCAATCTTCATGAATCTATTTGTGCCACCCCACAATTCAGTTTCTTTGGCGAAAATCGGTTGATAAATACGATTTTGAGCAACTCAGCACTTCTGGGTTCCTAGGGTGCCCAATTTTGGAAGGGTGAGGAGCCTAATTTTGGTGGCAATCTTCATGAATCTATTTGTGCCACCCCACAATGCAGTTTATTTGGCGAAAATCGGTCGATAAATACGATTTTGAGCAACTCAGCACTTTTGGGCTCCTAGGGTGCCCAATTTTGTGAGGGTGAGGAGCTTAATTTTGGTGGCAATCTTCATGAATCTATTTGTGCCACCCCACAATGCAGTTTATTTGGCAAAAATCGGTTGATAAATACGATTTTGAGCAACTCAGCACTTTTGGGCTCCTAGTATGCCCAATTTTGGGAGGGTGAGGAGCCTAATTTTGGTGGCAATCTTCATGAATCTATTTTTGCCACCCCACAATGCAGTTTATTTGGCGAAAATCGGTTGAAAAATACAATTTTGAGCAACTCAGCACTTTTGGGCTCCTAGGGTGCCCAATTTTGGGAGGGTAAGGAGCCTAATTTTGGTGGCAATCTTCATGAATTTATTAGTGCCACCCCCACAATGCAGTTTATTTGGCGAAAATCGGTTGATAAATAAGATTTTGAGCAACTCAGTACTTTTGGGCTCCTAGTGTGCCCAATTTTGGGAGGGTGGGGAACCTAATTTTGGTGGCAATCTTCATGAATCTATTTGTGCCACCCCACTATGCAGTTTATTTGGCGAAAATCGGTTGATAAATCCGATTTTGAGCAACTCAGCACATTTGTGCTCCTAGTGTGCCCAATTTTGGGAGAGTGAGAAGCCTAATTTTGGTGGCAATCTTCATGAATCTATTTGTGCCACCCCACAATGTAGTTTATTTGGCGAAAATCGGTTGATAAATACGATTTTGAGCAACTCAGCACTTTTGGGCTCCTAGGGTGCCCAATTCTGGGAGGGTGAGGAGCCTAATTTTGGTGGCAATCTTCATGAATCTATTTGTGCCACCCCAAAATGCAGTTTATTTGGCGAAAATCGGTAGATAAATACGATTTTGAGCAACTCAGCACATTTGGGCTCCTAGGGTGCCCAATTTTGGGAGGGTGAGGAGCCTAATTTTGGTGGCAATCTTCATGAATCTATTTGTGCCACCCCACAATGCAGTTTATTTGGCGAAAATCGGTAGATAAATACGATTTTGAGCAACTCAGCACTTTTGGGCTCCTAGGGTGCCCAATTTTGGGAGGGTGAGGTACCTAATTTGGGTGGCAATCTTCATGAATCTGTTTCTGCCACCCCACAATGCAGTTTATTTGGCGAAAATCGGTTGATAAATGCGATTTTGAGCAACTCAGCACATTTGGGCTCCTATGGTGCCCAATTCTGGGAGGGTGAGGAGCCTAATTTTGGTGGCAATCTTCATGAATCTATTTGTGCCACCCCACAGTGCAGTTTATTTGGCGAAAATCGGTTGATAAATACGATTTTGAGCAACTCAGCACTTTTGGGCTCCTAGGGTGCCCAATTTTGGGAGGGTGAGGTACCTAATTTGGGTGGCAATCTTCATGAATTTGTTTCTGCCACCCCACAATGCAGTTTATTTGGCGAAAATCGGTTGATAAATGCGATTTTGAGCAACTCAGCACATTTGGGCTCCTAGGGTGCCCAATTTTGGGAGGGTGAGGAGCCTAATTTTGGTGGCAATCTTCTTGAATCTATTTGTGCCACCCCACAATGCAGTTTATTTGGCGAAAATCGGTTGATAAATACGATTTTGAGCAACTCAGCACTTTTGGGCTCCTAGGGTGCCCAATTTTGGGAGGGTGAGGAGCCTAATTTTGGTGGCAATCTTCATGAATCTATTTGTGCCACCCCACAATGCAGTTTATTTGGCGAAAATCGGTAGATAAATACGATTTTGAGCAACTCAGCACTTTTGGGCTCCTAGGGTGCCCAATTTTGGGAGGGTGAGGAGCCTAATTTTGGTGGTAATCTTCATGAATCTATTTGTGCCACCCCACAATGCAGTTTATTTGGCGAAAATCGGTTGATAAATACGATTTTGAGCAACTCAGCACATTTGGGCTCCTAGGGTGCCCAATTTTGGGAGGGTGAGGAGCCTAATTTTGGTGGCAATCTCATGAATCTATTTGTGCCACCCCGACAATGCAGTTTATTTGGCGAAAATCGGTTGATAAATACGATTTTGCGCAACTCAGCACTTTTGGGCTCTCTAGGGTGTCCAATTTTGGAGGGTGAGGAGCCTAATTTTGGTGACAGTCTTCATGAATCTGTTTGTGCCACCCCACAATGCAGTTTATTTGGCGAAAATCGGTTGAGAAATACGATTTTGAGCAACTCAGCACATTTGGGCTACTAGGGGTGCCCAACTTCTGGGAGGGTGAGGAGCCTAATTTTGGTGGCAATCTTCATGAATCTATTCGTGCCACCCCACAATGCAGGTTTATTTGGCGAAAATCGGTTGATAAATACGATTTTGAGCAAACTCAGCACTTTTGGGCTCCTAGGGTGCCCAAATTTTGGGAGGGGGAGGGTACCTAATTTGGGTGGCAGTCTTCGTGAATCTATTTGTGCCACCCCCAGAATGCAGTTAATTTGGCGAAAATCGGTTGATAAATGCGATTTTGAGCAACTCAGCACTTTTGAGCTCCTAGGGTGCCCAATTTTGGGAGGATGAGGAGCCTAATTTTGGTTGGCAATCTTCATGAATCTATTTGTGCCACCCCCACAATGCAGTTTATTTGGCGAAAATCGGTTGATAAATACGATTTTCAGCAACTCAGCACTTTTGGGCTCCTAGGTTTCCCAATTTTGGGGGAGGGTGAGGAGCCTTAATTTTGGTGGCAATCTTCATGAATCTATTTGGTGCCACCCCCACAATGCAGTTTATTTGGCGAAAATCGGTTGATAAAATACCATTTTGAGCAACTCAGCACTTTTGGGCTCCTAGGGTGCCCAATTTTGGGAGGTGGTGAGGAGCCTAATTTTGGTGGGTATCTTCATGAATCTATTTTTGCCACCCCACAATGCAGTTTATTTGGCGAAAATCGGTTTGATAAAAACGATTTTTGAGGAACTCAGCACTTTTGGGCTCCTAGGGTGCCCAATTTTGGGAGGGTGAGGAGCCTAATTTTGGTTGCAATCTTCAGGAATCTATTTGTGCCACCCCACCAATGCAGTTTATTTGGCGAAAATCGGTTGATAAATACGATTTTGAGCAACTCAGCGCTTTTGGGCTCCTAGGGGTGCCCAATTCGGGAGGGTGAGGAGCCTAATTTTGGTGGCAATCTTCATGAATCTATTTGTGCCACCCCACAATGCAGTTTATTTGGCGAAAATCGGTTGATAAATACGATTTTTGAGCAACTCAGCACTTTTGGGCTCCCTAGGGTGTCCAATTTTGGAGGGTGAGGAGCCTAATTTTGGTGGCAGTCTTCATGAATCTATTTGTGCCACCCCCACAATGCAGTTTATTTGGCGAAAATCGGTTGAGAAATACGATTTTGAGCAACTAAGCACATTTGGGCTCCTAGGGTGCCCAATTTTGGGAGGGTGAGGTACCTAATTTGGGTGGCAATCTTCATAAATCTGTTTGTGCCACCCCACAATGCAGTTTAATTGGCGAAAATCGGTTAATAAATGCAATTTGAGCAATTCAGCACTTTTGGACTCCTAGGGTGCCCAATTTTGGGGGGTGAGGAGCCTAATTTTGGTTGGCAATCTTCATGAATCTATTTATGCCACCCCACAATGCAGTTTATTTGGCGAAAATCGGTTGATAAATACGATTTTGAGCAACTCAGCACTTTTGGGCTCCTAGGGTGCCCACTTTTTGGAGGCTGAGGAGCCTAATTTTGGTGGCAATCTTCATGAATCTATTTGTGCCACCCCACAATGCAGTTTATTTGGCGAAAATCGGTTGATAAATACGATTTTGAGCAACTCAGCACTTTTGGGCTCCTAGGGTGCCCAATTTTGGGAGGGTGAGGTGCCTAATTTTGGTGGCAATCTTCATGAATCTATTTGTGCCACCCCACAATGCAGTTTATTTGGCGAAAATCGGTTGATAAAATCGATTTTGAGCAACTCAGCACTTTTGGGCTCCTGGGGGTGCCCAATTTTGGGAGGGTGAGGAGCCTAATTTTGGTGGCAATCTTCATGAATCTACTTGTGCCCCCCCCCCCCCCCCCCCCCCCCCCCCACAATGCAGTTTATTTGGCGAAAATCGGTTGATAAATACGATTTTGAGCAACTCAGGACATTTGGGCTCCTAGGGTGCCCAATTTTGGGAGGGTGAGAAGCCTAATTGTGGTGGCAATCTTCATGAATCTATTTGTGCCAACCCACAATGCAGTTTATTTGGCGAAAATCGGTTGATAAATACGATATTGCGCAACTCAGCACTTTTGGGCTCCTAGGGTGTCCAATTTTGGGAGGGTGAGGAGCCTAATTTTGGTGGCAGTCTTCATGAATCTATTTGTGCCACCCCACAATGCAGTTTATTTGGCGAAAATCGGTTGAGAAATACGATTTTGAGCAACTCAGCACTTTTGGGCTCCTAGGGTGCCCAATTTTGGGAGGGTGAGGAGCCTAATTTTGGTGGCAATCTTCATGAATCTATTTGTGCCACCCCACAATGCAGTTTATTTGGCGAAAATCGGTTGATAAATACGATTTTGAGCAACTCAGCACTTTTGGGCTCCTAGGGTGCCCAATTTTGGGAGGGTGAGGTACCTAATTTGGGTGGCAATCTTCATAAATCTGTTTGTGCCACCCCACAATGCAGTTTAATTGGCGAAAATCGGTTGATAAATGCGATTTTGAGCAACTGAGCACTTTTGGACTCCTAGGGTGCCCAATTTTGGGAGGGCGAGGAGCCTAATTTTGGTGGCAATCTTCATGAATCTATTTGTGCCACCCCACAATGCAGTTTATTTGGCAAAAATCGGTTGATAAATACGATTTTGAGCAACTCAGCACTTTTGGGCTCCTAGGGTGCCCAATTTTGGGAGGCTGAGGAGCCTAATTTTGGTGGAAATCTTCATGAATCTATTTGTGCCACCCCACAATGTAGTTTATTTGGCGAAAATCGGTTGATAAATACGATTTTGAGCAACTCAGCACTTTTGGGCTCCTAGGGTGCCCAATTTTGGCAGGGTGAGGAGCCTAATTTTGGTGGAAATCTTCATGAATCTATTTGTGCCACCCCACAATGCAGTTTATTTGGCGAAAATCGGTTGATAAATACGATTTTGAGCAACTCAGCACATTTGGGCTCCTAGGGTGCCCAATTTTGGGAGGGTGAGGAGCCTAATTTTGGTGGCAATCTTCATGAATCTATTTGTGCCACCCCACAATGCAGTTTATTTGGCGAAAATCGGTTGATAAATACGATTTTGAGCAACTCAGCACTTTTGGGCTCCTAGGGTGCCCAATTTTGGGAGGGTGAGGAGCCTAATTTTGGTGGCAATCTTCATGAATCTATTTGTGCCACCCTACAATGCAGTTTATTTGGCGAAAATCGGTTGATAAATACGATTTTGAGCAACTCAGCACTTTTGGGCTCCTAGGGTGTCCAATTTTGGGAGGGTGAGGAGCCTAATTTTGGTGGCAGTCTTCATGAATCTATTTGTGCCACCCCACAGTGCAGTTTATTTGGCGAAAATCGGTTGAGAAATACGATTTTGAGCAACTCAGCTCTTTTGGGCTCCTAGGGTGCCCAATTTTGGGAGGGTGAGGAGCCTAATTTTGGTAGCAATCTTCATGAATCTATTTGTGCCACCCCACAATGCAGTTTATTTGGCGATAATCGGTTGATAAATACGATTTTGAGCAACTCAGCACTTTTGGGCTCCTAGGGTGCCCAATTTTGGGAGGGTGAGGAGCCTAATTTTGGTGGCAATCTTCATAAATCTATTTGTGCCACCCCACAATGCAGTTTATTTGGCGAAAATCGGTTGATAAATACGATTTTGAGCAACTCTGCACTTTTGGGCTCCTAGGGTGCCCAATTTTGGGAGGGTGAGGTGCCTAATTTTGGTGGCAATCTTCATGAATCTATTTGTGCCACCCCACAATGCAGTTTATTTGGCGAAAATCGGTTGATAAATACGATTTTGAGCAACTCAGCACTTTTGGGCTCCTAGGGTGCCCAATTTTGGGAGGGTGAGGAGCCTAATTTTGGTGGCAATCTTCATGAATCTATTTGTGCCACCCCACAATGCAGTTTATTTGGCGAAAATCGGTTAGTGTCGAATGTCGAATAAGGAACCGGGAATAAGTAACGGTTGTCACGTTCGTGGCTTTTTGTTGTTTTGCATTCCGGGCGGCGGCTCCTGCACGTCCGGCGTCATTTCTTCTCATCCACGACGCGAATATAATTGTTGCCTAGCCCCGAGCTAATGTTGTTCCAAAGAGAGTAGTAGTAGGTTACTTCAGCAAGGGTACTCTCAAATTGTTCTCCGGCAGGGGCGCCCTTGGTAAGACCACGGTTTGAACATCGCATAGTGTCATGTTCATAATCGTATATTATCATTATAAGACTCCTCTAATATGGTATTTAGAGGTCAAAAGGATGCTGGAATGGACAGCAAGCTTGGAACAAAGTTGGCTTCAATCTACTATAGCCCCAAGGGATACTGGAAGGGACTCACGGCCATCAACAACATTGCTTCCACGGCCAAAGTCTCTGAAGATTTGGCTCGGGCATATACCTTCCAGCTGTGCGAAACACACACATACCACGACCCAAGTTCGATGTGCGGACGCCGAATGAGGCCCATCAGGCCGACCTGCTCTTTCTGCCACAAGACCGGGTGACCCGCAAAACCTACAAGTATGCGCCCACAGTCGTTGATGTGGCCTCCCGCTTTAAAGAGGCAGAGTCTCCGGCCACAAAAGAGGTCAAAGCGGCCACCCTAGAAAAGATATACGAGCGTGGACCGCTGCGGTGCCCCAAACTCCTTCAGGTCGATCCCGGGCAGGGCGCGATGTCATGGGCACAGTGAATCAGCTGCTGGCGGAACACGGGACAGAAGCCCGGCGTGGCCCTGTTAACGTCCACCAGGACCAAGGAATTGTGGGGCGGTTCAACCGTACCCTCGCAGAGCGGCTGTTCGGGCAACAATACGCCCAGGAGATGAGGTGACCATCAAGTGAGAGGTCAAGTCAATGGGTCGCTCGGCTGCCCGCCGTTATTGCGTCGCTGAACAGTGAGGCCAAGGTTGTGACACAAAACCACCCCTCTGCTGTTTCTGGCCGCCCTGTTGGCCTCAAGGAGCAGAAGCTCCCCTCCAATGTGGGCGTTCGCTGTCTCTACCAGGCAGGTGAGCTGGAAGGGGGTCTCCGTCGCGCAACTGACCCTGTGTGGTCCCTCCAAGTGTACCGGCCTGGACGCTCGGTCACCATGCCCGGCGACCCTGGCCTCTATCATTTGTTGGATGGACCAGCCCGTGGCTTGATCTGGGAAGAGCTGCTTGTGGTGCCTCCCGACACCCGGCTGCCTCCCGATGGAGTAGCCCTTCGGACTAGACACTAGGTGTGTTGTGCCTCTGGCACTGCTGCAACCCTCTTTTTCGGTTACACTCTAAACAAGTCAATCGCACAGTCCCCGGCAGTGCCCACCCCCGCCCCCCATCCCCGCTGTTGTCCAGTCGTCGAAACTGAACTGATGTATATCTTTGGTCTGGTAGGCATACCGATTCTCGTTGTTGTATGTCTCACAGTGGTTCTGTTGGTCCTCCTTGAGCCGCAGGATGTAGTCGACCTTGAGACTGAAACCCGGGAGTCCTTTGACCTGGTCCTGCGCTTGTGGGCGAGACAAGCTTCCTCGAGATGTGTTTGCGGAGCAGTCGTCCTGACGATTCTGTGGGCTGCCTGACCTCAGTACCCTCATCTGGTGGATAGGTCATCCGTTCGAGCTACTGCATATACTCCTCGCGGGAAACGGCGAGGTAGGCTAGGTTGGACAATTGTAGGAAGTTGTCTATGATCCAAACCTTCTGTGGGTCGTGGATAGTGACACCCTGGGATGAGTGGACTGTGAGGGCATACCGGAGGCGCCAATCATCAGTCTCGATAGTCTGTTCAGCGGTCTCAATGGTGACTTGAACGATGTCAATGAGGACGAGCTCTTCGTTGCGGTCCGTGTCCGTGATGGGAACCATAATGGTCTGTTTTCGGCTGTCATTCCGGTGGTATAGCGGCGGAACCGGGGTGTCTGGAAAGTACTCCTTCCGTCTTTGGAGCAATAGCTCTTGTACCCGGTCGCAAACCTTCTGCCAGCTAGTGAGGATCAGGTCACCTGGCCTCCATTGCGTCATGGTGCGCTCCCATCCGAGACAGCTAGGGAGAGCCTTCCGCATCTCCTTACACTGGACCTTGTAAAATGGGAGGCGGATGTGCCTTTTCAGGGCCTTGAGGGCATCATCTTTTGCCCGGTGGTCTACCTTGACCTCTTCGTAATAATCCACTGCTTGACGTAACCAGTCATGGGGCATCTCACCTGCGATTGGTGGTGGCTGGCCTTGATCACCACAGCGGATAACCTGGACTCACGATGGTCTCGCCAGTCCAAGAACATTTCTAGGATAGGCCGGGGCACAGTGCAGCCCTCATCCCAGATGATGACACGGGAGATGGACTTCTGGCCCATGCGGTCTGGCGTCGAGTCGTTCTGGCCGCTCCACCGGAAGAAGCTATTGTAGGCCTGGGTCTTGACTCCCCTACCTCGCACCTCTTTGGCAAGGCGGTGAGTTGAGGTAAAGACAAGTGGGTCTCGCGCCCTGAAGAGCTCGATCGCTCTCGTTGTCTTGCCGCTACCACTTCCACCGTTGAGGTAACTCAGCCGATGGGGGTCAGTGGGTCATTGTACCTCGTAGCAGTTGAGTTGGCCTGCTGTTTGGCCTGGCTGACATACTCGGGCTTTGGGAGGTAGTGGGCTTGGCTTATTCCTGTGGCATGTACAGCTGCTCGCCCTTGTCACGCCACTGAGCTGGGGCTACTGGTGAGAGATAAGGCTCTCCAGTGAGGCACCTTGCACACAACCCCTGTCCGCAGTCGCACAGTCTGGGAGTCATATACGCCTCAACCCCTCGATTTTGTGGAGTGCGGTCTTTTTCACGTATATGCTGTCTGTTGCCACTCGAACCGCCTCTTTTTCATCGAAACGTTGCAACTTACTGAGGAGGTTAATATGGGCATAGACTAGCATAGAGGCCCTTAAGTGAGAGTACTGGGAATGTGAACCATCATAATACGTGAGGATGTGGCTCAGAGGGCATCGTTGGTGTGCGCCAACCAGGGTGCCTCTTTGGCGAGTGTCTCTCACAAGATAATCTAGTTCACCCTGATCCGTGACAAGGCGGTGAGTCAATCATTTACCATCGGCTTTTGTGCACTGAGTGAACTTCCCGATGATGCTGCAGCCCGGGTTTTGGTCCTCTGGAAGCCAGACCTCGGCTTGCTTCTCGAACGCAATGATGGCTTTGCGGACCCTTAGACGGATAAGGAGACCCGACCCCATGGGAAGGAGAGCAGAGGTGTGGGGACCCAGCCCAGCTCAGCAAAATGCTTCCCAAACCAGGCCGGGATGACGGGGTGAACCCCTTGTTTGAACTCCCACTCCTGGACCTCAGCGAAGCCTTTTCCGATGTCTTTAGGGAGACCCCCGTTGATGGCCATTCTGGTCATCTGGTGGGTGGGGTATCCGAATCTCTCGAAATAGGGTTTGGCCTCGCCTCTCCCCTGGAAGCTGGCCGGTTAGCACGCCTTCATGTCGATAGAGATGACCTCTCTCGTGTCGTAGGTCATGGAGTTCCAGAGACCACCATGGCCGTGCTGCACGCAGGCCATCTGGATGTCGTCGAGGACGACTGGGTCAGCTTCCAACCGTTGTGCTCTTTGGCCATAATGCTGGCCGCGTGGTTCACCCTGAAAAGCCTATCAGCGAGGGACTCATCGC
Source organism: Pictodentalium vernedei (assembly GCA_031216915.1). Taxonomy (NCBI): domain Eukaryota; kingdom Metazoa; phylum Mollusca; class Scaphopoda; order Dentaliida; family Dentaliidae; genus Pictodentalium; species Pictodentalium vernedei. The sequence goes on from CM062295.1 coordinate 397,015,954, forward strand.
CTAGATGGGTGCAGGCTTCTTGGAGGGTTTGATGGGTCTCCTGTGTCCTGTAGGTGTGGCCATCTTGTAAAACGAACTGGTCGACGTTGAGAGGTCTATCCTGGCCACCTCCGAGTAGCCAGATATCCATTGGCTCATTTTGGGTGGCTTGTCGAATGGCTTCCAAGACGTCACCCTCGTATATCTAGACCTGCCTGGTCTGGAGGAAGAGCAGGTCTTTGGACCAGGTGTGGCCGTTATGGCAGTTGAGCTCTATGGTTCTGTATGTGCAGTTAGCAATTCTCCTGCATATTTGCCACTGATGTAGATATCCTCCCTAGATATGCCTTTCACGATGATGGCTCGCTTGAGGATTTTCTCGAGCTCGGCAACATCGTCGACCTTTTCTCCGCGGTGGAGGGGGAGGTCGTGCAGCATCCGGAAGCAAACATCTCAGCAATCGCTTCTTTATTGCTTCTGGAATGGGTTTATCCCGGATGTTCGGACAACATCTTGGAGAGACTCCACTGTTTGCATTTCAGCCACCAACTTGTCGATGTATTCGTCCATACTCACCATGCTGTGTACTGAATATGCCTGTTACCACCTCATAAGATTGTATTATGATTTACGAAAGTTGAAGTTACAAGATAAATAAATACCCTTGATAAAAGATTTTCATGAGTCTACTTTAATGATATTAGTCAGCGAGATTCATTTGTAACAACAAAGTGTTTGCATATCCAATACAAAAGTAATATGTTCACAATGTGTTTTTAAAACAGAATTTTTACAGCGCCGTGGCTCTCTTCTCCCACTCTTCGATGTTCAGTCACCTGGTGGGGGTTAGGCCCTGTCCTCTGAGAGCGCCCTCGAAATGCTCCACCACTCTCTGCGCGACACAGCTCAGATCACCGTCACGCATTGGAGCCAAGTTGACAGGGTCTGGGTCGCTGCGAGGGTAGAGCCCATAAACCACCGCAGTAACAGGGTAGCATTCTGGTAGAACACCTGGTCGATCCCTGTCGGCGCGACTGGCTTAGTTTCTTGAGGGATCTCAACGATGCCCGGCCCCTTCTTCCTCTCGGCACGGACAGGGTCGAACTTATCTTTGACTGCCCAGTCTCTGTTTATTTAATCTTATTTGTTTTACAAGGATTGGCGAACAAGTTATGCAACTTATATTAACGCCTCTCCTTGGCTCACGCAAGAACTTGATTTTCAGGGTGAACGCGCCGTCTGCAGTCGTGCTGCCCTCTCGTCCACAATGTGGGTATCCAGGGCCAGTCGGCCGACCGTTGCATGCATACCATCAGCGATCTCAATGTCGCTGATGTCAAGGTGGTCCTCTACCTCTACCCTCCATGTAGTGAAGACCGCAGTGGCGCCATCAACTTCAAACTCGTCTTTGGCGTCGTTCACAAGATCGACCCATGGTTCATCATCAGACAGCCTCACCGGGTGAGGGACTTCGATATCCAAGTCGAATTGTTGCCGTTGTTTTGCTGGGTCAAACAGCTCAACAATTGCCTTCCTTTTCTCCGCAGTGGAGGGGGAGGTCGTGCAGCATCCGGAAGCAGAGGTCTCAGCAATCGCTTCTTTATTGCTTCTGGAATGGGTTTATCCAGGATGTTCTGGACAACATCTTGGAGAGACTCCACTGTTTGCATTTCAGCCAACAGCTTGTCGATGTATTCGTCCATACTTACCATGCTCTGTACTGAATATGCCTGTTACCACCGAATCTCTAAATGGAAATTCCGATGGCCGCCAGCCGGGTAAATTCCTTTGCCATGGCCCTCTGCTCTCGGTGCAGTAATTTCATATGTTCAGTCTTATAACCACACCTCAGGCAGAGCGATAATTGGTTCGTTTCCCCCACACCACAAACACGTCAATGTTTTGTACATGATGTATTTCGCAGTTTGCCCAGATGTACCCCACAGTACTCCTCATACAGCACCAGCCACAGAGCTCCATAGAGCTCAAAGTAAGTCACTGACATGTGTTTTTAACTATCCGCATTGTGCACCTGATCGGGTATATCCATTGTCATGGATATGTCTAACTGGTCTTCACCACCAGAAGGGGGTTTATGTCTATGAGAGGCCTGAACTGGCAAGGGTGTGGGCCATCCCATATGGCTCTACTGTTTGGGGTGGCCCATTCTTTACCTACGTGGTTTTGGGGTAGAGAGTGAATCTACGCTGGTGCCCCAAGTGGTATGATAGCCTCTTGGCTGGCAAGGGTGGTGGGCCACCCCCCAGGGTCCACAAAAAAGTATATTCAACCCGACACCTCCAAGTTCCCCCTTTACACCCCCCCCCCACCCCCAGCCCCACTGCTCGTTCCTCGACTGCCACACTCTGTTTCACCTGTCGTGAAGGTCAAGAGTGAACATCAATTCATCAGAAAACATAATGTTGCTCCACAGACGATTGTCCCAGCAGTGTCATGCTCCACACCAATTATGTCTTGCTGCGATGTGACATTCAGTCAAATGCGGAATTATTCGAGGTCATCGAGCATACAAATTCCAGCTGTATAGGGGAATTTGGATAGTCTGACCACTGACTCACACATCTGTCGCCCGGTGCATTTGCTGTCCAATTTCTGAGGCACTTTGATGGTGGTTGTGTAATGCTGTGGTCTGGATGAAATGATCATGTTATCAGTTGTCACCCTTGGATGACCTGACTGATGTCTGTCATCAACATTGCCTGTCTGTTGGTAGTGTGACCACAACCTGCTAATCACGATTGAGTAAGATTGGGAATTGGAGCCACTGCAGTCTGTTTGTTGCCAGCATCCAACATACCAATGGCATGTAAACGTTCATCACGTGTCAGTCTTCGTGTACCTCAAAAGTTATGTTTTGACCAGAAACTATTGATGAGTGAGTTTATACCAAGAAAAGCACGATGGGACCTCTGAAAAAGCCTGTCCAGTGTAACTGAAAATTTCAGAATGTACCCCACAGACATTAATGCAACGCTCATGTGCAAAACTTGCATGAAGTTTTGATAGGCCAGTGACATCCATGATCCATACTAAACTTGGTAACATATTGATGTGTCCTATCACATGTATCCAATATCATTTTCCGAAAATATCAACATCAGTTTGTATATCCCCTACTTTTTTGAATAGTATATTTCTTCATATATCTGACTACTTTTTTTGAATAGTATATGATATTGAATGTGGATTGGATACATAAAAATCAGATAAGGTTGTATTATGATTTACAAAAGTTGAAGTTACAAGATAAATATATACCCTTGATAAAAGATCTTCATGAGTCTACTTTAATGATATTAGTCAGCAAGATTCATTTGTAACAATAAAGTGTTTGCATATCCAATACAAAAGCAATATGTTCACAGTGCGTTTTTAAAACAGAATTTTTACAGCACTGAGGCCCTCCTGGTGGTTTGATAGCTGAACAACCAAGTTTAATGATAAGTAGTGCTATTGTGAAAAATGATGTTGACACTACCAGTAATGATTGTCAACAAACAGATAAGCAACACACCCTGAAGAGGAGGATGTGTTGTGGATGAATTACACCCTTTTGAAGATGCTGGAGTTATGTCAGCTCAAGAGATATTAGAATCAAAATCTAACAAAGAAAAGGTATCATTTGACCCAAACACTTTAGATGTCCCAGCTGAAAAAAAAGAATTTGATACTGAATATTGTAAAAAGACATGAATATTTTTTGTGCTAGTAGTGATGATAAAGATTTAACAGCAACCAAAACTACTAAAATGAAAACTGATACGGGTGATACTAAACCAATAAAGTTAAGGGGTTATAGAGTACCACTATTAAAGAGAAAAATCATGGAAGAAGCAATTGAAGATGTGCTTGAAACAGGTGTGATTAACAAGTCACAGTTTGCATGGAGGTTCCCATGTATCCTTGTTGACAAGATAGATGGGATAAGGAGACGGTGTGTGGACTTTAAAAAGATAAACCAGGTCACTAAAACTGTGTCATGGCCTTTACCACTTATTGATGATGTATGCACACTGCTTAATGGGGCCAAATTCTTTACCGCATTAGATCTTAAGTTGGGTTACTGGCAAGTGTCTCTAGATGAAAGTGACAAACAAATCAACTTTTACATGTTGGTGTTAAATCTTTTATCACTACAAGATCTCTTTAAATTCAATGCCATGCCCGGCGGCCTCACTGATGCTCCAAGTCAGTTCGAAGATTTGATGTCAATAGTGTTGGAAGGGTATCCTCTAGGGTACTCTCTGGGGTACCTGGATGATAGTTTGATCTTTAGCAAAGATTTAAGGGCTCAAAAGCACATTTAAGGACTCAGAAATGGTGGTCTGTAATTGAAAAAGAGGCATATGCTATAAATCATGCCCTAGAGAAGTTAAAGCACTATTTGCAAGAAGCTCAATTTATTATAAAGACAGACCTCAAATCTTTGCAGTATGTTTGTGATGCCCCCTTTTAAAATACAAAGATTCAGCTTTGGGTTCTCAATATATCAGGATATAACTGCATAGTGCAATACCTTCTAGGCACACAAAACATGTGCTGATTTGCTTTTATGATTACCAAGTAACCTTGAAGATGCCATTGGTAATCAACACAGTGAATCAGACATGGATATAATGGACAAAACTTCTGAAGTTTGTGTTATAAATAGTGGTAGGATTAATACAGATAAATATGTTGAGAACTATGAAGAGAAGAACTTTTTGAAATAGGATTACCTGGTTATAAACAACAAAAAGATGGGAAATTGATGGATACAATTAAAAAGTATAAGGGCAATAATACACCTGCCAATATTAGTAGTCAATATTTGTTGATTAATGAAATTCTGTATTATATTAGAGATGCAGATGGTGAACCCAGGATATGGTTATGCATACCAGAACATCTAAAAGATGTTATTTTAGAACAGTTTCATGATAAACTAGGTCACATGGGAATTGATAAAGTATACTTTACTATTAGTAGAAAATATTTCTGGAGTAACCTGTATAAAGATGTATATGCCTATTGTGACAAATGTATAGAGCATAAGGCTACAAATCTAATGAAATTAAATATGCCTACTCAAGAAACAGATATGCCACCCTGTTCTTTTTCCAAAGTGGCACTTGATATCAGTGGTCCATATCCCACTACTTTATCTGGCAATAAATATATTATATCATTCATAGATATGTATTCTGGTTAGGCAAAAACATTTCCCACACCTGATAAATTAGCAAATACAGTAGCAAATTTATTGCTTGATCAGATGTTTCCCAGTTTTGGTTGCCCAATGGTGTTGCTTACAGACAATGGTAGTGAAAATGTTAATATAGTCATGAAGGAAGTACTTGATGGACTAAAAATTAAACACATAACCACTTCTTTTTATCATCCTCAATCGAATGGCATGGTGGAACAGTTTCATAGAACTCTCCATGATGTCCTATTCAAAGTGCCAGGAAACTAATTGGGAACTTAGGATTTATTCATAAATGAAGCTGTTACAGTTATCAGGTTTAATGGTATTAATTCCACAGGATTCTCACCATTTTATCTGCTATATTTCAGAGATGTTATTCAACCATTGAACAAAGTTTTGAAGCCTTATCACAAATATTTTGGAGAGGAACCACATAAAATAGCACTGCAAGAAATGCACAGAACTGTTTGTGTTCAGCAAGCAAACCAAAACAAACAAATTGCCAAACAGAAAAGATTAAAGGATAAAAATAGTCTAGATGTTGAATAAAAAATTGAGGATCCTGTATTTTACAAGGAGGGCAGAAAAAGGAGTGAATTAGAGACAAGATGGGATTATAAAATATAAAATGTTTGATAAGACCATTCCTGTCAGTTATAGGATTAAAGACCAAAGGACAGGCCACCTTATAAAGGCTCATGCACAAAACTTGAGATTGGCACCTCAAGAGTGGGAGGTACCAAAATACCCTGGAAACATTAGGGATCACAAACTAGTAGTACCCGAAGTGGAGAAGTCAAGTTCTGATGATGGTGATATGTGGGATTCTGACAATGAAACTCCACTTGCTCGATTAGTCCAAGCTAAGAGGCAAGTGAGGCATAATTCATCTTCGGAAGATGATATCCCATTAGAAGAATTAAGGGGCCGCATGTGTGAGGTGGACTGGCTTAGTGCAGAGCTGCACAATCTTAATCAGGAGGAAGCTATGCAGGTAAATTCAGATGAGACAGATTACAAGATACAAGTTCTGCTAAAGAAGGACTTGGCAAAAAGAGTTTCAGAGGGCTCACATGGTGTCTCTTATTTCCGTAGGAATATTATCAAGATGATTGTTATATTCTTGATATTGGTAAATCTCTGCAGAGAGTTGGATAGGAGGAACATGATATTTGATAAAGTAAAGGATATTTATGTGGTTAACAGTGCTTGGATGTTAACTTTTGTATAATTGACTTACAGCCATTTGATGATTATTTTAATTTTGTTTCAGTTGAGGTTAAATCATTGCAGGATCATGATAAGGTAAAGCAAAGTTTCTTTCTTACAAGTAGATCAATTGTCTCTAGATAATGACACACTTTGTTATAAACTCTAGTTGTGGTTGATAAACTAAATACAGAAGTGGATTTTATGTCTAATCAGACAGATCAGATAATCACTATTTATTTTGATTATCAAAAGTTATATGATGTTCAATCAAGCTAATTCAACTGTTTGTTGGTGAAGCTCTTGAATCAGATTTAGACAACATTAACAATAATCTACATGGACTTTCGAGTAATCAGGTAAATATTCATCCTGCATTGAGGCAAAGTTTCTTTGTGATATATATTACACAGACCCAGGTTAGAGAAAAGAGACATGCTATAGTAGATTTGGTAAATAAGATTAATATTTTAACATTAATTAACATTAATGCTATATTTGATGATCATCAAAGATGAATAACTTTTTAGACTTACATATTTCAGCTTACCATGAGATTGAGCTGATGATAGCCCAGATACAGTTAATGTTGGGAGAAGCATAGCCCTACCTCCAACAGTTACATTCACATATAAAGACCTTATTCAGTTTGAAATTAACTCCTGATGTGGTTGGTCTTAGTTTGTTCACTCAAGTTTTACTTGAACTCTTGGATACATAGTGTGATAACTAAGTTAAAGCTTGATCCACACAGAGTTTTTTTGTTTTGTTTTTTGGCGGAGGGCGGGGGGGGGGGGGGGGGGGGGGATTCCCATCAAAGACACATCAATAGTCAATTGTATTTTTAGGCATCAAGATACATCAAATCACCCATCTATTTTTTCAGTAATGATGCAAGATTGCAGTACAATGCTTCAAAGGTATTTTAAAACAGTATTTTTTTTCTCAAGACTGCTTATTTTCCGTGATTGTATTACTTCTGAGTTTAACTTTCAAGGTGAGTTACTCTAATTCAAATATTGAGTAATGTCATACCTATACAATTTCTTCTTCCATTTATCTGCATTTAGAACACTTTTTTCCAATGTGTTTATTGACTGTTGATTCAAACTGGATTGGCTAATATCAGATTCACCAATGATAGTAGTATGAAATGTGTTTTTTGTCCCTCATCAGGGTGAACCCAGTGGATGATTCTGGAAGTGACGTTATGTGACTTGACCCCGTGGTGCTATTTTTAATTGCTAACCTGTCAGAATGGTCATGTTGTGACGTCTTTACGAAGGTGATACATGGTCTCAGTTCGCATGCACAGCATATGTTGTTAGGATGATACATGTCTCCAACATCCCTTTTTCATACTGGAGGTCGCCATTTTCGTTTTAGGTTTCTATGGTGGCATGTGCTTCCTATGTGGCCCAAAACCCTCTAATAGGACGGGTTATGTGCAGAGGAAGTACGCGACTACATGGGGTGTGTATCTAATTACCCAAATAGACCTGACAACCATCAAAAAACACTCCAGGTCACTTTATTTGGCACGAATTTTCCCAGAATCTTCCTTCTATCCAAGAATAGGCCCGTTCCTTTGTATAAAAGTAATCTAATTACAATCACTCCAAAACACCCCAAAAACACCCAAAACTAGCAAAATGGCCTTGGTAAAGCCCGCTTTTGGGCTTATAATAGTTGCACATAGTGCTATAAGGCATGTTCTATTAAACTGGAGTACTTTTGCTGGTACAGATTTTCCCCAACTCCCCGGTTCGGTTAGAATTAATGATCACAAACAACCCCACAATTGTTTTACTAGTTTTGATTTCCTGCACTTAATCTTCGGTTTCTACCTATTACATACTCTATTCTAATTATTCTAACCCTAGCAGTTTATGTAGTCCAGGGTCTCTTGACTGCCCATTGTTACAACCTCTGCCCTCGCCCAAGTCCTATAATCACCAATCAGCTTGTCTGATTTCCCGTAATCTCTCCCTACCCATACAGAGTTATCTCCTTTGTATATAGCGAAGGCCTCTATGACTCCAAAACCCGAAAGACAATCGAGCAGGGATAGATAGGCTTTTCTCAACCGACTCGAATCTTAGCGAGCAAATAAACTATCGAGTAATGACTCAAACAGGCATCGCTCAGACCACTCAAATTCCATCAAGGAAATGAGCTATTGAGCAATTGCTCAAATGAGTGACACCACATATGGCTTTTTGACACATCACCGTATTTGAGGACACTTATGACATGGCGATGTACTACTTGAGGATACCTTTGGGGAATATCTGTCTGAAGATAGTTATGGATCCTAACCCTATTCAGTACCTGGCTTCTGAACCACCACCACACCCTTTATAGCTCCAAGGCCACAACTCCAGTTCTCCAGTCATCACCACCTGTCCTATGATCAGCCTATGTTGTATTCACCTTTAGTATGGTGTTCTACCAGCCTTGCAGTCTTATACCATCATTGCCTTGTACCATAACTACTGGCTACCACTAGTCTGTCCTGCACTGTAGTGTCTCACCATTACTAACTTTGGCACTACTGCGGCTCTTAGTAGGCTACTGCCGCTAAGGGTCTTAGTTCATATCACTATCAAAGTTGTCTTCCACCACTAGAAGCAGTCAAATAAAGTCTGCTTGCTCGAGCCACCTTTTCATATCTACTATTCCAAATTTCCCTAATAAGCTATCGAGCAGTTACTGAAAAAGCCATTGTTTGAACGACGAGAATCCCATTGAGCAAAGGAGCTATTGTGCAATTGCTCAAATGAGTGACTCCACATACGACTCTCGATTAATCTCGAAAAAGAGGATTCTACAACCACAGACGTTTCCCCAAAAGGATTTTATAGGGAATATGTAAAAGGGATTCCATGAGTGGGATTCTGTCAGTCGAATTTCAAGCTTCTGTACAGCTTTTGGTAGACTTACCATCGGCTTCCACCTTGGCTAGAACTAAATGTTCTATGATTTGCTTCTATTGTAGTCACCCAATACTATAGTCTTCTACCACCCTTATAGTTATGTACCATTACTGCCTTGTACCATTAGTATTGGCTGCTACTATTCTGCCGTGTGCTAGAGCATTCCACCTTTACTAACCGATGGTACTACTACGACTCTTAGTACCTATCATTGTACTATTGCTGCTACAGGTCCCAATTCATATGACTATCAAAGTTGTCTTCCAATACTAGAAGCAGCTGAATACAGTCTGCTTGCTCGAACAACTTTTTCATGCCTATTCCAAGTTCCCCTGATAAGCTATCAAGTGGTTACTGGAAAAGTCATTGCTGGAAAGACTCAAATCCCATCGAACAGATTAGCTTGAGACTCGACTCATTTCGGAAAAAGGAATTCTATGGACTAAAAGGGATTCTGTATGTAGGGTGCTGAGAAACGTGGTCCATGATTTCACCAAATGAGCTGAAGATCCATGAGAGTAATTGCTCCATGAGTAAATGTGCTTGCGATTTGAATCTCGTCAAGCAGATGAGCTATAGAGCAATTGCTCATAATTGCTTATTCAGCAAATACTCTTCCACTCATTTCGGAAAAAAGGGATTCTATTGGCCTAGACAGACCAAAGAAGTGAATTCACGGAGCTTGGAACTGGTGGTTGATGGGATATGCTGTTGTGCTAGTGCACAATGTGTGAACAACACATGCAGCACATATGATGAAAAAATGAATTGATTAAGTTTGAAGGTGTGTTAGAGTTAAGATTTAGTCATAGTTCGTTTTTAGAGTTCCTTCAGTTCAAAATAGTTCAAATGTTCGTATATAGAGTTCATTCAGTTCAAAAGTTTGTTATAGAGCCCAGTCTTTGTTCTATTCATTTCACTCTGTTATGTTTGTTCTGTTCATTTCACTTCGATTTTGGTTATGTTTGTATCTTCCTTCTCTTTAACCTTAGTTATGTTGTGTCTATCTTTGATCTGTTAATTATTTGTTTGTCTCTCCCATTCTGTTCCAATAGATCACTTCCATCTTCGTTCACTCCATTCTATACAGTCTTCGTTCACTTCGGGCACTCCATTATCGTTCTGTACCTCGTTTGTGAAGTTTTGTTGTTCTGCAGTGGTTGGTTGTACTAAAGTATGAGTAGGTATAAAAGGCGGATTCCGTATCACTTGTACACGATTTTGTACATGTACACGTACATGGATGTACACCTCCATAGGGTTCAGTGTTAAAATCGTGTACAAGTACACAAAATGTCGTTTTTATGGTGATACAGAATCCGCCATTGGTTTTGAGGCTCACAGATCGCACTTTTAACGTTCAAATACCCGTTGGCAAACGTGTACATTGTACACGTCACTCAAGAGTGAAAAAATATATGAAATTTTAAGAAAATATAATTAAAAATTTGTTCACTACGTTCCCATCGCGGATTAGACCATCTATCCATCATTGGTGAACGTGAGCAAAAAACGTTCTGCGGGTTCTGTATCAGCATCAAAAAGTGGTTTGCGGATTCTGTATCATCTTGTATCACCCAGGTATGTATACGCTCACCAGCGGGTATTTGAACGGTTAAAGTGCGATCCGATCGGGGAAACCCATTTGCGGATTCTAGATCAGGAAATCGACCTCTGTACGGTACATGGAAAAAAGGTGATACCGAACCCGCAAACCACTGCCACGTTCCCGATCATGTTTGGGATGGTATAGGATGTGATTTGATTGGTGAAAAAATGATTTGTCGATTCATCTCTTGAGTTTTGTGAGACGAAATCGTGATGGAATTGGTTTTGAGGAAAGGAAATAAAAAAGTGATTGATATATATATAGGAGAGAAAAAAAAAATATATCAAATCGAATAGATAATAAAAATACGTAAATCATGAATGCTTCCCAGACTATTAGAGCAAGGTTTCTTTTAAAAATGCTGATGAGAGCCTACACATTCTGTGTGAACAAACAACTACGTCGCCTCTTGTTAGAACGATGTGTCGGATGTCGGGATCACCTAGACTTCGATCATGAGAATCATTCGTGTCTGATGATGGAAAGGGAAGATATGGTTGTCAAGTATTTTGAACCGGCGTTTGAACGCATTCAAATCGATGTAGTGATCGCGTTTTTGAAGAGATTACTCTTCTGTAAGGATCGAGACAAGCCCACAGTTTCGGAAGAACTGAAATTGGCGTGTAGAAGTCTGACTTTAGAAGACAAGGGATGCATCATGAAATTATTGTTCAATGAAGCATACGTCTAAGTTTTCTCGTTGATATAAATAAGGGAGAATAGAAAATAAAAATAAATACACACATAAATTTTTTATCTAATATTAGAAAGAAAAAAACACAAAAATGAGAACTAGAAATAAATTGTATCCGACGATAGATGACGATGAGGACGAGAAGCCGAACGGCATTTTGCCGACGGCACCATCGCTAGAAGAAAAAGAAAGAGGAGAGAGGTATCACATCGATCAAAGCAGTAGAATCCGCATTGATCAAATCAGTAGAATCCAAGCATATCTAACTCAAGAGAGAGATTCTCGTCATTCTCTCAAGAAGAAGTATTCACGTTTCGTGAAATTCATCAACGCGATTGACATGACACTCATCACGATTTCCATGTGTTTACACACAGCCGGCATTGGATTGTTGTCGACTGCGGTCGGTATTCCAATCGTGTTAACCGTAGAAGGAGTAGCTCTCACCGCTGGATTGTTTAGCACGCTCGGAAAATTTTTGAGTAGGAAATTATATCTGAAGGCGAGGAAACACGACAAGATTCGCGTCTTGGCTGACTCCAAGATCGACACGATATCCGAAATGATCTCGATGGCGATGAAAGATGGTAGGATATCGGACAGAGAATACTTCATGATATTGGGTGAGAAAACGAAATATGATGCCATGAAAGAAGCTGTGAAATCAAGACTCGTCAGATTATCAAGGAAGAGATGAAGGATTCTCTCGTGAAAAAGGGGAGGAAAGAGGCCAGGGAGGAATTCAGGAAGATGATAGAACTCAAGAACAGCGATTGAAAAAAAAAATATATATAATAAGAACAGAATTTTTAAAAAAGAAATATTAAATTTATATATAAAATAAAAACGAAATTAATTCAAATAACTCTCAAAAAATGTATTGCGTAAAGTGTAAGAGAGTTACCGAGACGAGTAATTCTCAAGAAGTACGAACTAAAAACGACAGACAGATGCTTCGCGGAATTTGCGACGTGTGTGGTTCTATCAAGACTCGAGTTGTCAAAAAAAGAACGCGAGCAAAGGTAAAGGCATCGTGAATAAAATGATCAATAATCTACCTTTCGAAATGCATCTGCCTGGTCACAGTTTCACGGGACGTGGAACGAAATTGAACTCCTAAATCTTGGAGCAAACCTGTGAATCGGGTGGACGCGGTTGCGTATGATCATGATATATGCTACGCCAGACATCCCGACACCAAGACTTGCAACGATGTCTGCGATAAAGACATGTTGGCAAAATTGAGAGGTATATTGAATCCGACCAGGAGAGAGAAGATAGAACGTTCGCTGGTCGGCAATTTGATCGGTGCGAAACGTCGATTCAGATGAGGCGTTCAAAACAAGAGGCCCCACGTGGCCTTAATCGCTCACCTGACAAAGTGACTCTAAGAAGTATTTTAGGTCACCTTCACCATGTCATGCCTCATCAACATTAACTGGTTGAGTGATAGATTTTGTTTGAAGTTCAACATTTGTTACCTAAAATTAGTTTTAGGCCAATCTCCAATGATTTTTAATAAAGCAAATTTATCTCTGCAGACAAACTGGTTTAGCATGAAGCACAAACAAGGAATGTGAAGAGATAGCCTTGGACATCTCTCCCCAACTGTGGATATCTTCCATGTGCTACATGTATATATTTGCATGCAAGAAAACAAAAATTTTCACAAATTTTCCAAAATATTAGTTTTTTTTATCATCATTGGAACAAGCTCAAACAGCTTATTCCAATAGGGGTATGGGATGATCAGGTATATTTTTGAGACAGAAATGTGAATATATAAATAATGGTGTTTTTTTGTGAATGATGCCGGAGAATTTTGCGTAAAGATATGGTAAATGGTTTGTTCTAGATACAGAATGATGCAAAAGTATTTAAATTTGATTAGGCAAGTTGTTCCTATAATGCATTTAAAAATTGAAGTAACTGTTTTTTTGCTGACAAACTTTTAGATGTGTGTGTCTGTGTTTGTGTGTGTGTGTGTGTGTTTGTGTGTGTGTGTGTGGGGGGGGGGGGGGGGGGGTAAGAGTGTTCTTGCAAACAAAATTCCTGAATAAATGGAAAATTTTATTTTTTGTGTGAAAGACATAGTGCGTGAATGTTGATTGGAACAAGCTTAGAGAGCTCATTTTAATGTGAAGTCATAAAGCTGTGTTTTACGTACGAAATTCTGGAATAACTAAAAAAATTGCTTTTTTGACTCAAAAAGCATGGTGTGCGACCTCTCATTGGAATGAGCTCAAAAAGCTCATTCCAATGGGGTATTTACAAGCGATAAGTACATGTATGTTTAAGAGACAAAAATTAAAATTTGAATAGCGATTTTTGCGAAGAATGCTGACAAGTTTTGGCAGTTATGCTGGTAAAAAGGTAAGATATGCAAAGTGGTTGTTTTTAGAGGCGACATTTAATTAAGGGGAATTAACCCTTGATTACTGAGGTAACTTCTAAAAGTACTGAAATTTCATGAAGCAATGTGAATAACAGACAACAGTTGCCTAAAAATTTCATGAATAACTAAAATGTTTATTCCTTTGTCTCGAAAACATGGCATATGACCTTTGTTGGAATGAGCTGAATGCGTGTGTTCCAATGAGGGGGTCATAAAATTTGAACGGAGATTTGTGTGAATAATGCATTAGTACTGCTAGATTTGGGTAAACGGTTCACCCTGGATACCACCCCTTCTATAGTAGATCTTTTCTGCAAATTTTGTCTAAGATTCTATCAACTTTACAAATAAATACGTTCATGAATCACAATCAGATCCACCCCACAATGTTGCATACCAAATATCAAAAGATTCTGCCTGCTGGATCTGGAGAAGAAGATTTTTTAAGAAATATGCCTGAAATGCACTAAGTTAAAATTTGGGCTCCTATACGGAGCTCAAATATAAACCCAGGGGGCTGATTTGAACAAACTTGAATCAGATCCACCCCACAATGTTGCTTACCAAATATGAAAAGATTCTGAAGCTGGATCTGGAGAAGAAGATTTTTTAAGAAATTTGCCTGAAATGCACTAAGTTCGAATTCGAGCTTCTATAGTGAGCCCAAATATGAAACTAGGAAGCCGATTTGAACAAACTTGAATCAGATCCACCCCACAATGTTGCATACCAAATATCAAAAGATTCTGCCTGCTGGATCTGGAGAAGAAGATTTTTTAATAAATTTGCCCGAAATGCACTAAGTGCGAATTCGGGCTTCTATATTAAGCCCAAATATGAATCCAGGGGGCCGATTTGAACAAACTTGAATCAGATCCACCCCGCAATGTCGCATACCAAATATCAAAAGATTCTGCCTGCTGGATCTGGAGAAGAAGATTTTTGAAGAAATTTGCCCAAAATGCACTAAGTTTGAATTCGAGCTTCTATAGTGAGCCCAAATATGAATCCAGGGGGCCGATTTGAACAAACTTGAATCAGATCCACCCCGCAATGTTGCATACCAAATATCAAAAGATTCTGCCTGCTGGATCTGGAGAAGATGATTTTTTAAGAAATTTGCCTGAAATGCACTAAGTTCGAATTCGAGCTTCTATAGTGAGCCCAAATATGAATCTAGGAAGCCGATTTGAACAAACTTGAATCAGATCCACCCCACAATGTTGCATACCAAATATCAAAAGATTCTGCCTGCTGGATCTGGAGAAGAAGATTTTTTAATAAATTTGCCCGAAATGCACTAAGTCCGAATTCGGGCTTCTATATTAAGCCCAAATATGAATCCAGGTCGCCGATTTGAACAAACTTGAATCAGATCCACCCCGCAATGTTGCATACCAAATATCAAAAGATTCTGCCTGCTGGATCTGGAGAAGAAGATTTTTTAAGAAATTTGCCCGAAATGCACTAAGTTCAAATTCGAGCTTCTATAGTGAGCCCAAATATGAATCTAGAAAGCCGATTTGAACAAACTTGAATCAGATCTACCCCACAATGTTGCAAACCAAATATCAAAAGATTCTGCCTGCTGGATCTGGAGAAGAAGATTTTTTAAGAAATTTGCCTGAAATGCACTAAGTTCGAAATCGGGCTCCTATACTGAGCCCAAATATGAACCCAGGGGGCCGATTTGAACAAACTTGAATCAGATCCACCCTACAATGTTGCATACCAAATATCAAAAGATTCTGCCTGCTGGATCTGGAGAAGAAGATTTTTTAAGAAATTTGCCTGAAATGCACTAAGTTCGAAATCGGGCTCCTATACTGAGCCCAAATATTAACCCAGGGGGCCGATTTGAACAATCTTGAATCAGATCCACCCCACAATGTTGCTTACCAAATATCAAAAGATTCTGCCTGCTGGATCTGGAGAAGAAGATTTTTTAAGAAATTTGCCTGAAATGCACTAAGTTCGAATTCGGGCTTCTATAGTAAGCCCAAATAGGTATCCAGGGGGCCGATTTGAACAAACTTGAATCAGATCTACCCCGCAACATTGCATACCAAATATCAAAAGATTCTGCCTGCTGGATCTGGAGAAGAAGATTTTTGAAGAAATTTGCCTGAAATGCACTAAATTCGAATTCAAGCTCCTATAGTGAGCCCAAATATGAATCTAGGGAGCCGATTTGAACAAACTTGAATCAGATCCACCCTACAATGTTGCATACCAAATATCAAAAGATTCTGCCTGCTGGATCTGGAGAAGAAGATTTTCAAAGAAATTTGCCTGAAATGCAGTAAGTTCAAATTTGGGCTCCTATACTGAGCCCAAATATAAACCCAGGGGGCCGATTTGAACAAACTTGAATCAGATCCACCCCACAATGTTGCATACCAAATATCAAAAGATTCTGCCTGCTGGATCTGGAGAAGAAGATTTTTTAAGAAATTTGCCTGAAATGCACTAAGTTCGAAATCAGGCTCCTATACTGAGCCCAAATATGAACCCAGGGGGCCGATTTGAACAAACTTGAATCAGATCCACCCTACAATGTTGCATACCAAATATCAAAAGATTCTGCCTGCTGGATCTGGAGAAGAAGATTTTTTAATGTTTTTCCCATTGCCTACAGTGTTAAAAAGTGCTGACTCAGCACTTTTTCAAAGTCCCGAAACTGTACCCTATGATAAAACCGATGGCAATTTTTTTTTACCAATCCTTTCTGTTGGTCCTAAGGAAGCTGCACACCAAATAAAAATTCTCAGTGCCGTGCAGTTTTGGAGATATGGGCGTTTTAAATTTTTTCTATTTTTAGCTCCTGCGGTTCCCACGGGGCTGCGGGAAAATTTTTTTTTGCATAAATCAAGTACTCATGACCCAATAAGCCCTCACATAAAATTTGGTTCAAATCAGCCTCTCGGTTTGGAAAATAGAAATTTTGGGCGGGGCAAAAAATTTTGCCCCTCTCATAACAACGCCAAGTATAGCCCCACAAACTTCTCTTGAACAAATCTGAGTCTACACCTCAAAAGGAAGCTGCACACCAAATATCAAGTCTCTGCTACTGCTGGTTCATGAGAAGAAGATTTACAAAGATTTTGGTGCCCCTTGGGGGCGTGGCACCACCCAGGAGGAGGGGCACCTTCATTTGAACAAATCTGAATTGGCATTAGGTAATAAACATTTAGCCAACATTTGAATAAAATTGGGCTAGTGGTTTAGGAGGAGAAGTCGATAATGTAAAGTTAACGCCGGACGGACGACGACGGACGACGGACGACGGACGACGGACAGAAAGTGATTAGTAAAGCTCCCCTTGAGCTTCGCTCAGGTGAGCTAAAAAAAGCACATCTGAAAAGAAGAAGAAATGATTATTGACAAGTGAATTGGCCGAGGAGTTACACAAACCCATCGTGCATAAATTTCGAAAGAGAAGGGTGTTCATGAAGGGTTTAGATGATATATGGTCTGCCGACTTGGTCGACATGAGATCGTTTTCGAGGTGGAACAAGGGTGTCAAATATCTATTGACGGTCATCGACAGGTTTTCCAAATACTGTTGGATCAGAGCTTTGAAGAATAAATCGGGACCTTGCGTCGCCTAGGCTCTGAAGAGCGTGTTCGACTCGTCTTCTCAAAAACCAAATAAATTGTGGGTGGATAAGGGAAAGGAATTCTACAACAAGCACTTTCATCGATTGGTCGACCTCTACTCGATCGAAAACGAAGAGAAAGCCAGCGTGGTGGAACGTTGGAATCGAACGATGAAGGAAAAGATGCATAAATACTTCATGGCGAATTCGACCAAGAAATACATATACGCTCTGAACGGTCTGGTTAAAGATTACAACAACACGCGACACAGATCGATCAAGATGACTCCCGTGGAAGCTAGCGATCCTCGAAATGAAAAACGGGTCTACGCGAATCTATATCCTGAGAGATCTAAGATTAGGAAGAAGTCTAGAACGCCGAAATTTGCGGTCGGTGATCGAGTGAGAATCTGCGCTTATAAGAAGCACTTCGAAAAGGGTTATACTCCTCGATGGACCTTGGAAATCTTTGTGATAATCAAAATATTTCACACCGATCTGGTGACTTATGAAATCGAAGCTTTGGATGTAGAAGAGATCATCGGAACATTTTACGAACAACAATTACAGAAGACAAAGTTTTGATAAAGAAAACAAATTTCTTTTATTTACTCTCTTTAACATTTTCTTGTTTACACATATATATATATATAAGAGAGAAAAATAATAATAAAAAATAATTAAAACTATTTTTAGATAAAAAAAAAAAACAAGCTAATTAATAAACAAAAAAACAAAAACCCTTTAAAAAATGGCAAATATACTAGATATAGCACAAAGCATAGTGAAAGATGAAAGTATTCAAGAATATGAGGTTCACGAATACGAATCGGTAACCGGAACGAGTTTGAACAATGCGGGAGAGATAAGAATCAACATCGAAACTCAAGATCTATTCGTCCATCCTAGCGAGAGTTACATAGTGGTGCAGGGACGTCTCACCCAAGATGGAAGCGACTACGCTGACGACGACACGGTTACTCTAGCCAATAATGGCATCTTGCATCTATTCAGTAATATAAAATACATGCTATCCGGACAAGAGATAGAATCTGTGTTTCATCCCGGTCAGGCCACCACGATGTTTGGACTCTTGACGTATCCAGATGATTTTTCGAAATCCAGAGAACTTAATCAGTTGTGGGTGAAAGACACCAGCGGCCCTGCTAACGCCGGCGCTACCGCGATATTCGACTACATCATCAAGACATCCAGACCTAAAGGAACGTTTTTGTTCAGGATACCTTTGAAACACATCTTCGGATTCGCGGACGATTACAACAAGATCATGTATGGATTCAAATACAATCTGACGTTGATTCGAAAAGGAAATGACGATGCAATAGTGAGACTCCCTGCAACCGATGCAGGTAAATTAACTCTACACAAGATATCGTGGTTCGTTCCGCATGTGGAGCCTTCGATCATGGAAAAAGCGCGTCTCTACAAGATCATAGAATCCAAGAGTAAATTACCTGAGGGATTTAGAAAGAGACAGTGCGACACGGCTAGCTTTCCACTCTCCATGAATCACTTCGATTGGAGAATGATGGTGAAATCCGCTTCTGAGAGACTGCGTTTCATCGTGGTTGCATTTCAGACTGATAAGGATGGGTCTCAGGAAAAGAATGCATCGCAGTTTGATCACTGCAATTTGAGAAACATGCAACTGTTTCTGAACATCACGAGATAGCCAGCAATCGATTACAATGCATCGTTTGACAAGAATGATTTCTGCAGACTGTACAGCGATGCCGCTGATTTTAGAAAAAAGTATCACGGTCTAGATGAATTGATGAGCAACCCTACTATATCTCCCAGCGAATACAAGTCGATGTATCCTATGTTCGTATTCGACGTCAGTAGACAGAGTGAACGACTCAAGAGTAGCGTCTTAGATATTCAGATCAAGATGCAATTCGATAGGAAAGTGACGAGAAAAACTGAAGCCTTTGTCCTGGTCCTGTCGGATAGAGAAATACAATTCGAATCGGATGGAAATAAGATGTCGATCATTCGATGAGAGACGTGTGAAAAAATAAAAAAAAAGTAATGAGTAATTATTAAAAACAAAAAAAAAAAAAAAAAAAAATAAAAGTAATGAGATCTAGAGAGATTGAACATCTTTCTAAATCTCATTACTTTTTTTTTTGTTTTTAATAATCACGCATTATTTTTTTTAATTAATTATTTCCACGCATTCACTGTTTGTTCAAAGGATGTAATTCTATCAGTAGACTCACCACGGGATTATTGGTTTTCATAATGAAATTAATCCTGTCTCCGGCGTTCACTTTGAGAGGTGTTCCGAAAGTGCTAACATTCGTGTGTTGATTCTCAGTCTATTCGATGCTGTATTTCTTATCGCTCTCTACTCCATTCACCATGAGATTGACGACTGCTCTGTTATTCAAATCCGAGGAAGCCAGACTCATTTGAATGATTTCACCTCCCAATGGCATGGGATATCCCACCTGACCATGTTGCAATCCACTACCTCCATTTCCGAAAGACCACTCAGCTTTTCCCTCCTCTAAGGTGCCGCTCTCCTCAGCCCACACGGTGATCAATTGTCTAGCATATTTGACTTTCTCCACCACCGAAATCAGGGTGCAGGCGTTCGTCATGTTTACGTGATCCGGTAGATTTGTGAGCGCGTGTCCACCCACATCTAGTTTACCTTCCATGATGTCGCCCTTTCTCCAGACCGAGTTGTCATCTACATACTTCCTGCTGACTGCACTAGAATCGAATTCGGGATCGTGATTAAGTCCGAATAAATTCTCACCATTCATGTTGATACCACCCTCCATGGTTCCGCCAGATTGTTTGTTCAGGTAGAGATTGCCCACTTGTGATTCTACGTTTTCTTGTGATCGTATCATGGCAGAATCTACGTAGCCCTTGTTGACTACAGTTGAGTCCGCATCTGTGTCGTCGACCTTTGACAGATTCAATATCTTGCTGAATCACGCATTCAGATCCGATTTCATTTCTCATTTGTCAGACTTTCTCTGTTCCAGATCTACGTAGTGTTTGGTCGCCATGTCCTTGGGATTAGTGGGAGTGGCCACGTTCGTTATCTTGTTAGAATTAGTGTTCAATTCCGAGTGAATCGTTTTCTGAATTTATCTATTTCTCAGGTGTTCGCTGAATCTCGTGTGAGAGTCGTCAGCGTATTTCTTGGTCACTGCATCAGTGGGATCTACGGGATTTGTGACATTCACCAAACATTTAGATTTCAGATCGAGATCGTCGGTCATGGCTTTATCCACGTAATTATCTAGCATGATTTGTTCGAAATCCGCGTTCCACCTGTCGACGTATTTTTTAGTCACACCATCTGCAAGATCTATCGGCTCGGGAAGATTTGTAGAGCTTCTTATCGTTCATGTTCAAAGGTTCCTCTCGAGGTTCGTATCTCCAAACGTAACATTCGTCCAAGTTGGCAACGTCGTAATCATCACCAACTTCGAGCGTCTTCCTCTTCTTTTTTAGGTTGACTTTTTCGTTGTCACTTCTACCAAATTTATCGACTGGCATGATGTTTTGAGATTTTTGTTTTGAAAATATATTTCAAACGCAGTTTATTAAAAATGAATTATTTCACTTATTTTTATTTTTCGTTTTATTCGATTAAAATTTTTTTAATAATTTTTTTTACCTTTATATACTATAAAAAAAATCTCTCTCTAATGTAAATCATTGAGAATGTCTTGAAACCGATCTCCTTCAGACCATCTCTTGAGAATGTAAAGACACAGGTGACTGCAAAACACTTGATCTGGTGATTGCACTCATTCCGTGTTGTAACGAACCATGGATTTGTTGAAATAGTTCTTTATTTCTTTCGGTGGCGAGATTCTGTAGCTGTCGAAATAATAATTCTTCTTCTTCCCATTCTTGAACCACGCCACCCAGTGAGTGCCTTCACCCGATAAATCGTCTAGATTTAAAATTCCGCATTCAATTGAGTTGATTTTCAAATCCTTCGCCACATTCAACAGATCGATGTTGGATAGTGGTTTGTTAGGTAAGATGACACCTCCTACGGATATCTCTATTTTCTTATTCATAAATGCGTATATTTTTTTTTTATTTATTTATTTTATTATAATTCACTAAAATGACGTTATTTTTTTTTTTCTTTTTCTTTTTAAACTAACTCTATCGACTTCCATAATCTTGAATCCGTCTAATTCCTCGACTTCCATAATCTTGAATCCATTTAATTCCTCTTGATTTTCTGGAATCCTATCATCCTTAATCATATCTGGAATCTTATCATCCACAATCATATCTGAAATCCTATCGTCTAAACTTAGATTCAAAGTCCAATGTCCGAGTGCTAAAGCACTTATTTTATTGTCTAACACGAATCTCTTATCGTCATCAGCCGTCAGCGAAATCTTATTGACTATTTTGGTATACAAGTCGTGATTTTCGCTTCGAATCGAGTCTTACACACCGGACCACTTCCTAACAGACAATTTTTATACTCTTGGAAAGAGATGTTTTTCATCACCACGCACGCTTTAACCCCTTTGCACTTCTTGATCTCTTCATCTTCTAGACGATAAGCATACAGTTTAGGTCTCAAGCCCACGAATTCGAGGATTTGTTTACCACCACTCTCGTCCTTAAATTTACCTAACACCTTCTTGTTGTCGTTCGATTGAATGTTGGATGGGTAATCGACGGGATAATTGCTCGTGTCGAACCACGTGGCCACATCCGGAGATATATCTCGGTAGACATCTTTCATCTCTATTTCATAAATTAAACTGTCTGTGTCGGTGAACAGTAGTTTGGCTTTATCACCAAATTTTCGTTTGACATAATCAAAGTGAAACTCGTACATCAATCGCTTGCTGATATCTAAGATGATCGGTCCGAGATAATATGGTTTGTCGAACTTCAGGTGCGTCTTTTGCATGTGAACGGCCACTAGATTTTCGTTGAATATGGTTCGGTGTTTGTAATTGGGTTTCGCCACTAAGTTTTTAGCTCTTTTCTCAGATGTGACGAGTCAAACGTCGGTTCTCTTCCTGATGTTTTCCATTGATTTACCGTACACACAGTTGTTCATGAGTTTGAAGAAATCTTTTTTGAAATCGTTCTCGGCTCGAATTCTGAGATTCGTGTTGAGATTGATGTATTTTTTTCATCCAGGGCTCTTTGTTGAATCGAATGATGCGATGTATGTTGACTAATTTCATCCCGTAATCGACGTATTGTTTCAAATTCTCACTGTAGACGACGTAGTTACGTTTGTTAAATAAATTGGGAATGAGTTTTTCCTCATCTCCTTCATTTGGTTCCATTCGTTTAGGAGCCAGCAGATAATCGTTGTGCCGATCGTGTAATTGTTCCGGATAGTTCAAATCGATTTCTAAAATGCAAGGATAGTCTCTCCATTTTTGCATCTCTTCCTGTTCCGTTACCCATTCAAAATTTCCAATTGGTAAAGGATGACTCATAGCCCAACCGTACAAATTATTAGCGTCCTAATACTGTATGTATATATTCAACTGTTTCGAATCAAAACCTTCTTTCATGTAGGGATTGTTAGCTTCAGAATATCTGTGGGAGATCATCGAGACGCCACCTCTCGTAGCTCTTTCGAACATGAGCAACATGTCCACGTCAGATAATAATTCCAATTGGACTTCGGTGGTCTTCAACAGAGCGTCCCACGCCAGACCATGTGCGGTGAAATACCAAGCGGGATCCCAATCATAATTTCGACGACAAACGTCTCGAAAATTCTAGAACACGTCTGCCAAGAGCAGAACGTCAGTCTTTAGATAGAGATTGTGATAATCTCTCATGGTTTTCATATCGAATGATTTCCACACGTTTTTGGCATGTTCGTAATTCTTGTCGGAAATGTTGGATTCGTATAATTTCGAATAAAAATCTTCTTTCGAAGGTAGTGTGGTGTCGGCGAATCTCTTTAGATCGTTCATGTAATCGTAAGGATAGACTCCTTTCCTGAACATGACGTCTACTCGTTCTCCAAAATGTTCGCTTGTGATTTTAAATTTATCCTTGCTCATGTTATCAACTAATTTTTCCAGAGCGTTCGACATGAATTTAAAACTGTCGATGAAACGTATGCTTCTACGAATGGATTTCGTTTTTTTTTTTCAACGTCTCTCTGTCGATTACTCTTTTCTTCTCCATGACTTTCCATTTTGTGAAGGAAATGTATCTTTCTTCGCTGTTCGCTATGCAATTTAATTGTTCGTGGGAAGTGCCGAGATTTTTCACGAACAGATGACTGTCATAACCCGAGAGATTGTGAAATATCACCGGATAGAAAATGGCATCTCGATATTTTAAATTACACTTGCTGTGAGCCGGACCGTGATAGAGACCCATGTAATGATCATGGTCTCTGACCTTCTTATTTTCCTCCAAATTCTCATCGAACAATTGTCTGCATATGTGACATTCGGTGGCTCTGTTATTTCCATCATGCTGCTCTCGCGTGATGATCATTTTCGCCGGAGTTTTGAATTTATCGTATAACATTTGAATTTTCGATTCTAACTCTTCCACAAATCTTTGAGCCACGTTGTCGTCTTCGCACTGTTCCGTATAGATGAAGGGACCCATGTCGTGTTGCGAGTCGAAAGTGCATTTCACATAAATGCAATAGCCTGAAGGTATGTGTTTTTGATATCCTTCGACGTAACTTTGAAGAGCGTTAGGTTGGCAGGAACTCATTTTCACGGTGAAACATTCGAAATCAGCTTACATGACGAATGGTACTTTTAACCTTCTATTGCGATTTTCAAACTTCATCTTTCCTTTATGTTTATTATTTTGTCTTGACAGTAATCGGCTCGGAGTTTTAACCCAACAATAATGACGATTGTCACCATTCGAAATCAATAATAAAATAATCGTCTTTTCTCTTTCGAGATACGAAGTCTGTCTGAGAGGATAGATCGTTCGTTTTTCATCGTCGTATCCCAAGATGTTCACCACTACAGTGGGATTTTGAGCCTCAAAACGTTTGATGTGCTTTAACTGCATTGGAAAAGTCACTCCGGTCCAATCAAGATTTTTAGAAGTCTCCTCGTAACGAGAAACTCTATCGGAGTTCATTTTGACAGGGTATAAAGCGGAGGTGACTGCCCATTTAAAACACTGATCATCTTTATTTCTCACGTTGATCACAGCATTTTTTTTAGCTAAGAAATACGGTAATTCCACGTAGGAAGACCCTTTCAACGAATCGTTTTCAGTTATATGAATTTCGAGTTTCAACACCTCATCGAACGTCCAATTACTACCTTCACATTGATAATTCGCGAGAGATGTCAACATATTGTCTTTCATCTTTTCGAAAACGTCCTATAAATCTGAACCTCGAAATACGGGTTCGACGTTAGATCTGAAAAATGTATTTGTCACGATGCTCTCGCCAGACTTCACATCGATTTTATTCATCATGCAATGGAGTATCATCTTAATTTTTAGTCACACGTTCATGTGTTTGCGAAACAAATCCAATACTTTTTTCTTCACCCGTTCCATGAACAATTTCGGATCAATTTTTTTGAACAAGGGAACCACATCGGAAGTTTTAAAAATGCCTTTGATCGCACTCTCCCGTTCTATAGGATTCGATCGGAATAGTTCTGTGACGAGTCGTGCTACATATTCTTCTCCTTTCCCTTCGTTGATTGTTTGTCGAATTTCGCTCGATATATCTCGTTTGTCTAGAATCTGAAGTACATCACTCGTTTTTGTTTTAGTTTTTTTTTCTTTTCTTTTGAAACTTGAAGTTCTTAAACGGCTTTTCGTTTAGTCGTCTTCTTATTTTTCACAATCGAAACGTTTTTGGCTTTTGATTCCTTTTACTATCTTTTTCTTCTTCTCATTTTTCACAACCGATGCATTTTTTTACGTCATTGCTATCGACATTTCGTTTGCCTTTCCATCGTTTCGCAAACAATATTCCTGTATGACTTCAATTTTTTTCATTTAGTTCTATGATTTCTGAAATGTGGAATTTTTAATAGTTTACAAATCTCGTTTAATTGAGGTACGGTTTTCTTATTTAAATCTTCCATTTTTTCATTTGTTTGCTCCATTTGTAAGAATATTTTTTTTGTTTTCGAATTTTGTATTTAATAATAATTTGATAAAAGTTTTAAAATTGTTTATATATATATGTTTTAATTCCTTCCAAAAAAAATTTGTTTTTGATGAAATTAATCAATTTTTTATGTTCCTTAACGTGAAAAAATTGAATTAATACGAGAAAAAAGGACGTTAAATTTAAACTTTTATTTATATAAAGAGAAAAACACTTTTACAAAAAAAAAATTTTTTCACATCAAAGAAAATTAAAAAAACTTTTTTTTTATATATATATATATATAAAGAGTAAAAAAAAAAAAGAAACTTTTTTAACAAATTATTATTTAAATACAAAATTTAAAATATATATTATTTGCAAGAATTCATAAAACAAAAAAACAAATAATCGATAATGACAACAACACCTAAAAAATGCAAATTGAAATTGAAACGAGTCGAAACGTGTAAGAAACTCGGTTGTAAAATCTATAGATTACAATGACACAATTCCATCAAATTGAACGAGGTCGAGAAGAAAGGCTTACAGCATAAATACGACAAATATAGCATGCCTTTGAAATTGGATGAAGTCATGCTCGATTTGTTTCACACGTACGAAAGCGATCTGCAGAAAATCGTCATCGCCAAAGACAGAGAATTCGACAAGGACGATTTGTCGTTGTCCTATGGAAGTCACATTTTTCCAAAAATCTCACTC
Organism: Pictodentalium vernedei; assembly: GCA_031216915.1. NCBI lineage: Eukaryota > Metazoa > Mollusca > Scaphopoda > Dentaliida > Dentaliidae > Pictodentalium > Pictodentalium vernedei. Next base: position 397,042,399 of record CM062295.1, read on the forward strand.
GAACTCGTGGACAAATTGGGTGGTGAGATCGCATTCACTGATGTAAAAAAACTTAAAAAAGTAAAGATAAACATTCAACACATTTTCGAAAAAGGAGAAGACATGAGTGTCAACTTGCTAATAACGGACTTGGAAATATAAACAATAGAGAGATTGATTTTTTAGCGAAGAAGAAGGAAAAAAAAAGTAATGAGATCTAGAGAGGTTGATCATCTCTAGATCTCATTACTTTTTTTGGCTTTTTTTGTTTTTGTTTTCCTTCTTCACTATCGCCCATATATTATAATAACATTTCCTTTTCTCTCAAATTTCAGCGTTGATTCTTCTTTTCTTTTATTTTTGTGATATGTTACTTTTTTTTATAAGAACACATTTGTTTATCCGAATCATAATTATGAACGAATGTTGTGCATCTCTCGGTAACACTCGCATCATTACCATTCTCTTCAGAAGGTAGTGGTGATGGTAGAAAACGTCTCATTCTTTTAAATTTCAACCATCTATCCCGATCTTTATTTAACTCTTTTATCAGTTCTTTCCAAAGATATCCATCATTAGCATCTAATCGTTTTTCCACATCTTTTTCGCACTCTATCTCGCGATATTCATCATTATCGTCTAATTGTTTTTCCACCTTTTTATCCATTTTATACATTATTTTATACTTTCTATGATTTATATTTTATATAATTATATAATTTTTACATTATAATAACATACTCAAAATTGGTATATTCTTAAATGGTAAATTCTCATCAAACAACAAACCCTTGCCAAGTCGCTCAATGTTCCAACCACTCTTTAGATAGAGACCGTTTCCACTCAAAGAATTGTCACCTCTAACGGGTTCTAGATACAATCCTTTACCGCTGTCGTCTACGTGGATGCGACACATGGCTCCTCCCTTCTTCAAAAACAGTTGGCTGCCACCCATTAATTTCTCAAATGCCAAACTCGCGAGTCCCGAGAGAGCTCCCACGCCAAGAGTCTTTCCGAGAAAGGGTAATGCTTTTGCAGCAAAGGGTAATGCTTTTGCGGCGATTCCTGCAATAGCGGTAGGAAACCGCCTTTCATTCTCAAATTGTATCTCAATTTAGCGGGACTCAATCTCACCGTCAACCCTAATCCATCACGAATCGCTTTCTCCATCCTTTTGATTTGACTTCTGGTCCAGGCGATCGAATCCTGACCGCCACTCGTTAGATCTTCGTGAGTGAATTTGAATCTCACCGCCTCGCCTCAAGTTCTTAATGCTCTCTTAAGTTTCTTCCTCTGTCCTGCAGATATGTTCACGTTTTAAACCACGTATTGTGTCATAATTCTTTTTTTAAAATATATTTTGTTCAATTGTTTTTTTGTTTTAATGATAATATATATTAAATAATTTTTGTAAATTAATATTGCGTTTATTTTATTTTGTTATTTATATATACACAATATTTTTTTTTTTTGCTTTTATATTTATCTTATGTGAAATCGTATCGTCACCCTCTCTCCTCGAAGATCTAACAGTTCACCATTTTGATCTGTCAACATGGTTTTGAGACTATACAATGTGTCTAAAATCACTGGTAGATAAACTAAATTTCGAGGTTGTTCCACGATCTTATAACCCTGCGACACGTTTGGAAAGAAGGAATAGATCGTCGGTTGAGCACTACCATTCACGTAGCTTCCAGCAATCACATCCACGTTCACCAGAATGCTATTACTGCGAGAATGTCAACCATATTTTCAGATGCCGCGTGGCCTCGATACATCCTTTCGATCGAATCCCAACATTTTGCCTGTAGAATCGTCCGTATTGAAATCCACTCAAAAATTATCTTCCAAATCCAACATTGTCTGTAAGGTATTAGGATTGGGAGCGAGTTTGATCTTGTTGCTTCCCTTTCCATCCATCTTCATTCGCGTTTGAATGTAATTGTTCAAATTGTCTATGTCGTAACTTCCTTTGGGAATTCGAATTTCCAACCAATCCACTCCGTCGGAATACTTAAACAAGTTATTCTTTTCAGTGATGTTGGGAAAGGAATAATAAGTCTCCAGATTCACCAACGCCATCTCATATCTTTTCTCTCTATTCAAATCGATGGAAGGTTCGAATTTCGTCATGAATCGAGTTGAATCGCCACTCACCATGATTTGAATGGATTGTTTTGCAGCCGTATTCTTGGCTATCCGTTCTAAAAATTCTCCTTGTTCGAACATTATATTTAATTTTATTTTTATTTTTTCAAAAACTAATTATTTGAAGATTTATTATTTTCTAATTTTTTTTATTTTCACGCTCTATCTTATTATCATCAGAAACATAAAACTTGTCAAATCCGCACTGATATTTTCCCCGATTAAATTCGCTAGTCAAATCGATCATGACTAAATTGTAAAGTCCTCCATCCCAAACCCTCTTACAGAATCTCCTGAATTCCGCCGTGCTCATGTCGTTTGCAACATAATCGCTGTAGATGTGATTGAGATTCTTGAGATCTTGGCGAAAGAGACATAGAAAATCAGCGTTCTCCCTTATCTTCTGTCTGGGCAATCGAAAATAATTCTGCGACAGGTAGAAACAGTCCACGTTGCTGTGACGACCCCTAACGTAATACGATTCACATCGGTTCTGTCTCTCCAAAAGCAGATCGTCAAAAATCATGAGATTCTTATCTTCCGATTTCAATTCTCTAGGATCCGGAACGTCGCTAGCATTCTCATAAAATCGACACTCGACGTTCGAAGATGCATTTCTCTTCATCAATTCCATTGCCGCACCATCCAAAATGGTTGAAAGAGAAGCTTCACTTTTGTCGAATTCCTCCCTACTGTCAACGATTCTGGCTATGACGTCCTTAGGCAATCTACGATCCATGCATTCTCGAAGCAATCTGTATTCAGGTTGAAACAAGCTCTTGCCAAACACAAACAATCTGTCATAATCCAACCGGTCGGGTCGGGACAACAGATTCATCAACAGACTGGTCTTTCCACAATTCGATTTTCCCACTATCAAGCCTCTTATGCTTTTGGGAAAGAACTCATTATTCGACCTCTTAGTCGTGGCGTTGTTCCAAGACATATCTTTAATGTTCATCTTTGTTTATTTTTTTTGTTTGTTATTTTAGATTTTTTCAAACACAATTTTTTATGTTTTTTCAAACTCAGTTTTTAATATTATTATTTATTTATATTACACCATCGTGAGTTCTCTTCAATCCAGATCCACTCGTCATTTTGGCTAAATCTTGTATGGGTGCCACAACATCCTTAAAATCTTTCCAACTTTTCGGCGTTCACTCTAACGTAGCTCGCTTCATTGGTGGATTGATCAACTTGTCGATCAACGCGTCGGCTGCCCTCTTGCCAGCCACAGAAGCTATCCTACCACTGGCTTTGGAAGTGGCTTTCTTACCAGCATCCAAAGCCGTCTTCTTACCAACCTCAAACACGGTCGATGTGAGTTTTCTACCTGCATCACTCGTGAACGTTCGCATTATTGAATCAACGATGCCAGAACCGCCTTGAACGTAAGTTCTAACGTATCCCCTGTTCTTTATCACCAACATATTTTTATTTTATAATATATATTTTGTTTTCACTGGTAAATTGTTTGTTGTTTAAATACTTTTATTATTCTAGTGTAAAATTTACTATTTTTATTTTATATATTTTGTTTGTTTGTTTCTCTCTACTTATTATATACATCAATCCTTCAATTCGTTCATCAGCCTTTGATAATGGTTTTTATTCAAAACCTTCTGTCTTAACAATTCGTCAGATATAGTAACTATTTCATTATCTAACCCTGTGTTACCAGCACGTCTACTTGCCATCAACAAACTCAATCTCTGAGACAGAGCGTCAGAATCGCTCGGAAGAAAAGTGGTTTTCACCCCTTTACCAGTCACCGATTCGACGAACTTCTTATTCATATCCCATATGGGTTTCACCACTTTCTTCCACTTGTAACCTCTGTTGGATGTGGGTCTCGTCTCTCTGGCATTGTTATTTCTCTTCATGGCGTGGGTCTGAACCAGAATGTCGCCATAATTGTCGAAATCCTGTTCCGTGTAATCTCCAGGCTTGTCGAAAAGTAGCAATTTGCGCAGTCCATCAGTTATTTTATACTTATTCGAACCGACAATTAAATCTTCATCATCCATTTCCACTTCTGTGTCGCCCACAAAAGTTCTACCGTTCGAATCCTTATAAATTCCATACAACAGATCTCTCTTACCACCATCCTCAGCGGATGCAATGCTATCAGTGGTGATAGTCGAAGCCCTATCATCGCTCTCGCTCAGATCGGTTTCGATTCTCATGGGAACGTAATCCGGTGTAGATTGAAAGGAAAACTGTTTTGTAAAACTACCGGGCAACGAACCCATTCTCAAAGAACTCTCTTTTATGGGTCTCAATTCTTCAACTATCTCCTTCTTGCTTTGCTCTTGAACCTCCGTCACGGGTTTGAATATTTTTGTGGTCTTGCATTTGAGTACCATCTCTCCAAGATGTCTGCTTCTGTCAGCCAATGAATCCTCTTCTTGGCACGTTCATATTCATTTAAAAGCTGATCTCGACGTTTAGCATCTATCTGTAAAAACGTTTTTTTTTATTAATATTTCCTTTGAGTATGCTAATGTGAGTTATTTATTATTTTAAAAATTAAATGTATAATTATTTTTATGTTTTTAAGTAAATAAAAATCTTCTGTCTTTAATATAATAACTAAAAAAACCAGTTGGGAAAAAACATTTTTTACATGATAAAACATCTATAAATGCGTTTTTGCCTCTGAACACGTTAAAAATCGCATCACAGATTATTCACTCAATGACGAACTGGAGAACTTTGAAAAAGTTTAAAAGTTTTAGTGCATAAGAAACCGGTTTCTGATTTAACACGTTTGAGAATAATTACATCCGTTAAAACGGTTTCATTCATATCTCAAATTATTCACTCAGTGACGAACTGGAGAACTTTGAAAAAGTTTGAAAGTTTTTAGTGTATAAGAAGCCAGTTTCTGATTTAACACGTTTTGAGAATAATTACATCCGTTAAAAGGATTCATTCATGTCTCCGAACATTATCACGAATATATTAAAAATTATTTACCACTTAAACCAAATTAAGTGGAAAATGTGCTTTTATTATCTATTAATAAAACGATCCATTAAACGAAAAACCTTCATTCACACCAGAACAAACATGAGTGTCAGTTTACCTATTAAAATTCACTCAAGTGAAAAAAGTTTTATAATAGAATTTTTATTTGAATGAAACAATTCTACGAACTATTTTTTATTTGAATGAAACAATTCTATAAAGTGTTTTATTAAAATTTATTTCACAAAATTTATTTCACAAAATTCCTAATTTTATAAACTCAATTTTTTTTCAATGTAAATGGAAAAACCTTCATTCATATCAAAACAAAACATGAATGTCTATTTTTTACAGATTCAATTTATAGTCGACTCTTTTGAACGAAAACCCGATTTCGTCTCACAAAACTCAAGAGATGAATTGACAAATCGTTTTTTCACTGATCAAATCGCACCCTATACCGTCCCAAACACGATCGGGAACGTGGCAGTGGTTTACGGGTTCGGTATCACCTTTTTTCATGTATCGTACAGAGGTCGATTTCCTGATCTAGAATCCGCAAATGGGTTTCCCCGATCGGATCGCACTTTAACCGTTCAAATACCCGTTGGTGAACGTATACCTACTTAGGTGATACAAGATGATACAGAATCCGTAAACCACTTTTTGATGCTAATACAGAATCCGCAAAACGTTTTTTGCTCGCGTTCACCAATGATGGATCGATGGTCTAATCCGTGATGGGAACATAGAGAACAAATTTTTAATTATATTTTCTTAAAATTTCATACATTTTTTTCACTCTTGAGCGACGTGTTCAATGTACATGTTCGCCAACGGGTATTTGAATGTTAAAAGTGCGATCTGTGAGCCTCAAAACCAATGGCGGATTCTGTATCACCATAAAAAACGACATTTTGTGTACTTGTACACGATTTTAACACTGAACCCTATGGAGGTGTACATCCATGTACGTGTACATGTACAAAATCGTGTACAAGTGATACGGAATCCGCCTTTTATACCTACTAGTATGTTATCATGTTCGTTTAGGTTTCGTCATTTGTCAAACTGAATTTCACTTCCCACATAAAACAACTAAAAGTTAAATGCAAGAGAGCACTGAACCAACTGAAGGTTGTTGGTAGCACTGATTGGGGCGCTGACCAAAAAACTTTGCTCCATCTGTATAGATCACTTGTTCGATCAAAGTTAGATTACGGTTGTATAGTTTACGGTTCTGCAAGGACATCATATCTCAAACCACTTGATGCAATTCATAATAGTGGTATTAGAATTAGTCTAGTGGCTTTTCGAACATCCCCAATAGACTCGATGCTTGTTGAAGCAGAGGAGTCTTCTCTTGAGAAGCGTAGAATTAAATTATCTCTCCAGTATGTGTCTAAACTTTTGGCCAATCCTTCAAATCCTGCTTATAATTGTGTTTCAGACCCTCAAAATGCTGAATTTTTTAATCGCCACCAGAAACACATTCCTCCATTGGGAATTAGAATCAAAACCCACATGGAGTCTGCCAAAATTGATTCTGATTCTATAAAAGAAAACCGTAAATCACATATTCCTCCTTGGCATCTTAAAAAACCTGCAATTATTTTGGACCTTGCTTCTACCAAAAAATCTGATACCAATTCCTTGCAGTTCAAACAAAAATATGCCGAAATAAAGTTCAGGTATAGTACATATACAAGGATCTATACCGGTGGATCTAAGGATGGTGACAGGGTGTCATCAGCAGCTATTTCTGGTGATCATATCACCTCAATCAGAATACCGAATCAGAGTTCTATTTTCACAGCTGAAGTTAAAGCTCTTCAACTCGCATTTGGGCACATCGAGAATGCACAGGAAAGAAAGTCGATCATCTTCTCCGACTCTGTTTCCTCTTCACTTGCTTTACTCAACCCCAAGTTGAAGAACCCTCTCATCTTGGAACTTCGTGAGAAGTTAACAACTCTCATGTCTGACCAATATGATATCGTGTTTTGCAGGTTACCCGGGCATGTAGGTATCGCTGATAACACCAAAGCAGACAGTGCAGCAAAACATGCTTTAGCAAAGCCTCTCACTGATTTTAACATCAATTTCAGTGATTTCAAACCACATATTAGTTACTACATCAAATCTATGTGGCAGACGGAATGGGATGGAGCGACAAATAACAAGCTTCATCGCTTTCGACCAACTATTTCAGATCACTACCCGTCTAGTAACCTTTGTAGAAAGGATCTTGCAATTTTGACACGGTGTCATATGGTCATACACGACTAACACATTCTTTCTTGTTGGAGGGTACTTTGCGACCAGAGTGTGTTCCCTGCCAGCAGGTGTTGTCAGTGGAATACATTTTTTTACATTGTACTGATTTTAATCTTAGTAGACGACAGTATTTTATTGTAGCGTCTCTTCGAGAACTATTTTACAGAACAAATACTCATAAAGTTCTGTCGTTCTTGAAGGAAATCAACCTTTTTAATAAATTTTAAAATTGTTTTTAATCTTTTAATCAAGACTCTTCAAGTCTCAATTCATCAGGTTGATTTAGAAGTTATTAACTTCTCTTCTTTCATTACCCTCTGTTGTTTTAATCACTTTGGTCTTTGACTGATCTCTTGTAGTTATTTTTTATTGTTATTTAATCTTTTTACTTCATAATTGAAAATGAGTTTTTACTTTCCACTGTTTTCTCGCCACGATATAGCCTTAGCTGCTGATGTGGCGTTAAGCACTAATAAATAATAATAATAATAATTTCGCCATTTGTCCGTTCAGTTCAGGTTTATGGAGTTATGTTCTTTAATAAATTATGCAGTTGGGTGCTTTCCCGTTAAAGGTTGTCAGTTTTTGGATACAGGGTGAAAAATGAATGTCTGATTTTGAGAATACTTTCTTATAATCAGAATATCACACAATGAGAGTTAAGATATAACTGACCTACAAGTATACCCAAATTTTTTTGCTGCACCACTTTCCAAGTTATTTTTAATATCAATCATGTTTGATTTAACCAAATAAAGGGCATCAAGAAACATCATCTCCATCTTCGATAAAATAAAATGCCAAACCTTCACATTAAGAAAACAAAATATTAACAAAAAATAGAAGTATTTTTCTGGAAAAGTGAAACAATTTAGTCCAAAATTCAAATTTATATTTTTTTAAGGTAAATACCACCTATCAAAGTCGATATTGTTTGACAGAGTGAAGATATCGCATATTATGAGCCAATCAAAACAAGAATACAGAATATGGAACATGCAGGAAAATTCTTCTTGTCATAGGTAGTCAGTTTCACAAAAATGACAAGTCGCAATACCAGAGTCCAAAAGAGGACAAATTTTGGACAGTCAGTTTAATTGATTTTATCTGGATAACAATAACAGTCAAGATTAAATCAACAAGAATGTTAATCTGTAAGCAATATTAAACTGAGAAAACGATTTTGATGAACTATCTGTGTCATTAAACTTCCGATATGCCTGACATTTTGAGGTGTGTGACTTCAGGTGCCTAAGCGATAAAGGACCCAGCATATCAAATGTTTTATCAAACCACTAGCTCTTACAGATCATTTTCCCAGCACTATATTGCTTATAGATTAACATTCTTCCTTAATTCATCTTAATGTGTGTTGTTACTAAAATACATTCTAATAAACTGATTATCCAAAAATGTGTTCTCTCCAAGATGCAAGCGAATATTTGTTTTAATCTTTGGCATAACTTCCAAATATTTAAAAGGAATCTTGGAATAGAATATTATTGGGAATCTTCACTCATTCAAATCACTATTATTCTGAATAATAGAGTAACACTATGGAGATGACATTTGTTTACATACGCCACTTTCATATTGTTATAGTCGTTCTTGTCAAGGTCATAATTCAGACCAGCACTGGATTCTAGAGAAGGAACTGTATAGAGAGAATGTTAGTTGCCTTCACGTGGCACTGACCTGGTTTTGAAAGCCAAACAAATTTATTGAGTCCAGCATTGATGATGAAGTTGACAAATACCTGTAGGTCCTGGTGCTCTTCGTTTTTGACTCGACTTTATCTATGAACAAGTCACCTTCACAAATTGTAGCGACCCAACAATTTGGACCGGGCAAAAAATGATCAAGAGTAAATGTTATTGGCTTATCAATGCAACCAGAGATTGGTGGATCATCTTCATTTACTAATTGCATTTCCATATTGTTCTTGTGTAAACAGTTCATTTTCCATTCACCAACTTTGTCAGTGTTAAAGGGTTAAAGAAAAGATAGTTACACCCCCAACTCCATCTCAAGCAAAGAGAACAGATGTGACTGTTCAATCAAGGTGATTTTTTGTCACTTAAAGAAAGGATTGTGCAAAATAATGTCCCATCCAGGATTTGAACCATATCTGACTTATACAGAAACTGAAAACTGAAAGGCAACTGAGATTGTGCATTTCCCTGATCTCTGATTTGCAACTGATATCTACTTTAATTTTTATGACACAAACATGACTTTTTGAACATTTCCACACCATATAAAATGCATGTCAAATTCGGACTTGAATTATTGAAATTTTAAGTTTTGATAAAATGTTTGAAATACATGTATGTTGACCAATTTGGTCTGATAAGACAGGAACAAAAGGTGTCTTGCCTATTCTTGCAACAAATATGAACAGGAACAGTACCGGTACTTGCTGAAAACTCCCAACATAATGGCCCATGGCATTTATGTCCATAAACTGGTCCTGTAGAAGGCATGCATTTTGGACACTTCTTTGGACAAATTTTGCATCATGTTAGATAAAAAATAATTTCAAATGTTATTTAATCACATCATTTGGTGGTAGTTGAAGAGATGGGCGTGGGGGGGGGGGGGGGATGGGGGCGGGTAATTTTCAATGCGATGTCTCTAGGTCTCTAGTTTTGGAAATATTCTATGATCTTGGAGAGGACGGTTTTGGATGGAGAATTTTAATCTAATGCTTGAGGATCCAGTATGGCTAAGCGTGAACCCATTGATGAAGGATTACTTCTTTTTACAGTTTACTGCAATGTACTGCATTGGAGAGTATCAAATTGGATGATGTACCTTCAAAATAATCATGGGCAATTTTTTTTTTTTTTTTTTGTTCCAAAATGTGTTTTGCGGGATTTAGAATGATTTTCGGCGGTAAAAAAAATCCCCCTCCCCCCCCCCCCCCCCCCGATCAGTTGGACATTTTTTTTCTTCAAAATGCATTTTGCGGGATTTAGAATGATTCTCTGCGATAAAAGAACCCCCCCCCCCCCCCTCCCTCTATCAAGGACAATTTTTTTTACTCCAAAATGCGTTTTGAAAACTTTATTTATTTATTGGCGTTTAAGGTCACATACTTATGCACAATGGCTAATCGTGACCATGACAGTTTTACGGGAGGAGGAAGCCGGAGTACCCAGAGAGAACCACCAAACATCGACGAGCAACTGTCAGCTCCTCAACATTCTAACTCTGTTCAAGCTCCGCTCAAGCAGGCTTTTTGCGGTTGAAGACATGTGCATCATCGACGTGCAGTACGCTTTGGCACACGGCGTAAGCGTGACCCAAGTAGGCAACGGAATAAAGTGCCTTGCCCAAGGACACAACGCCTGCCGTCCCGGGCGGGGATCGAACTCGGGACCTCTAGCATAGAAGTCCAAAAGTCTACCACTGAGCCACAGTGCTCCCTTGAAAACTTTAGAGTGATTTTCTGTAAAAAAAAGAATTTGACCCTTACCTAAAAAGGACCCCCCCCCCCACCCCCCTCCCGATCGCATGTGTATTTTGTCTTCTCCAAAATGCGTTTAGAATAATTTAGAGTGGTTTCATAGGAAAAAAATGCAATTGCGTACCTTAATGTAAAAGGTTTAACCTTTTTAATTTTATTACAATAGGGATTGCCATTGCGTGCCTCAATGTAACAAATAATAGATTAGCTGTATCTATCAAGTCACAACTGCATAAAACCAAATCAGGGTATTGGACCGCCCCTGTTATAAACAAATGGCGTGATGTAGGGATGTACCATTTCGCCAACATTGTTCAATATATTTATAGATGACATCAGTTGGATTTTTTATAAAGACTGTGATCCAATAAACTAGAACAACCGTAAATTGAACCACTTACTATTTGCGGATGATAGTGGTGACCTCAGACTGACAAAGGGGCCTACAGAACTGACTGAACAGACTAGAAGCGTATAGAAAGCAAAACGACTTGTTGATAAACCTTGACAAGATAAAATATATGATTTTTAAGACCCGAAAAATAGAGTATCCCAAAATTTTCAGTAGGGTAATGAGTTCGAATGTACCTCAAAATACACATACCTAAGGTTAACCTTTCTGGAAAATGGCGTCCTGAAACATGCATAGTCTGAACTTAGTCTTAAGGGACTCAAGGCTCTGTATAGTGAAATATGGACAACAGAGCTGAATATGAGGAGCTGCACCGAGTGAAAGAGTTCATATCAAGTTCTGCAAACTGATCTTAAATGTAGGTAAACATTCCTCTAACGATGCGGTACGCACGGAGCTTGGTCGATATCCAATAACATTGGATGCTTTAGTACGATTCGCAAATTATACTAGTAAATTGCTTACTACTTCCCCGGATACTATTCTGAATGATGCTTTTGTAGAAGCAAAGAAATGTAAACTCACTGACTCAGTAAGTGAAAAGCTTGGAGGACTTAACAGGTTGAACGAAACTGAAATTTGCAAAAGGAAAATTAATCTTCTAGAGTCCAAACTTGAATCGGACCATATTAAATTATTTAAAGAAGCTATACACAATGGTAATAACAGAATAGGAAAAAAAAACAAACTTAGGACTTATCGACTATTCAAAGTAGATTATCAAATGGAACCGTATATCATTCACACCTCTTCCATTGAAGGAAAAAAACAATTTCACGCGATTACGCATCAGCAACCATAAACTGTGGATTGAATGCGGAAGGCATTTACATCTACCTCGTCCGATGGAACACAGAACATGTGAAGCTTGTACAATGGAGGGAGGTGGAATCGGAATGGCATTTCATAATGGAATATCCGCTTTATACACCATTGACAGAAAAATTATTTCGCGCAACCTTTGACGAAAAAATTGACTTCCCTCGAATGGACAAATTTAAAGTAGTACCGGTGTAGCAGGATACCCCCCCCCCCCGGGTATCTCCCCCTAGGTTATCCCCCGCCCACCCTGGATATCTCCCCCCCCCCCCACCGCAAAAATAAAATATGAAAAGAACTGAACAAAAAGATATAGATAAGAACATTTATTTATGGAATTTTCATTGAAATTAACGCAAAAAAGTGGTTCAACTCTTCAATATATACCTGATCAGTGAATAGAAAATAGGCAATCTCAGAAGCAACTATTTCACAAATATCAATAGGTTTTTTTTACACCGTGGGGGTCAACCATAACTAAGTCCAAACAATCTGCAAAAGGTTCTATGAATGTCTATTGGGAGTAAGACATGGGTGGGGGGATATCCAGGCCTGGTTATCTCCCCCCCCCCCCCCCCCCCCATCCATGTCAAAAAATATACAACAAATTAAAAACAGTTTCTACTTGACTTATACCATTGAATAATGACCAGTGAATTGAAAATAGGCAAGCTCAGATCCTTTCCAGCAATTTGGGGGACTTTTCCGAACATGTGGATGGGGTTGGGGTGGGGGAGATGTCCAACTTGCATATCTTCCACCTCACCCGTCCAAAAAACATAGCTACTATCTAAAAAATATCAATAGGTTTTTTACAACCATAACAAAGTCTAAACAATCTGCAAAAGGTTCTATGAATGTCTATTGGGAGTTTGACATCAGTGGGGGGAAGATATCCAGGCCTGGTTATCTTCCCACTCATCCATGTCAAAAAATATACAACAAATTAAAAACAGTTTCTACTTGGCTTATACCATTGAATAATGACCAGTGAATTGAAAATAGGCAATCTCAGAAACTTTTCAGCAATTTTGGGGACTTTTCCGAACACGTGGATGGGGTTGGGGTGGGGGGATATGTCCAACCTGCATATCTTACACCTCACCCGTCCAAAAAACATAGCTACTATCTCAAAAATATCTGATCAAGCGCTACCAATCCCCGCACCCCTCCCCCCTCAATTGGGGAGGGGGAGCATAGATCCCCCCCCCCCCTTAAAAGCACTCTAAATCCAGCAAAACCCATCTTGAAGCAAAAAAAATCCTAACTTTGAGACGTAACTGACCGGACGGGGGTGAAGGGGGAGGAATGGGGAGGAGAATCCGGTTAAACCCATCTTGGGCTAAAATAAAAAAAAAAACCATCCTTCAAAATGCATTTCTGAGGAAAGAAAAAAAATCCTAATTGACACGGGGGTGGGGGTGGGGGCGAGAAGAATCCGGCCAACCCCATCTTGGGCTAATTTTTTCAAAAAACCATGCTACAAAATGTATATCTGAACAAAGAAAAAGTTGACGGGGGGGGGGGGGGGGGGAGGGGTGGTCATAGGAGTAAAAAAATGTTACGCATGTACGCACAGTAAATCCTTCAAATTGCATTTCGGACAAAAGACAAAAAATAGGCTTCCTCCACTCATCATACCTAATCCACATATGAAGTTTGGTAAAGATCCGGCTGGAAGAACTTTAGTTAATTAATGGAATGCAGCGGAAAGCTGCTTCAAGTACATTTAATGTTCAAGGTCTCAGTGACCTTGTCCTTTTGCACATCAACATCAAAATGAATATGTTTCTACCTCACACCATACCTAGCCTCCATACTGAGTTATATCCAGATCAGTCTTGCTGAACTTTAGTTGTAGAGCGAAAACCAATTTCAAGTGTTTTTAACATTGGTCACTGTGACCTTGACCTTTGGCACATCATGGTCAAAATAAACAAGCTTCTTCTACTCATTATACTTAACCCACATATAAGTTTAGTGAAGATCCAGATTGACGGAATGCAGCGGAAAACTGTTTCAAGTACATTTAATGTTGAAGGTCACAGTGACCTTGTCCTTTGGCACATCAGCATCAAAATGAATACGGTTCTACCTCACACCATACCTAATCTCCATACTGACTTATATCAAGATCAGTCTTGCAGAACTTTAATTATAGAAACCAATTTCAAGTGTATTTAACATTGGTGGTCACTGTGACCTTGACTTTTGGCACATCATGGTCAAAATAAATAGGCTTCTTTCACTCATCATACCTAACCTACATATGAAGTTTGGTAAAGATCCGGTTCGTAGAACTTTAGTTAATTGATTGAATGCAAAAAGTTAACGGACGGACGATGGATATGGTGATAACATAATGCCCCCTCCTCGAAGAGGCCGGGGCATAAAAATGCAATTGCATATCTTAATGTAATAAGCTTAACTTTATTACAGTGGGGGTTACGATTGCTTGCCTTGATGTAATAAACTTAACTTTATTACAATAGGGGTTACGATTGCATGCCTTAATGTAATAATGTAATAAACATAACTTTATTACAATCGGAATTTCAGTTACATGCCTTAATGTAATAACCGCATTTTTGAGTGATTTAGAGTGATTTAATGGGAAACATTGACCCCTATCCACCGTTCCCTCCCCCGTGGTTTTGGCTGCAAAATGCGTTTTGGGGGATTTAAAGTGATTTCATGCGAAAAATAACTTGAAATCTTCTAGTCTTCACAGCAATAATGTTAATTAACAGCTCTCTTCAAAGAAGTATGCATACTGAATGACTTTTAGATGGCCGTGGAGTGGGAGGGGCGGTTGGGGGTCCTCGTGAGCGCCCGCTCACTTTGTTTTTATTTCAGCAGTAACTTATATTATTTCCCCCAATGCAACCGTACGATTATTGAAATCTTTAAAGTAGTCCACGCAACTTTATTATATAAAGGCACGCAGTTGCACTTCCCATGTTGCGAAGAAATTTTATTTTTAATTTTGACTCTATTTAGATTTTCATCGGTTATGGAGGTGCACGGTGGCGCAGTTGGTAGAGGTGCAGGCTGCAAGCCGAGAGATCCTCGGTTCGAATCTCACCTGCGGCAACCGCGTTGTTTCCTTGGGCAAGACACTTCACCCCCATTTCCTACGTGGGAGTATGGTGACGTTGTGTTCTAAGGCGTACTGTACGTTGATGGTGCAGCTAACCCTGCTTCTGTTCCGTTAGTATGTTGGGAGCTGACAGTTGCTCGCCCTTGCTCGGTGGTTCTCTCCGGGTACTCCGGCTTCCTCCACCCGTGAAACTGTTGTGGTCATGATTAGCCATTGTGCAGAAGTATGTGACCTTAAACACCAATAAATAAATCGGTTATGGAAAATCATTGTTAATAAATCGGTTATGGAAAATCATTGTTGATTGAATACAGAAGGAATCGTTACTCTTAATTTCATTCTCTGTAAAATTGCTTAATGTAATAATTATTACAATAGGGGATGCGATTGCATGCCTAAATGTAATAAACTTAAATTTATTACAATCGAGGTAGTAATTAACTTAATTTTATTATAATAGGGGTTGCGATTGCACACCTTAATGTAATAAACTCAACTTTTTTACAAAAGAGGTTCCAATTGTATGTCTGAATGTCATACACCTAATTCTTGTTTGGCACTATATTAATTAATAGAAAATAATAAGTGTTCAGCTGTACTCCCTTTATGTAAAAAAATGCAATTGCAGACCTTATATAATAAGCTTAACTTTATTACAATAGGGGTTGTAACGTAGCCCGAAAAAGATTCTCTCATTTCTCAAATGATTTAAACTTATTAACAAATTTTAAATTGTTCTCATTCTTTTATCTCCATGTCCATTTATCGGATTGATTTACATAGTTTCCATTAAACTATTTGCGTCATTGTTCATTACAGTTATCATCACCTATTCATTACTATTGTAAAGTATTTTCTCCTGATTTTAAACCTTGTTTTACTATGTTCAAGCTAATGTAATTTTATTGCCATGATATAGCCTTAGATGCTGATGTGGCATTGAGCATAAATAAATACACCAACAAATACAATGTCAACCCCAAGGGCTAATAATATTATAACAAAGGCTACGCAAATTGTGGGTCACTGCTCCCGACCCGTAGGCATGCTCGAAGTAGCCTTAAAGGTTTTGTGGGAAAGAAAAAAATTTCCAAGTCGAAAGAGTGGAAAAGGGCCATAACTCTGTGAAAAATTATTGGAGGGAACCCATTCCTTGTGCATATCTGTTTCCCCATCCGGGTCTATCAGCATACCAAAGGAGATCCAAATCCGACTGATGGCTTTGAAATTACAATCCAAAACGTTTGTAGGGACAGAAGGTGGAGGGACGGATGGACGTACGGACGGCGGTCTTCATTAGATTGTGGATATTCTTTTGCAAAGCGAGTCCACGAGCATACCAAGAATAAATGAAATCCAACATGCAGAGAACGCAATTCGGAGGTCCAGAAAAAATTTCCGAATCGAAAGAATGAAAAAGGGCAATAACTCTGGAAAAAATATTGGACGGAACCCGTTTCTTGTGCATATCCGTTCCCCCATTCGGGTCTATTAGCATACCAAGAGAGATCCAAATCTGACTGATGGCTTTGAAATTGCAATGCAAAACGTGTGTGCGGACTGACGGACAGACGGTTGTACAAATGGAGTGCTCTACTGGATACCCCCGAATCCTCAGAATTCGAGGCATGATAAGGGGTATAGACCGTCCTTACTATCGAGGGGATATTCAACTCGCCTCCTCAGAAGTTTAAAATCTGAAACCCTTAGGAAATTGGAAAATTTTTGAAATATCAATGAATTTGAACCATCAAAAATTGAAAACAATAAAGTATTACATGTCAAAAAAGGCTCAGTTGTGCATTGTGACAAGCGTCGCTGCAGATTACATACTTTTATTCCGGATAAAAAAGATGAATTTTCATCGGAACAAACAAACAAGAGGCCCCACGGGGCCTGAAGCGCTCATCTTGAACAGAACACAATATAAAGTCCAAGAATGAGTACATTAAGCAAGCCATCTCAAAAGGCTACACTGTCATCCTTGAGTCCCTCAGGAGTGACAAAAATAATCCTGGCATCATGCCTTTTCTTCAGTTGATCATAAACTAAAATGTAGAGCTCCCCTATGAAGCCCTTGATACAACCTATGTGGATTAATCTTAGTTACACATCTCTAGAGGGTACTGAATACAAAATTTTTAATTCTTCAGCAAAATGGCCATTCCGGCTCCCATAGGGAGCCCAAATATTAGCCCAGGCTCTCGATTTGAATACAGTTGAATCTGACTTCCTTAGAGATGTTGTGTACCAAATATGAAAGCATTCTGACTGTTGGATCTGAAGAAGAGAAATTTTAAAGACATTTCTTCATATTGCTCTAAGTTACAATTTAGGCTACCATAGCGAGCCCAAATATTAACCTATGGATCCGATTTGAACAAACTTGAATCTGACCCCCCTAGAGATGTTGTGTACCAAATATGAAAGCATTCTGACTAGTGGATCTGAAGAAGAAGATTTTTGAAGAAATTCCCTCATATTGTACTAAGTTAAATTTCATGTTCCAATGTGGAGCCCAAATATTAACCCAGGAACTCGAATTGAACAAACTGGAATCTGACCCCCCCCCCCCCCCCCCCCCCCCCCCCAGAGATGTTGTATACCAAATATGAAAGCATTCCAACTGGTGGATCTGAAGAAGAAGATTTTTAAAGAAATTTCCGCATATTGCACTAAGTAAAAATTTGGGCTACCATAGCGAGCCCAAATATATACCTAGGGATCTGATTTGAACAAACTTGAATCTGACCTCCCTAGAGATGTTGCATACCAAATATGAAAGCATTCTGACTGGTGGATCTGAAGAAGAAGATTTTTTTTAAATTATCCCCCATATTGAACAAAGTTAAAATTGAACAAAGCCCAAATATTTATCTAGGGACTTGGTTTGAACAATCTTGAATCTGACCCTCACAACAATGATGTATACCAAACATTAAAAGATTCTGACTGGTGCTTCTGAAGAAGAAGATTTTTAAAGAGTATTCCCCATATTACCCCATGTTAAAAATTCGGGCTTCTGTAGTGAGCCCAAATATGAACCAATGAGCTTTATTACAACAAACTTGTATCTGACCCCCCTCCCCCCTGTGAATGCTGTATAGCGAATATCAAAAGATTCTGATGATTGGTTCTGGAGAAAGGATTTTTTTTAATTTTTGCAAATATGCTGACTCAGCATTTTTTCGATGCCCATTACAGAACACCCTAACATAACCGATGGCAATTTTTTTACCATTCAATTCTACTGGTCCTAAGGATAATTCATACCGAATAACAGCTCTCTGTCCCGTGTGGTTTGGGAAATATGGGCGTTTGAAAATATTTCTATTTTTAACTCCCAGGGTTCCTATGGGGACGCGGGAATTTTTTTTTTTTTTTTTGCATGGGTCATGTACTTATGACCCAATAATACTACATACCAAATTTGTTTCATACCGGACAATCGGTTCAGAAAATAGAAATTTTGGGCAGGGCTAAAAATCTCACCCCTCCCAGTACAAAGACAAATATTGCTTCACGAACTTCGTTTGAACAGACTTGATTCTACACCTCAAAAGGAAGCTCCATAGCAAATATCAAGTCATTGTACACACCGGTTCTTGAGAAGAAGATTTTAAAAATATTTTCGAGCATTTTCCCCCACTCCCTCCCTATGGGGTTGGGCATGTTGAGTTGAACAAAAATGCAATGCCCCTTTGGGATCATCAGTCACACAAACGTTCACTTGAATTGGCTCAGTGGCTTTGGAGGAGAAGAACAAAACATGGTGTTGACGGACGACGGACGGAGAGCGATGAGAATAGCTCAGCTTGACTTTGTCAAGATGAGCTAAAAATCACTAACAAATTCGCAGCTTCCTCCACTGTGATTCACCAAACGTGGTTTATCTCATCACTTGTAATCGCTGTCGAAAGTAGTTTGTTGGTGAAACTCAGAATCCATTCCGTGAACGAGCTACACGGCACAAACTGGATATAAAACACAATTATGATATTCCAGTAGCAGAACATTTCAATCTTTCTGGTCATTCATTAGAAAATTTCGAAATTCACCCGCTTGAGCAACCGCCTATTAAAGAGACCGAGTCGGAACAGACGAGAACAGAAAACAAAGAGAATCTTTCGGGATCGACTGTCTTCAAACACTATGGCCTGTGGGATTAAATAAGTCTAGAGGACAATTCGAAAAACAGTCCATCATTCCATTCATTCTAACTTATAACAGAAATAATGTTGAAATTTCCAAAATACTAAAAGAGGAATTTAATTTGGTGAATTCAAAATTGTCGGTTCCTCTAAATCATAGACCTATCATCGCCTATAGAATAAACAAAAGTCTGCGTAATCTCCTCGTTAGGGCCAAACTTGAACCCATCGGGGAATAGAATAAACTTCAGTTTTTGCAAGTCAGGATAACCAGTTTCCTTTCTCTCTATCTTTAACTCTATAAAAAAAGTTTTCCAGGAGGCCAGTCTGGCCCATTTAAAACAAAAAAAATGTATAAAAAAAACAATAAAGAACTTTTCAGATGTTTGTGACCCAATGGGGACGCCAAAATCATTTTTTACTTTGTCCTGTCGATGCAGCTAGCTCCCGGTCAAACGCCCAGCTTTTTGACTGGGCTCTGCATGGACGGGAAGGGAGGGTCGGGTAGATTGGACATTTAGTCCTTCGGCGCGGCTCATTGGTCGCAAAATACCATTATTATTAAGTGGCATATAAAAAGTAAAAAATGTTTCTCAGTAAACATCTGTGCCAGTGCGTTTTCTCAGATTAAAATACCTATTAGCGAGTGCCAGATCACTGATATGCCCAAATGAAATTCTTAATTTTATGAAAAAAAGTATTTTCAAACAATGTTGCAATTTTCAGGCAATCCCTTCCTAATTGCGTTTTGCGAAAATTTACCTCCGTCTATTTTATTACCTTCCATCGGGGAATAATCGGATTGGGGTTTTACATCAATAGGTCAGTCACCCTACACACTTTTGGGGTCCGAGTGATTTTGTTTGTGACCTGCGTTGATGCCCTGGAGGGTTCGCTCTCATAGCTCTGGCTGGAGAAACTCATAGAGGACCTTTAGCTGGAATGTGAGATCAGATTACCGAGCGCTGTGGGAGTTACTGACCAGATATGGTGTCGCATGGTGCTCTGGAGCTGAAACATCTTCAAAAGGATTGTTCTCATTTTGTTTTTATTTTGACCCTTCCTGCATCTGACTAAATCTTTATTTGATCTATTTTACCACAATATCTGGGTGGGTTTTCGAATTGTATACTCGTAATTTTAATGCTCACTCACGGAGAAAACATTCTCTGAACGGAGCTTCGAAATTTAACTGGTAAAAAATTGTGTCTTCAAATTTCTTCTCGTTGATTGTAACGATCGACACATTTCCCATATTGAAAGCATATGGGAGCAGTAACAGCAGGTGTATTACATCGCAAATCAAAGTTGAAAACAAACTTCCTTTCACTTTGA
>CM062295.1:397663164-397973972 GCA_031216915.1 Pictodentalium vernedei
GATGGCAATTAAGTATAGTAATCAGAAAAGGAGATGACTAATAAAGATTGTAGTGAACGGGGATGGCAAATAATGATACCAATGAAAAGGGGGTGGCAAATAAAGATAATACTGAAAAAGGTGTGGCCCATTACTATAATAATCAAAAGTGGTGCCAAATAATGGTAATAAACAAAAGGAGATGACAAATAAAGGTTATATTCAAAGGGGGATGGCAAATAATGATAGCAATGAAAAGGGGGTGGCAAATAAACAAAAAACAAAAGTTGTGCCAAATAATGGTAATAATCAAAAAGGACATGACAAAAAAAGATTGTAGTCAAAGGGGGATGGCGAATAATGATAACAATGAAAAGGGGTGGCAAGATAAGGTAATACTGAAAAGGGGTTGGCAAATAACTAAAATAATCAAAACGGGAGCCATTATAGTCAAAGAGGGTGGCAAATAATAATAAAAGTTAAAAGGGTGTGGCAAATAAGATAATGCAGAAAAGGGGATGCCAAATAAGATACAGAAAAGAGGGTGGCAAATAACTATAATAATCAAAAGTGGTGCCGGATAATGGAAATAATCAAAAGGAGATGACAAATAAAGATTATAGTCAAAGGGGATGGCAAATAATAACAATTAAAAGGGGTGGTAAGAAAAAAGAATACTGAAAGGGGATTGGGAAATAACTATAATAATCAAAATAGGTGCCAAATGATGGTAATAATCAAAAAATGACAAATAAAGACTATAGTCAAAGGGAGTGGCAAATAATGATAACAAAGAAAATGGGCTGACAAGATAAGATAATACTGAGAAGGGGGTGGCAAATAACTACAGTAATCAAAACGGGAGCCATTATAGTCAAAGGGGATGGCAAATAATAATAACAGTTAAAAGGGGTTGGGAAATAAGATAACACTGAAAAGCGGGTGGCAAATAAGTATAATAATCAAAAGTGGTGCCAAATAATGGTAAAAATCGAAAGGAGATGACAAAGAAAGATTATAGTCAAAGGTGATGGCAAATAATGAGAACATTTAAAAGGGGTGGCAAATAAAGACAATGCTGAAAAGGGGTTGGGAAATAACTATAAGAATCAGAATGGGTGCCAAATAATAGTAATAATCAAAAGATGACAAATAAAGATTATAATCTATGGGGGATGGCAAATAATGATAACAATTAAAAGAGGGTGGCAAGAAAAGGTAATACTGAGAGGGGGTGGCAAATAACTTTAATAATCAGGATGGGTGCCAAATAATGATAACAATGGAAAGGGGATGGCAAATAAAGATTATACTGAAAAAGGTGTGGCGAATAACTACTAAACAAAAGTGTTGCCAAACAATGGTAATAATGAAAAGGAGATGTTGAAAAGAGATTTTTGTCAAAGGGGGATGGCAAATAATGCTAGCAATGAAAAGGGGGTGGCAAATAAACATAATAGTGAAAAGGGGGTGACAAATAACAAAATAAACAAAAGTGGTGCCAAATAATGGTAATAATCAAAAGGAGATGACAAATAAAGATTATATTCAATGGGGGATGGCAAATAATGATAACAATGAAAAGGGGTGGCAAGATAAGGTAATACTGAAAAGGGGTTGGCAAATAACTATAATAATCAAAACGGGAGCCATTTTAGTCAAAGAGGATGGCAAATAATAATAATAGTTAAAATGGGGTGGCAAATAAGATAATGCAGAAAAGGGGGTGGCAAATAAGACAATACTGAAAACGGGGTGGCAAATAACTATAATAATCAAAAGTGGTGCCAGATAATAGAAATATTCAAAAGGAGATGACAAATAAAGATTATAGTCAAAGGGGATGGCAAATAATGATAACAATTAAAAGGGGTGACAAGTAAAGACATTACTGAAAAGGGGTTGGTAAATAACTATAATAATCAGAATAGGTGCCAAATAATGGTAATAATCAAAAGATGACAAATAAAGATTATAGTCAAAGGGGGTGGCAAATAATGATAACAGTTAAAAGGGGGTGGCAAGAATAGGTAATACTGAAAGGGGGTGGCAAATAACTATAATAATCATAATAGGTGCCAAATAATGGTAATAATAAAATGATAACAAATAAAGATTATAGTCAAAGGGGGACGGCATTTAATGATAACAATGTAAAGTGGATGACAAATTAAGATTATACTGAAAGGGGGGTGGAGAATAACAATACTAAACAAAAGTGGTGCCAAATAATGGTAATAATCAAAAGGCGATGACAAATAAAGATTATATTCAAAGGGGGATGGCAAATAATGATAGCAATCAAAAGGGGTTGGCAAATAAACATAATAGTGAAAAGGGGGTGACAAATAACAATAATATACAAAAGTGGTGCCAAATAATGGTATTAGTCAAAAGGAGCTGACAAATAAAGATTATAGTCAAAGGGGGGTGGCAAATAATGATAGCAATGAAAAAGGGGTGGCAAATAAACATAATTCTGAAATGGGGGTGAAAAATAACAATAATAAACAAAAGTGGTGCCAAATAATAATAATCAAAAGGAGATGACAAATAAAGATTATAGTCAAAGGGGGATGGCAAATAATGATAGCAATTAAAAGGGGGGTGGCAAATAATATAAACTGAAAAAGGGGGTGACAAATAACAATAATAAACAAAAGTGGTGCAAAATAATAGTAATAAACAAAAGGAGGTGACAAATAAAGATTACAGATTGCAATGGAAAGGGGTGGAAAATAAGGATAATAATGAAAATGGGTGGCAAATAAAGATAATATTGAAAAGGGGTGGCACATGACTATAATAATCAAAAGGGGTCCTAAATAATGGCAATAGTCAAAGGGAGGTGACAAATAAAGATTATATTCAAGGGGTGATGGCAAATAATGATAACAATGAAATTGGAGTGGCAAATAAAGATAACACTAAAATGGGTGGCAAATAACTAGTATAATCAGAATGGGTGCCAAATAATGGGAGGCTCTTGACTATAATCATCAAAAGCGGTGCCAAATAATGTAATATTCAAAAGGAGGTGACAAATAAAGATTATAGTTTCCATATCCCTGTGGGAACCCCAGGAACTTAAAATATCAATATTTTGAAATGCCAATATTTCCCAGATCAGAAATCTGTTATTTGAAGAACTTACCAGCTGAGCGCCTCAGGCTCCATGGGGGCTCTTGTTGGCTCACCTGACTGAAATTTAGTGGGAGCTCATGCCATCGCTTGGCATCTGTCGTCCATCATGCGTCGTGTGTCATCCTTTAACTTTTGAAATATATTTTTTTCAAAACCACTGGGCCAAATTCAAGTATATATGGCACCGACCATCTTTGGAGTATACCCTTTCTACTTGTTCAAATTGAAGCTTCTGCCATGTTCGGGCTGTGGTTTAATGCCCAAAAGCCTAAAAAACATTAAAAACCTAGTGCAAGCTCATTCCAAACAAATGCGAAGTGGGCAATTGTAATTAAGGGTCTTTCCCAAGGACACAATGCAGATACCCCTGACGGGGATTGAATCATGCACCTCTCGGTTTGAAGTCCAATGCCTTAACCACTGAGCCACCAGGCTTCCAGCTCTTGTTAGCATGATCAACATATAAAAGGTTTACTAATTACCTGATTATATGCAACAATAACAAGAGGAAAATGTTGAAAAACATGCAAACCTTATCTTACACACATGTATGATGTACCAGACAAATTTGAATTCTAATAGTTGTATCTGGAGCCTTGAGTTGAACGAAGTCACATGATGTGTTCTGCCCAATAGACATCCTGAATCCACCATAAGTAATTTGGCTTCTGTGATTTCTGCTGCGAGCTCGCACAAGCTTACACCATGAGCTTGCCTGAAATTACAAGCTCACGCAAGCTTGCAACAAGCTCGCACAAGCTCACTGGTAGAAAATATTTTTATAAGGGTTCAAGGGAAGTCTGTAGGTCAATATTTTGGCTGTCTGTGGGGGTATGCCTATTTTGGGCTCCACCCAAACTTTTCATTTCAGAACCGATGGGTTGGTTTGAACCAAATTCGTCATCTAATATAATTAGGTTATGAGTACTTGATTGATTTCTAATGGTGCTAAAAATAGGAAAAAATCAAACGCCCACATTTCTGAAATGGCACAGACCAGAATAATGTTTTTAGCTCACCTGACTTAGCCATGGGAGCTTAAGTGATCAGTTTTTGTCTGTTGTCCATCTGGCGTGAACTGTACATTATCGACTCCACTCGAAAACCACTGGGCCGAATTGAACCAAATTTCACGTGCGTGTTCCTTCTGATATGCCAATTAAAATGTGTTCAAATAACCTTGCCACGCCCATAGGGGACACCACAAGGGGCAATATTCTGATAGCACCCATAAATTGTTTTTCCAAATTAAAAAAAGAACCATCAGTTCGAATCTTTTGATGTTTGGTATATTACATCCCTGGGTGGGTGGGGGGGGGGGGGGGATGGGAGTGGTGCAGATTCAAGTTTGTTCAAATTGAGTCCTTTGGTTAATAATTGGGGTCCCTGTAGGAGCCCAAATTTTAACTTAGTGCAGTATGAAGGCATCTCTTTAAAAATCCTCTTCAGATTTACCAGTCAAAATCCTTTCATATTCAGTGTACAACATCCCTAGGTGGGCCAGACTCACATTTGCTTAAATCGCACATCATTGGCTTAATATTTGGGTTCCCTTTGGGATCCCATATTCAACTTGGTGCAATATGAGAAAATCTCTTTAAAAATCTTTTTGTTCAAATCCACCATGCAGAATGCTTTCATATTTGGTATAAATCACCTCTGGGGGGCAGATTAAATTGTGTTTGAGTCGGGTCCCTGGGTTAGTGTTTGGTCTCTCTATTGGAGCCTAAATTTTAACTTAGTGCAATATGAGGAAATTTCATTAAACATATCTTCTTCAGATCCACCAGTCAGAATCCTTTCATATTTGATATACACCATCTCTAGGAGGACCAGATTTCAGGGTTTTTTTTTCAAATTGAGTTCCTGGGTTAATGTTTGGGGTGCCTATGGGAGCCCAGATGTTAAGTTAGTAAGATATGAGGGAATTTCTTTAAAAATCTTCTTCTCCAGAACGATCTATCAGAATCTTTTGATATTGACTACTCAATAAATACCACAACACTTGGGTAACATGCAAAATGTCTTTTGCTGCTGACAGACCGGCAGTTTATTGAAGCAATCCAAAAAACACAAAAAACAATTATTTGCCACCCCCCTTTGACTGTAATCTTTATTTGTCACCTCCTTTTGATTATTATCATTATTTTGCTCCCCTTTTGATTATTATAGTCATGTGCCACCCCTTTCAGTAGTATATTCATTTGCCACCCCCTTTTCCTTGTTATCATTATTTGCCACCCCCCTTTGACTATAGTCTTTATTTGTCATCTCCTTTTTATTATTACCATTATGTGACACCACTTTTGTTTATTATTGTTATTTGCCACCCCCTTTTTCAGTATTATGTTTATTAGCCACCCCCCCCCCCCTTTTTATTGCTATATTTATTTGTCACCACCTTTGACTATAATCTTTATTTGTCATCTCTTTTTGATTATTACCATTATTTGGCACCACTTTTGAGTATTATAGTTATTTGCAACCCCTTTTCATTATTATCTTTACTTGCCACCCCCTTTAATTGTTATCATTATTTGCCAACCCTTTTGACTAAAATCTGTACTCGTCATTTCCTTCTGATTATTACCATTATTTGACACCACTTTTGGTTATCATAGTTATTTGCCACCTCAGTTCATTATCTTATTTTCCACCTTTTTCCATCGCTATTATTATTTGTCATCCCCTATGACAAAAATCTCTTTTTCCTCTTCTCCTTTTGATTATTATCATTATTTGGCACCACTTTTGATTATTATATTTATTTGCCCCCCCCCCCTTTTCAGTATTATCCTATTTGCCATCCCCTTTTCAGTATTATCTTATTTGCCACCCCCTTTTAATTCTTTTTCTTACTTGCCATTCCCTTTGACTCTAATAGCTCCTATTTTGATCATTATAGTTATTTGTCACCCCCTTTCAGTATTAATCTATCTTGCCACACCCTTTTCATTGCTATCTGTATTTGCCATCTCCCCTTGACTACAATCTCTGTTCATCATCTCCTTTTGATTGTTACCATTATTTGGCACCACTTTTATTTAGTATTGTCATTTGCAACCCCCTTTTCAGTATTATGTTCATTTGCCATCCCCTTTTCAATGTGAATATTATAACCTTCCCCCTTTGACTATAATCTTTATTTGTCTTCTTTTCATTATTACCATTATTTGGCACCCATTCCGATTATTACAGTTATTTTCCACCCCTTTTTCAGTATTGTCTTCACTTGCCACCCCTTTCAATTGTTACCATTATTTGCACCCCCCCCCCCCCCCCCCCCACACACACACACACACACACACTTGACTATAATCGTTATTTGTCATCTCCTTTTGATTATTGCCATTATTTGGCCCCACGTTTGATTATTATACTTTTTTGCCACCCCTTTTTTCAGTATTATCTTATTTTCCATCCCTTTTTGAGTATTATTTAATTTTCCAATCCCTATGAATTGATATTCTTATTTGCCATCCCCTTTGACTATTATGGCTCCCACTTTGATCATTATAGTTATTTGCCACCCCCTTTTCAGTATTACCTTATCTTGCCAGCCCCCTTTCATTGTTATCATTATTTTCCATCCCCTTTGACTATAATGTATATTTGTCATCTCCTTTTGATTATTGCCATTATTTGGCACCACGTTTGTTCATTATTGTTATTTGTCACCCCCTTTTCAAAGTTATGTTTATTTGCCACCCCCTTTTCATTACTATCATTACTTGCCATCCCCCTTTGACAAAAATTTCTTTTCATCATCTCCTCTTGATTATTACTATTATTTTGCACCTCTTTTGATTATTATACTTATTTGCCACCCCCTTTTCAGTGTTATCTTATTTGCCACCCCCTTTTCAGTATTATCTTATTTGCCACCCTCTTTTAATTGTTATTCTTATTTGCCATCCCCTTCGACCATAATGGCTACCATTTTGATTATTGTAGTTATTTGACACCCCGTTTTATTATTACCTTATCTTGCAACCTCCTTTCCATTGTTATCATTATTTGCCATCCCCTTTTGACTATAATCTTTATTTGTCACCTCCTTGTGATTATTCCCATCATTTGGCACCACTTTTGTTTATTATTGTTATTTGTCACACCCTTTTCCGTATTATGTTTATTTGCCACCCCCTTTTCATTGCTATCATTATTTGCCATCCCCCTTTGACAAAAATCTCTTTTCATCATTTCCTTTTGATTATTACCATTATGTGGCACCACTTTTGTTTAGTATTGTTATTTGCCACCCCTTTTCAGAATTATCTTTATTTGCCATCCATTTTCATTGTTATTATTATTTGACACCCCCTTTGACTATAATCTTTATTTGTCTTCTTTTGATTATTACCATTATTTGCAACCCATTCTGATTATTATAGTTATTTCCCACCCGTTTTTCAGTATTGTCTTCACTTGCCACTACTTATAATTGTTATCATTATTTGCCACCCCCCTTGACTATAATCATTATTTGTCATCTCCTTTTGATTATTACCATTATTTGGCCCCACTTTTGATTATTATACGTATTTTCCACCCCCTTTTCAGTATTATCTTATTTTCCACACCCTTTTGAGTATTATCTTGTTTTCCACCCCATTTTAACTGATATTCTTATTTGCCATTCCCTTTGACTATAATGGCTCCCATTTTGATTATTATAGTTATTTGCCACACTTTTTTCGGTTTTACCTTACTTTGCCAGCACATTTTCATTGTTATCATTATTTGCCACCCCCCCCCCCCCCCCCCCTTTGACCATAATCTTTATTTGTCATCTCCTTTTCATTATTACCATTATTTGGCAGCACTTTTGTTTATTATTGTTATTTGTCACCACCTTCTCAGTAATATGTTTACCTGCCACTCCATTTTCATTGCTACCATCATTTGCCATTCCCTTTGACTATAATCTTTATTAGCTCACCTGACTCAAAGTCAGGGTGAGCTATTCTGATCACTTTTCGTCCGTCGTCCGGCGTCCGTCGTGAAGGTGGTGTTTGGGCCTTCTTCTCCCAAACCACTGGCCGCATATTAATGAAATTTCATGTGAGTAGGGGTTATATAAGGGCATTTTGATTTTTTGTCAAATTAGGTTTCAGCTCATATTGAGCAGAGGGATGGGGCAAAAATGCTCCAATTCTTAAAAAATCTTCTTCTCAAGAACCAGCAATAGCAGAGACTTGATATTTGGTATGCAGCTTCCTTTTGAGGTGTAGACTCAAGTTTGTTCAAGAGAAGTTTGTCGGGCATTATTTGCCTTCGTTACGGGAGGGGCAAAAATTTTGGCCACGCCTACAATTTCTATTTTCAGAACCGTCAGGTCGATTTGAACCAAATTTGACATGAGATGATAATGGGTCATAAGTAGTTGATTGATACAAAAATTTTTTTTCTCATTACCCCTTGGGAACCTCGGGAGCTAAAAATAGGAAAAACCTTAAAACTGCCATATCTCCAAAACTACACGGCACAGAGAATTCTTATTTTGTATAAAGCTTACTTTTATCCAGTAGAATAGAATGGTTAAAAAAAATCCCTATCGGTTTGATCACAAGGTACTTTTTCAGGACTTTGAAAAAGTGCTGAGTCAAAAAGTGCTGAGTCAGCACTTTTTAACACTGTAGGCAATGGGAAAAAGATTAAAAAATCTTCTTCTCCAGATCCAGCAGGCAGAATCTTTTGATATTTGGTATGCAACATTGTAGGGTGGATCTGATTCAAGTTTGTTCAAATCGGCCCCCTGGGTTCATATTTGAGCTTAGTATAGGAGCCCGATTTCGAACTTAATGCATTTCAGGCAAATTTCTTAAAAAATATTCTTCTCCAGATCCAGCAGGCAGAATCTTTTGATATTTGGTATGCAACATTGTGGGCTGGATCTGATTCAAGTTTGTTCAAATTGGCCCCTTGGATTCATATTTGAGCTCACTATAGAAGCCCGAATTCGAACTTAGTGCATTTCAGGCAAATTTCTTAAAAAATCTTCTTCTCCAGATCCAGCAGGCAGAATCTTTTGATATTCGGCATGCAATATTGTGGGGTGGATCTGATTCAAGTTTGTTCAAAATGGCCCCCTGGATTCATATTTGGGCTCACTATAGAAGCTCGAATTCGGACTTAGTGCATTTCAGGCAAATTTCTTCAAAAATCTTCTTCTCCAGATCCAGCAGGCAAAATCTTTTGATATTTGGTATGCAACATTGTGGGGTGGATCTGATTCAAGTTTGTTCAAATCGGCCCCCTGGGTTTATATTTGGGCTCAGTATAGAAGCTCGAATTCGAACTTAGTGCATTTCAGGAAAATTTCTTCAAAAATCTTCTTCTCCAGATCCAGCAGGCAGAATCTTTTGATATTTGGTTTGAAACATTGTGGGGTGGATCTGATTCAAATTTGTTCAAATCGGCCCCCTGGATTGATATTTGGCTCACTATAGAAGCCCGAATTCGAACATAGTGCATTTCAGGCATATTTCTTAAAAAATCTTCTTCTCCACATCTAGCAGGCAAAATCTTTTGATATTTGGTATGCAACATTGAGGGGTGGATCTGATTCAAGTTTGTTCAAAATGGCCCCCTGGATTCATATTTGGGCTCACTATAGAAGCTCGAATTCGGACTTAGTGCATTTCAGGCAAATTTCTTCAAAAATCTTCTTCTCCAGATTCAGCAGGCAGAATCTTTTGATATTTGGTGTGCAACATTGTGGAGGGAATCTGATTCAAGTTTGTTAAAATCGGCTCCCTAGGTTCATATTTGGGCTCACTATAGAAGCTTGAATTCGAACTTAGTGCATTTCAGGCAAATTTCTTTGAAAATCTTCTTCTCAAGATCCAGCAGGCAGAATCTTTTCACATTGGGCATGCACCATGCTTAGGGGGGTGAGATTCAAGTTTGTTCAAGCCAAGTCTCTAGGTCCATATTTGGACTCACTGTAGGAGCTTGAATTGAATTCTAACTTAGTTCAAAATGAGGAATTTTCTTTAAAAATCTTCTTCTTCAGATCCAGCAGTCGGAATGTTTTGATATTTGGTGTGCAGCATCCTTGGGGGGGGGGGGGGGTGAGGTTCAAGTTTGTTAAAGCCAAGTCCCTGTGGGAGCCCGAATTATAACTTAGTCCAATATGAGGAATATTCTTTAAAAATCTTCTTTTTTTTTTAGATCCACTGGTCAGAATCTTTGGATATTTGGTATAAGCTTTTCTTAGGAGGAGCAGATGCAACTTGTTGAAATCAATTCTCTGGGTTGATATTTAGGCTACCATGTCAGGTGAGTGCCCTCGGGCCCCTTGGGGCCTCTTGTTTGTCATCTCCTTTTGATTATTGCCATTATTTGGCATCATGTTTGTTCATTATTGTTAGTTGTCACCCCCTTCTCAGTATTAAGTTTATTTGCCACCCCCTTTTCATTGCTATCATTATTTGCCATCCCCCTTTGACAAAAATCTTTTTTCATCATCTCATTTTGATTATTACCATTATTTGGCATCGCTTTTGATTATTATACTTATTTGCCACCCCCTTTCAGTATTATCTTATTTGCCACCCCCTTTTCAGTATTATCTTTTTTGACACCCCCTTTTAATTGTTATTCTTATTTGCCATCCCCTTTTGACTATAATGGTCAATGATTATTATACTTATTTGCCACCCCCTTTCAGTATTATCTTATTTGCCACCCCCTTTTCAGTATTATCTTATTTGCCACCCCCTTTTCAGTATTACCTTATCTTGCCACCCCCTTTTCATTGCTATCATTATTTGCATTCCTTCTTGGCTATAATCTTTATTTGTCATCTCCTTTTGATTATTGCCATTATTTGGCACCACTTTTGTTTATGATTGTTTATGATTGTTATTTGTCACCCCCTTTTCGGTGTTATGTTTATTTGCCACCCCCTATTCATTGCTATCATTGTTTGCCGCCACCTTTGACAAAAATCTCTTTTCATCATCTCCTTTTGATTAGTACCATTATTTGGCACCACTTTCCTTTAGTATTGTTATTTGCCACCCCTTTTCAGCATTATCTTTATTTGCCATCCCCTTTTCATTGTTTTCATTATTTGCCATCCTCCTTTATTTGCCATCTTTATTTGTCATCTTTTGATTACTGCATTTGTTTGGCGCCCATTCTGATTAATAGAGTTATTTGCCATCCCCTTTCAGTATTACCTTTTCTTACCACCCGCTTTTAATTGTTTTCATTATTTGCCATCCCCCTTTGACTCTAATCATTATTTCTCATCTTTTGATTATTACCATTATTTGGCATCACTTTTGATTATTGTACTTATTTGCCACCCCCTTTTGAGTATTACCTTATTTGCCAGCCCCTTTTTGAATATTATCTTATTTGCCACCCCCTTTTAATTGTTATTTTTATTTGCCATCCCCTTTGACTATAATGGCTCCCGTTTTGATGATTATAGTTATTTGCCACTCCTTTTCAGTATTACCTTATCTTGCCTGCCCCTTTTCATTGTTATCATTATTTGTCATCCCCCTTTGACTATAATCCTTATTTGTCAACTCCTTTTGATTATTACCAATATTTGGCAACACCTTTTTTATTATTATTTTTTGCCACCCCCTTTTCAGTATTATGTTTATTTGCCATCCCCGTTTGATTGTTAGCATTATTTGCAACCCCCTTTGTCTATAACCTTTATTTGCCACCTCCTTTTGATTGTATCCATAATTTGGTACACTTCTTGTTTATTAGAGTTATTTGCCACCCCATTTTCAGTATTATCTTTATTTTCCATTCCCTTTCTGTTGCTATCATTATTTGCCACCCACCCCCCTTTGACTATATTCTGTTTTCGTCGTCTCCATTTGAGTATTACCATTATTTGGCACCACTTTTTTTATAATTGTTATTTGCCACCCCTTTTCAGTATTATCTTTATTTGTCACCCCCATTTCATTGTTATCATTATTCGCCGTCTCCCTTTGAATATAATCTTTATTTCTCATCTCCTTTTGATTATTACCATTATTTGACACCCCTTTTGATTATTATAGTTATTTTGTGCCCCCTTTTCCGTAGTATCTTTATTTGCCACCCTCTTTCCATTGCTATCATTATTTGCCACTCCCTCTGAATTTAATCTCTGTTTGTCATCTCCTTTTGATTATTACCATTATTTGACACCCCTTAAGTCATGGTGAGCTATTCTGATCACTTTTCGTCCGTCGTCCGTCGTCCGTCGTCCGTCGTGAAGGTGGTGTTTGGGCTTTTTCTCCCAAACCACTGGCCGCATATTAATGAAATATCATGTGAGAAGGGGTTGTGTCTGCGGACTTTGATTTTTTGTCAAATTAAGTTTCGGCTCACATTGAGCAGAGGGATGGGGCAAAAATGCTCAAATTCTTAAAAAATCTTCTTCTCAAGAACCAGCAATAGCAGAGACTTGATATTTGGTATGCAGCTTCCTTTTGAGGTGTAGACTCAAATTTGTTTAAGAGAAGTTGGAGGGGCTATATTTGACGATGTTAAAGGAGGGGCAAAAATTTTGGCCCCGCCCCAAATTTCTATTTTCCAAACCGCGAGGCCGATTTGAACCAAATTTTACATGAGTGCTTATTGGGTCATAAGTACCTAATTTATGCCGAAATTTTTTTCCCCATAGCCCCGTGGGAACCACAGGAGCTAAAAATAGAAAAAAATGAAAACGCTCATATCTCCAAAACTACACGGCACTGAGAATTCTTATTTGTTGTGAAGCTTCCTTAGGACCAACAGAATGGAATGATCAAAAAAAATTGCCATCGTTTTTATCATGGGGTACTTTTTGGGGAGTTTGAAAAAGTGCTGAGTCAGCATTTTTTAACACTGTGGGTAATGGGAAAAACATAAGACTACTTTTCTCCGAAAGCACTGCTCCAAAAGCATTAACATTTCACATATAACATCTTTGGAAGATTGTTTCACATGTTTATTGAAATGAATTGCCTGGGTGGATATTTGGGCTCTCTATGGGAGCCCAAATGTTTAAAATAGTGCAGTATGAGGAGTATTTTTGAAAAATCTTCTTCTTCAGATCTAGCAATAAGAATGTTTTGATATTTAGGGGGGTGAGATTCAAGTTTGTTGAAGCCAAATCCCTGGGTTCATATTTAGGCTGAAAATTTGGGGTCCCATTGTGGACTTCGAAATTTTGGACCAAAATCCGAAAAAAATTTTTTTGATTTTTTATGCGTTTCGGTCAATTTTAAGACAAAAAAAAATTTCCCCCTGAAAATTTGGAGTGCGGGTGGGACTTAGAAAATTTTGGACCAAAATCCGAAAAAACATTTTTTTTGTTTTTTATGCATTTCTGTCAATTTTAAGACAAAAAAAAAAAAAGAAAAGTTTTTCCCTGAAAATTTTGGGTCCGGGTGGGACTTAGAAAATTTTGGCCCAAAATCCGAAATTTTTTTTTTTTTTTCTGCGTTTTGGTCAATTTTAAGACAAAAATTTTTTTCTTTTTTTTCACCCTGCTTTTCTTGGGAGGGGGCCTATGCAGCTTATTGAAGTCAAGTCCCTGGTTTGATATTTAGACTACCGTGTCAGGTGAGCGCCCTCAGGCCCCCTGGGGCCTCATGTTATTATTTGCCACCCCCTTTTCAGTAGTATCTTTATTTACCATTCCCTCCCCATTTCATTGTTATCATTATTTGCAATCTGCCTTTGATTAATTTGTCATCTCCTTTTGATTGTTTCCATTATTTGACACCCATTTTGATTATTGCCACCCCTTTTTCATTATTAATTGCATTTGGTATCCCCTTTTGACTTGCCGCCCCTTTTATTACTACACTTATTTTTTATTTGTCCTCATTGATTGCTTTTATTATTTGCTATCTGTTTTGATTATTATCACTTTGCTATCCCCTTTTCATTTTTAGGTACATTTGCTAACCCCTTTTGATTTTATCATAGTTTACCACCCCTTTCTATTACTACTGTTATTGTGTTCATTATTGTTATTTGCCACCCCCTTCTGATTGAAATCACTCTTTGCCATCGTGGTGGTAATTAGCTTAAATAATGAGAAATAGTTATTTGCCACCCAGGTGCCAAATAGGTTAAATAATGAGAAATGGGTATTTGCCACCAGGGTGGTAAATAGTTTAAATAATGAGATATAGATATTTGCCACTGGGGTGGTAAATAGTTTAAATACTGAGAAATAGTTATTTACCACCCAGGTGGCAAATAGCTTAAATAATGAAAAATGGTTATTTGCACCGAGGTGGTAAATAGCTTAAATGATGAGAAATAGTTATTTGCCACCCGGATGGTAAATAGCTTAAATAATGAGAAATAGCTGTTTGCCACCTGGGTGGTAAGTAGCTTAAATAATGAGAAATAGTTTTTTGCCACCCGTGTGGTAAATAGCTTAAATAATGAGAAATATCTATTTGCCACCCGGATGGTAAATAGCTTAAATAATGAGAAACAGCTATTTGCCACCTGGGTGGTAAATGGCTTAAATAATGAGAAATAGTTATTTGCCACCCGGGTGGTAAATAGCTTAAATAATGAGAAATAGTTATTTGCCACCCAGGTGGTAAATAGCTTAAATAATGAGAAATAGTTATTTGCCACCCGGGTGGTAAATAGCTTAAATAATGAGAAATAGCTATTTGCCACCCGGGTGGTAAATAGCTCCTGCCATTTTCACTTCGACACTCGCACACTGATCACGAATCTCCGAAGAAAAAACCCAGAAATAAACATGAACACAGTTGAAAGATATATCATTAAATACCCTTTTCTTAAATAAATTTAACTTAAATCCATATTTTAATGCTTCACGAGTTTTTACCAGAGTTTGAAATGCATGTGAAATGACTCCGAACGTTTTTCATAAGTTACAACAGAAACGAAATATTTGACTTGTTTTCCGGGATTTTTGCTCCAAAACTGATTCGCGTCCAGGAGGCCGGGAACTACACTGAAATTCCGGGATTTTCCTGGGCATTCCGGGAGAGTTAACATGTCTGGCCTAAAGAAAGATCAGACATTTGTTTAGAGGGTGAATGGCTGTCTCCAGCTGAAGGTGAGAACTTTCTCCTGATAAGTAGTGCCGATAAAAACATATTAATATTTGGACCTGTTGATGCATTTTCGGAGCTCTGCTCAACAGACACTTTATATGTAGGTGGAACATTCTATGCCTGTCCAAGTATTTTCTGCCAAGTGCTCACATTGCATGCATTGGGAGGCAGTTGGGAGTACAGGGGTAACCATGGCCTTCTCGTCCGAGACCTGCGACAAATCAGCGGTTGGCTAAAGTGTTATTATTATTATGCATTCATTGAAGGACAACAATTTCCACTTATTAGCTCAACTTTGACGAAGTCAAATTTGAGCTATTGTCATGGCCCGTCGTCGTCTGTCCGTCTGTCCGTACGTCAACAATTGGCTATGGCTCGGGCTAGAGGTCGTATTTATGAACCGATCTTTACAAAACTTCTTGTGTACCTTTGTTATGACCCTGGGATGGGAACGAGTGTTTTTAGGTGTGGTCCAAAATTCAAGATGGCTGCCAGCCGCCATTTTGTACCGATGATGCAAAAATCAGTTTTTTGTACAGAACTTCTGTATGAAAGTTCTGATTTGAATAAAGTTTTGTATAAATGTTTAGTACCATGGGATACATCACATATAATACGGGTTTTTTTCTCGTGCGTAAATTATGCAAATTAGACTAACTTTGATTTATTTAGTGTTACTTTCAGAGCTGTAAGTGCCAAGCTGCTATGGCTCGGGCTAGAGGCCGTGTTTATGAACCAATCTTTACGAAACTTCTTGGGTACCTTTGTTATGACCGTGGGACGAGAACGAGTGTTTTTGGGTGCAGTCCCAAATTCCAGATGGTTGCCAGCAGCCATTTTGTACCAACGATGCCGAAATCTGTTTTTTGTACAGAACTTCCATATGGAAGCTTTGATTTGAATAATTTTTTGTATGAATGTTTAGTACCATGGGATACATTACATATATTACAGGTTTTTTTCTTGTGCGTAAGTTATGCAAATTAGGCTAACTTTGATTTATTTAGTGTTACTTTCAGCACTGTGAGTGCAAATCCCAATACGGCTCGGGCAAGAGGCCGTATTTATGAACCGATCTTCACGAAACTTCTTGGGTACCTTTGTTATCACTGTGGGACGAGAAGGAGTGTTTTTGGGTCCAGTCTGAAATTCAAGATGGCCGCTAGCAGCCATTTTGTTCAAAATTAAGTGCAATCAGATTTTTGCGCAGAACTTCCAAATGAAAGATCTGATTTGAATAAATTTTTGTATGAATGTTTAGTACCATGGGATAAATTACATATAATACAGAGTTTTTCTCGTGAATAAATTATGCAAATTAGGGGTCCGGGTGGGACCAAAATCCAGAAATTAGTTTTTTGTGTTTTGATGCATTTTGGTCAATGTTAAGAAGAAGAAGAAAAAATTTTAGTCTGAAAATATTTTGTTTGGGACTGAAAATTTCCACACAAAAATAATAATCTACAATGATTGGTCTTAATCTGTAGTCCATTACAGTCACCTTGTAATTCTTTTATTATTGTTGACTGGGCCAAAACAAATACTAATTCCTGTCATATTCATTATTCAGTTGTCTTGGTCACAGCAAGTACTAATTCCTGTCATATCCAAGTTGAGCTACAGAGTCATTGACTCTTTCATTTATTGTTAGCTTGACAAAAAGTCTCAAGAAACTTACAACCAGACATTTTTACTTCTGAAGAAACTGGCACATCAGGCAGGACAAGAGTTTAACCCTATGAAAATAATGTCTGATTTTGAATCTGGCCTTATTGCGTCAGTTGAGATAAGTTTTCCTTTGGCAAAACACAAGGGGTGCTATTATCATTTTTCTCAAAGCATATGGAGAAAAATACTAGTTTGTCTTTCTAGCCCATATACTGATGATTCCGATTTTCAGAGATTCAATCAGAAAAGTGATTGTGTTAGCTTTTGTTCCTATTTTATGTGTGAGAACACTGTGGGAGGAATTAAATGAGGAAATGAAACATTATTCTTATTCTGGCATCAATCAATTAATTGAGTATATGGAGAATACTTGGATTTTGCAGACAGCTACCTTTCCTGTCAAACTGTGGAACCACAATAAGACCCAGGTAGGACAAATAATCTTGTTGAGGGATGGTACAATAAACTGAATAAAATTGCAGGAAAAGCCCATTCAAACATCTATGAACTTGTGGAAGTTTTTAAAAGTGAAGCTAGACTGAATAAACTTAAGATAACACAATTACACTGTGGTCATCCACCACAAAAAAAAGAAAAGGAAGTATGTGGCTGTTGTTGAGAAACTTAATCAGCTTAAAACTAAACTTTCAGAAGGCCAAATAGGTGTAAATGAGTTCTTGGGTAGATCCAAATTTTTATGTTCACTTTGAAATTGATCAGTTCATAAGATATGTTTTGGAAGAAAAAAATTGAAAAAATAAAAGAAATTGGTCGTCAGTTTTTCAATATTTCATATTTAATAGTTCCCAAGTTTTATTTATTTTTGCATTTTTTTCTTCCAAAACATATCTTATGACCCCTATGTTTTGGAAGAAAAAAAAAATGGAAAAATAATAGAAATTGGTCACCGACTTTCCTTCCAAACCACATCTTACGACTCTAGTTCATGTATACCTTTCTATACCTTTCCTATTCTGTAATTTTTAAGTGAAAGTGTTTGAAATGTTGATACATAAATAATGAAGTTAATAAATATGAAAATGGTTATTCGGCTTTGTTTTCCTTTCTGTCTCATATGACACGTCCACCTCACCAATAAATCTCAGAAAATTTTCTAAAAGGCGTTAACCAAGAGTGAATTGACCAAAAGGGAATTGACCAAGAGTGCATTGACCAAAAGGAATTCACCAAAAGGGAAGACACCATTTTTGTCAGTTTTAAGTGTCCCATCGACATAGTTTGTTGATTCGGTGGTGATATCTCATATTTGAAACATTACAAATCCCAAATGTGCAAAAACGAGTATTTTTTCATCCCGTTTTTGCATTTTTGGTTTTTGCTGTGTCTCTTCAACGGTTGCAATCATTTAGGTAGGGAATGCTCAGATGAGAGGAATTTGCAATCGCGTGACATCTTGTTTGTTTTTTTTTAATCAGACTAATTCATATTCTGTTACGTTAAGTGCTGTACCAATGTATACTGCGTCAGGGGAATGTAAATATTATGCGTCACGCTCATGTTCAAGTGTAAAAAGAATTTATTCCGATAATGCTGAATATGACTGCCACAAAAATGACATAAAATAACACCTACTTGCCAGAGGTGACAATGAAGAGTTTATAAGCGAACATCTAAAAAAAAGGTAGACAAAATTGAGCGGAAACAGTTACTAGAAAAACGATGAAACGAGTCCCATTTGTGGCCACTTACTCGCGATGCCTCCCCGACACAGAAAAATAACATGGGATTGGCTTCCCATTTTACACCGCTATAAACGCATGAAGTTGGCATTCAAAAAACCTCACCTGATTTCGTACAGAAGACTGAAAACTTGGGAGACATTATAGTCCATAGCAAGCATAATAAAATGTTCAACAATCAAGGGACAGGATCTGATAAATGCAAGAGAATGTGTGGGTTTATGCTCCAAACAAAACAATTTGCAGACAAGAATGGAACCACCTACTACATCGGCAAGAAAATCACCTGCATGTCCTGGAATGTAGTAAATGGGATTCTCTGCAACAAATGCAATGAAGTGTGTGTACATGGGAGAGACAGGGCCAAAATTGTATGAGAGAATGCAAAAACACCTGAGTGGAATAAAACAAGGTTTTGAGCAAACCGATACCACATCATTTTTTGACCGAAAACCACAGTATAACCAATTTTAAGATTGTTGGAGTTGAACAAATTAAACAACAAAATACAGCTTACAGGGGGGTGGGGGGGGGGGGGGTGGTGGTGGTGAGTCAAGAAGCATTTTGGACTAATAAACTTCAAACCTCAGAACCCAATGGGCTCAATAGACAAGAATGATTACAAAATATTCTCATTTATAAACTTGTTGCGAAATATAAGTTAGTGCAAAGTGTAATTACAAATGAAGATGCGTTGATGTTGAACATAGTGTGTGTGTGTTGTGAGATTGTGGTGCTTGTGTGTATGTGGGTGCTTATTCATGTGTATGTGGGGAGTGGAGGGGTGGTGGAGGATGGGATGCACAGTGACACTCTAGACCTACAGTCCTCACAGTAGACATTACAACAGGGGTCATATACAGGATAAATGTTGGGGGAATATATATGCAAGGAGTGGGGTGGGGGGGGGGGGGGGTTGTTACCATGCAAGGAAGGAATGAAAAGATAATATTTTTTGTTAGCGGTCATGATGTCTTTTTGACTTGAGTGAGGTTTTGGGGTGGCTGTGGCAGGAGGTACGCGTTTGAATGATTCAGGGAAAGGAGTGGTTGGATGTGTGAAGACTGTATGCGAACTTGCCTCTGCCTCTGTTACCAGGGTGAGGTTTTAACAATAGTGTGTAATACATCTTTACTTGTTGCCACACAAGGAAGATATCCAATCTCAGTGAGATAAATGATAGATGGCTCGTAATTCTAAAGCTGAAAACAAATCTTACGTGTAATAACGCGGAATATATCTTTACTTGTTGCCACCCAAGGAAGATATGATAGAGTATTTCTTATCAACCTACCCTACAATTGTTTAATACAGGCTTGCACTACAGTGGAAGTCCCTAACTCGGAAAATATGCTCTCTATTTTGATCTTTCCCAAGGGATGTGGGAAAGAAAAGTGGTGCAAAAGCACCAAGAAAAAATAAGCCAAAACTGGGTCGAGTTCTACCGGCGCACACCCAGTAGGGGACGCTCTTCTCCTAGTACAGATCCACAGCTTCCAGTACCAGTGCACAGTCAGTAAATAATGAATCATTCTTTTTTCTTCCACCGTCCAGGAATGACATGCAGCCATTTGTATTACGAAACTGATAATTCAAGTCGTTGATAATTGTTACCTGTGACTAGAATTATGGATCTGAGCATCGTATAATAACAGGACTGTGTTTTATATATTCTCGTTATTAATCTCAACCACATTTCCATTGTATTTTGTATATTCTCTGTGTTCTCGCGTGACTTTTGCGTACCGTTCGGTTCGGACATAAAATGTTTTGGTTGATAAATTTATGTTATCCTTTTGGATATTATTATTAGCTCACCTGACTGAAAGTCAGGGTGAGCTATTCTGATCACTTTTCGTCCATCGTCCGTCGTCCGGCGTCCGTCGTGAAGGTGGTGTTTGGGCCTTTTTTCTCCCAAACCACTGGCCGCATATTAATGAAATTTCATGTGAGTAGGGGTTATATAAGGGCATTTTGATTTTTTGTCAAATTAGGTTTCAGCTCATATTGAGCAGAGGGATGGGGCAAAAATGCGCCAATTCTTAAAAAATCTTCTTCTCAAGAACCAGCAATAGCAGAGACTTGATATTTGGTATGCAGCTTCCTTTTGAGGTGTAGACTCAAGTTTGTTCAAGAGAAGTTTGTCGGGCATTATTTGCCTTCGTTACGGGAGGGGCAAAAATTTTGGCCACACCTAAAATTTCTATTTTCAGAACTGTCAGGTCGATTTGAACCAAATTTGACATGAGATGATAATGGGTCATAAGTAGTTGATTGATACAAAAAAAATATTTTCTCATTGCCCCTTGGGAACCTCGGGAGCTAAAAATAGGAAAAACCTTAAAACTGCCATATCTCCAAAACTGCACGGCACAGAGTATTCTAATTTTGTATAAAGCTTACTTTTATCCAGTAGAATAGAATGGTTAAAAAAAATCCCTATCGGTTTGATCACAAGGTACTTTTTTCAGGACTTTGAAAAAGTGCTGAGTCAGCACTTTTTAACACTGTAGGCAATGGGAAAAAGATGAAAAAATCTTCTCCAGATCCAGCAGGCAGAATCTTTTGATATTTGGTATGCAACATTGTAAGGTGGATCTGATTCAAGTTTGTTCAAATCGGCCCCCTGGGTTCATATTTGGGCTTAGTATAGGAGCCCGATTTCGAACTTAGTGCATTTCAGGCAAATTTCTTAAAAAATCTTCTTCTCCAGATCAAGCAGGCAGAATCGTTTGATATTTGGTATGCAACATTGTGAGCTGGATCTGATTCAAGTTTGTTCAAATTGGCCCCTTGGATTCATATTTGGGCTCACTATAGAAGCCCGAATTCGAACTTAGTGCATTTCAGGCAAATTTCTTAAAAAATCTTCTTCTCCAGATCCAGCAGGCAGAATCTTTTGATATTCGGCATGCAATATTGTGGGGTGGATCTGATTCAAGTTTGTTCAAATCGGCCCCCTGGGTTTATATTTGGGCTCAGTATAGAAGCTCGAATTCGAACTTAGTGCATTTCAGGCAAATTTCTTCAAAAATCTTCTCCAGATCCAGCAGGCAAAATCTTTTGATATTTGGTATGCAACATTGTGGGGTGGATCTGATTCAAGTTTGTTCAAATCGGCCCCCTGGGTTTATATTTGGGCTCAGTATAGAAGCTCGAATTCGAACTTAGTGCATTTCAGGCAAATTTCTTCAAAAATCTTCTTCTCCAGATCCAGCAGGCAGAATCTTTTGATATTTGGTTTGCAACATTGTGGGGTGGATCTGATTCAAATTTGTTCAAATCGGCCCCCTGGATTCATATTTGGCTCACTATAGAAGCCCGAATTCGAACATAGTGCATTTCAGGCAAATTTTTTAAAAAATCTTCTTCTCCAGATCCAGCAGGCAAAATCTTTTGATATTTGGTATGCAACATTGAGGGGTGGATCTGATTCAAGTTTGTTCAAAATGGCCCCCTGGATTCATATTTGGGCTCACTATAGAAGCTCGAATTCGGACTTAGTTCATTTCAGGCAAATTTCTTAAAAAATCTTCTTCTCCAGATTCAGCAGGCAGAATCTTTTGATATTTGGTGTGCAACATTGTGGAGGGGATCTGATTCAAGTTTGTTCAAATCGGCTCCCTAGGTTCATATTTGGGCTCACTATAGAAGCTTGAATTCGAACTTAGTGCATTTCAGGCAAATTTCTTTGAAAATCTTCTTCTCAAGATCCAGCAGGCAGAATCTTTTGACATTGGGTATGCACCATGCTTAGGGGGGTGAGATTCAAGTTTGTTCAAGCCAAGTCTCTAGGTCCATATTTGGACTCACTGTAGGAGCTTGAATTATAACTTAGTTCAAAATGAGGAATTTTCTTTAAAAATCTTCTTCTTCAGATCCAGCAGTCGGAATGTTTTGATATTTGGTGTGCAGCATCCTTAGGGGGGTGAGGTTCAAGTTTGTTAAAGCCAAGTCCCTGTGGGTGCCTGAATTATAACTTAGTCCAATATGAGGAATATTCTTTAAAAATCTTTTTTTTTTAGATCCACTGGTCAGAATCTTTGGATATTTGGTATAAGCTTTTTTCTTAGGAGGAGCAGATGCAACTTGTTGAAATCAATTCTCTGGGTTGATATTTAGGCTACCATGTCAGGTGAGCGCCCTCAGGCCCCTTGGGGCCTCTTGTTAGCTCACCTGACTGAAAGTCAGGGTGAGCTTTTCTGATCACTTTT
Organism: Pictodentalium vernedei; assembly: GCA_031216915.1. Taxonomy (NCBI): domain Eukaryota; kingdom Metazoa; phylum Mollusca; class Scaphopoda; order Dentaliida; family Dentaliidae; genus Pictodentalium; species Pictodentalium vernedei. The sequence continues at coordinate 397,685,932 of CM062295.1, forward strand.
CGTCCGTCGTCCGGCGTCCGGCGTCCGTCGTCCGTCGTCCGGCGTGAAGGTGGTGTTTGGGTCTTTTTCTTCCAAACCACTGGCCGCATGTTAATGAAATTTCATGTGAGTAGGGGTTATATAGCGGCATTTTGATTTTTGGGCAAATTAGGTTTCGGCTCATATTGAGCAGAGGGGTGGGGCAAAAATGCTCCAATTCTTAAAAAATCTTCTTCTCAAGAACCAGCAATAGCAGAGACTTGATATTTGGTATGCAGCTTCCTTTTGAGGTGTAGACTCAAGTTTGTTCAAGAGAAGTTCGTAGGTCTATACTTGGCGATGTTATGGGAGGAGCAAAAATTTTGGCCCCACCCCAAATTTCTATTTTTTAAACCGAGAGGCCAATTTGAACCAAATTTTATGTGAGGGCTTATTGGGTCATAAGTACCTAATTTATGCAGAAATTTTTTTTCCTGTAGCCCCGTGGGAACCACAGGAGCTAAAAATAGAAAAAAATTAAAACGCCTATATCTCAAAAACTGCACGGCAGTGAGAATTTTTATTTGGTGTGAAGCTTTCTTGGGACCAACAGAAAGGATTGGTAAAAAAAAATTGCTATCGGTTTTATCATAGGGTACTTTTTCGGGACTCTGAAAAAGTGCTGAGTCAGTATTTTTTAACACAGTAGACAATGGGAAAAAAATAAAGAATTGTTTTCTTCCAAACCACTGCTCTAAAAGCTTTCATATTTTACATATAACATCTTTGGAACATTGATTCACATATTTGTAGAAATCAAATTCCTCGGTCCATATTTGGGTTCCCTATGGGAACCCAAATGTTCAAATTAGTGCAATATGAGGGATATATTTTAAAAATCTTCTTCTTCGGATCCACAAATCAGAATCTTTTGATATTTGCTATGCATCATCCTTAGGGGGGTGAGATTGATGTTTGTTCAAGCCAAGTCCCTGAGTTCATATTTGGACTCCCTTTGGGAACCCAAATTGTAACTTAGTGCAATACGAGGTATATTCTTTTAAAATCTTCTTCTTCGCATCCACCGGTCAGAATCTTTTGATATTTGGTATACAGTATGCTTAGGGAGGTGAGATTCAAGTTTGTTCAAGTCAAGTCCTTCGGCTCATATTTGGTCTCCCTGTGGGAGCCCAAATTATAACTTAGTTCAATATGAGGAATATTCTTTAAAAAAAATTTTTTTTTCAGATCCACCAGTCAAAATGTTTTGATATTTGATGTACAGCATTCTTAGGGGCTGAGAGTGAAGTTTGGTAAAGCCAAGTACCTGGGTTCATATTTGGGCTCACTGTGGGAGCCCAAATTATACCAAAATTTTTATTTTCCAAACCAAAAAGTCGATTTGAACCAAATTTGATATGAGGGCTTATTGGGTCATAAGTACCTAATTTATGCCGAAAATTGTTTTCCTGTCCCCCACGGGAACTGCAGGAGCTAAAAAATTTTTTTCTTTTTAAATGCCCATATCTCCAGAACTACATGGCACTGAGAATTTTTATATGGTGTGAAGCTTCCTTAGGACCGGAAGAAAAAAATGGTAAAAATTTTATCATAAGGTTCTTTTCTAGGACTAAAAGTGCCGAGTCATCATTTTTTAACAGTGTAGCTAATGGGAATAACGTTGAAGAATCTTCTTCTCCCAAAACACTGCTTCAGAAGCTTTTATTTTTGGGCTCCCTATGGGAGCCCATGTATAACTTAGTTCAGTATGAGAAATATTCTTAAAAAATCTTTTTTTTCTGTTACTCCTGTCATAATCTTTTGATATTTGATTTTTGATTTTCTTAGAAGTGGCAAACTGAAGTTTGTTCAAGTTCTGCTTTATTGATAAAATTGGGCCCAGTAGTAACCAATTCCTGCATTGAAAGCCCTGTAAAGTGGGCAGTGATAGGCATAAACGATTGACCAAACTTGATATTATAATTACGCCTCTGTAAGATGTAGCCTTAGATGCTGAAAGTGACCTTAAATTCCAATAAATAAATAGATAAATTATTGAGTACCCAATATGGGTATCTAACATATGAACACTCTGGGTTACTAAGTAGAGAAAACACTTTTATGTTGAAAAACTGATAATAACCACAAGGCAGAATCCCTTGCTATTTTGGTGATATGACTCGGCCAGTATCAGGTGAGCGCCCTCAGGCCCCGTGGGGCCTCTTGTTATTATTGGAGTTAGGTGTCAGTGGGGGGCTGTATGGACAGGATTTATCCTCTCTGTTGAGGGCAGAATTTCTGTTTTTTGGGTCGGCTGTCTGGGTTCAGTTGTGTTCCGGCCTGCCGGTCCTTTATTTTCTGCCACCTTTCTCTCGTAGTTGGGGGTGTTCTACTTTCTACATCTGTTGAGTTCACCTTTGCTTCTACTGCTCTCACCTCTGTTATGCCCAGGACTGTTCCTTGAGGGCAATGCCTTTTGCCCAAGCATGTGGTGCATTCTCGTGGCCATTCCTCCCGCACCTGCGGGGAAGGGGAACGCTGTTGTTTGGGGCCTCCCGACACAACCACATCTGGTGAGAGTTATACCCACTCCTTGGGTGATGTGCAGTTTTTTCCTGTGGTGGATACTGCGGGAGCTGTTGAGTTGTCTGGTGAAGAGATGCCTGGTTCCGGGACTGTGGTCCCTCTCCAGTCTGAGGCTGTCACTAGGGTTGTGACTCCTCCTTTGGAGCCGAGCTTGGTTGCTCTCTCCACTTTTCCACTGGTTTCAGCAGCTCCCATCGCATCTGCTGCTACTGCTGTTCCGTTTGCAACGTCATCGGTCACCGTTTCAGCTGGCCTTGGCTTATTCCTGCAAGGGGTCCACAGAGATGTCTGGTAGTGTAGACGTGGGATATCGGCCTCAGCCTTCTCTGACTTCAACTCGGCGAAGTCGGAAGAGGCTGCCGGGCGAACCCCTCTGCTGTGGTCTCTCAGCCGTCGAGCCCAGCAGCCTTCTCTTTGGATTCAGCCCCTGGTGGGGTCAACATGTCCAGTTTTGCGGGACCAACGCTTTATGTGCAGGCTGGATGTTCTGTCGCTCATTGATCCTCAGGGTCTGGTATACCCCTATCAGCATCTGCCTGCAGATATTTCGGCTGCCATCTGTCCCCCCGCATTGGGTGTTCTGGAGGATCGTTGACCCTTCGCTGGTTCAGAGGGTCAGGAGTCAAGCCACTTTGCCGGTTCGTTCCCACGTCGAACCGGCTGCCACGAGCCGTGAGCTTAGGGAGGCCCTCTCCTTGCTCACTCAGGTTCTTTCCATGGGCCTTCCAGTTTCCTCCAGTGAGGCTACTAGTGGTTTCCAGGCACCACACCCCCCCACCCTGCAGCGCCACCTCCCGGGATTGGAAGCACGCCGCTTTCTGATTCCCCTGTGTGCCAACACAAAGTCAAGAGCTGCCCCCAAGTCAGAAGACTGTTGGCCATCAACGTCAGGTATGTCTGACCCATCCTCTGAGTCAGAAGATACATAGCCCATCACGGGCAAACCAGCCAATGCCTCCCATGGTGTAGTTGAGTTCCTTCCGGATCTCAAACCGTCAGACCAGCCGACGGTGTCAGCCAGGCCGCGATCGTCGGTCGTGCGCCTCCAGCCTGTGGAGCAACCCGCTTCTGGGCACCTTCAACCGTGCCAGTCGGTACAGGTGGTTGAAGCATTTGCAGCTTTGGACTCTAAGCTGAGTTCCAAGGCTATGAAGACTTCGTTCTTCACCAGGGCTGACACCTTTTTGCCTTCAGTGCATTATCGTTCCTACGGTTCCTTCAAGCTGCCAGACTTTGACGGTCCAAGCCCAAGTCGGCCGTTATTCCTATGGCGACTCTGGAGTCCCTGTTGGGCTTATCGAGAGAGATGCTGGGCATGCTTTCTCTCTCAGATCTGCTTTGGCTGCTTATCTGCCTCCAGATAGCTTTGACGACATACAGGCTCCTTTGCGTGTGATTTCCAAGGCGCTCATGCATCTTACTCACACGCATGCCTGTAACACGGCTAAATTGGAATTAGTTCGCCGGGACACTATGTTGGACACAAGCCATTCCCTTCCTGAGGGGCTGCGTGCTGATCTGCTTCTTTGGCGACTTTTGCATTGTTCCGTGGTGACGGTCCGGGATGATGTCCTGCGTCATTCCAAAAATCAGCTGCTGCTTCGAGAGCTTGATTAGCCTTCTCTTGGAGGCAGGGGCCGTTCTAAGCCGTACAATTGCCCTTCTGCTTCCTCTGCGAAGCCAAGGGCTGATCCTCCTGCCGTCGCTCCTACTTCTTACTCACGTGGTAAGGGTAAGCGTCGGCAGACCAGAGGGAGGACTCAGGCTCATTCATCTAATAGGGGAGGTGGTTTCTCCTCACGCAGGCCTTGCTGGGACTCGAGATGAAGATCCTCACCTCGATTCATCCTAGGTTAGAGGAAGGATATCAGGGTTCGCAGACTATTGGGCCGCAATCACATCCGATCCTTGGGTGTTAGATGTTGTTCGGTCCGGGCTGTGAATATCCTTCCGGTGGCACCCCACTCATCGGAGTGCCTCTTCCAACACAAGTTCCTTCAGATGTTTCACGTCGGGAGGCTTTTGATCACGAAGATGGACAGTCTCCTGTCAAAGGGGGCGTTTGTGGTCGTCAAGAACATTCATTCAGTGGGATTTTATTCCCGCCTGTTCTTGGTGCCTAAGAAGGATGGCCGACCCCGACCGGTTATCGATCTGAGTATCCTGAACCAGTCTATCATTGCTCCCAAGTTCAGCATGGAGACTTTCAGGCCGGTTCGCCACAACATTCAGCTGGGAGATTTCGCTTCCAGCATCGATGCTTACATTCACGTTCCAATTCATCGGACATCGCAGAAGTATCTCAGGTTCACTTTTCTGGGGCGAGTTTACCAGTTCAAGGCCTTGCCTTTTGGCCTCAACCTGGCTTCTTGGGCCTTCATACGACTGATGTTGCATGCGATAGCCTTCCATCGCACACAGTGCAGGGTGACTACTTCGGCATATCTATCCTCCAGAGGCACTCCAGTGCTGCTCTTCTGGAGTCAGATGTCGATACATTGTTGAGCTTTCTCATGTCGCTAGGGTTCAGAGTCAACGAGAAGTCAGATCAGGTCCCTTCTCAGTCGTTTTGTCATCTGGGGATGTTCTTATGCACTCGGCTGAATACGGTGGCAGTTCACCGGGCAAGGGCTGTAATTCTCTCAGCTTTCACCCTGACTCTTTCCCAGTCCACATCTGCGACAGCTCTGAGTATTCTCCGGCTGCTTGGTCTCTGCAGTTCGGTGACGGATCTCATTCCTCTCAGTCGGCTGCATGTCAGACCTCTCCCAACACTTTCTGCTCAGTCGTTGAAGGCCGATTGTTGATCGTCTGGATCTGGTGCTTCAGTTACCAGACTCTCTTCAACGTCACCTTCTTCCCTGGACAGATGTTCAGTGGATTACGCAGGGAGTTCCGTTGGACTTGTCCACGTCCGATCGTGTTCTGACGGCAGATGCCAGCGATCTCGGATGGGGTGCGACGTTGGATCTTCTAGGTCTTTCCCTTCATGGTGTATGGGACCAGGATCAAGCAGCTCTTCACATCAACCAGAAGGAGCTTCTTGCTCTTCTTCTGAGTTTCCGGCAGTGGATCCCCCACCTTTTGAATCGTCAGGTCCTTCTGTTGTCCGACAATTCGACAGTGGTCGCTTACATTCAGAACCAGGGCAGCAATCGGTTCCCATGTACGAATTGGCTCGGGATCTTCTACTGCTAGCTCAGGATGTCAACCCCGCAGTGGTTGTTCGTCACTTTCCAGGTCGTCTGTATGCCCTAGCAGACTCCCTGTCCTGAGAGGGCAGGGTCATTTCCACTGAGTGGATGCTTCACAAGGCAGTGTTCCAGCCGCTTTGTGATCTCTGGGGTCATCTCCACATCGATCTCTTTGCAACCCATTGGAACCATCAGGTGGACACTTTCGTGTCCCCGTGTCCAGATCTTCTGGCTTGCGCTGTGGACGCTCTGTCACTCGATTGGAACGGTCTAGTCGGCTACACCTTCCGCCGGTTCCAATTCTGCCTCAGGTTCTGGCCAAGATCAGAACCTGCAGTTGTCGAATCATTCTGATAGCTCCCGTTGCCTCAACGGGTGTGGATTAATCAGCTCCGCTCTCTGTTGGCGGCAGTTCTGGCACGTCTCCCTCTACGTCGTGACCTTCTTTGCCAAGGTCACCCGAGGAGGTTTCACATCGACCCGACTTCATTGTGCCTTCACGCATATCTTTGGTCAGGTCCTGTCTCCTCCGTAGAGGTTTTTCGAGACGTGCAGTGGAGTGCATTTCTTCTTCAAGGCGGCGCTCCACTGGTTTAGCCTATGCAGTTAAGAGAAAGGTCTTCTGTCGATGGTGTGCTGACCACTCTGTTGATTATGCCAATCCTTCGATAACAGAGATTGCCGAGTTTCTGGTATATCTGTTTGATTCTTGGGGTCTCCAGCCTGTTACCATCAAAGGCTACAGGTCCTACAGGTCCATACTTTCGGAAACCTTTTCGTATGTGGGAAAGCATCGTATCGGCACTAATCCATACCTCTCCAAGCTTATTCGGCGCTTTTCTTTGAAAAGGCCTAGGATTTTGCTGCTTACCCCAAGATGGAATCTTTCTTGGGTGCTGCTTTGCTTGGGGGGGGGGGGGGGAGGGGCATTCAACCTTTATCCCAGGTGGATATGCATTTTCTCACATACAAGATGGCTTTTCTGATGGCTTTTGCCTCAGCCAGACGTGTTAGTGAGCTTCATGCCCTCTCTGTTGATCCGGCCTTTTTCAGGAGCTCCGCCAACAGTGTTACTTTTGCCACTGATTGCTCCTTTCTGGCCAAGAACCATATACAGGAACAATTCCACCTCCTATCTGTATCAGGGCTCTTTCTTAGGCTGAGGGTAATCACCCTTTGTTCTGTCAGAAGATCTCTCCTCAATCCATTTTCGATGGATTTGTCTTGCTATTTGCGCGGCTTATGCTCGTCTTGCGACTGATGATTGTATTACCAATCGTATTTCTGCCCACGAGGTGCATGCCTTGTCTACCTCCTGGGCTTATGCTGACTCCATCAAGTTGTTGGATGTTAGGCAGGCAGCCTACTGGAGAAATGCTTCTACTTTCTCCACCTTCTATTTGCGTCGGTTGCAGGAGCAGTCTTAGGACCTTTTTTCTTTGGGCCCTCTTTCTTCTGTCTACCCTAGCCAGTAGGCTTCAAGGTCAGTTCCAGCCCTGTGCTGTTTTACTGTCCTTTCTGTCTGTGCGTCACGCAGTGCTATTCCACCTCATCTCTCATTGTCTTTTACTAATGTTTGTGATGCTATGGTTTAATAGGCCTTGGGAACTCTTCTTCTGTCCACGTTTCCAGTGCAGACGGATTATGTGGGGGTTGGTTATGTGATTCCCTCCTCTTATTGTCTATTCAGCCTGTAGTAAACAATTGTAGGGTAGGTTTATAAGAAATCTAAATTTTATAGTCAATTTCCTTTCTTATTATACCTACCACAATTGTTTACATGCAGGACCTCCCGTCTTCTTATTCAGGTAAGAATCCTTCCTCCCAGCTGATCACATAACTCCAATGTTGGCGGATTCCAAAGAATGATTCATTAGTTACTGACTGCGCACTGGCACCGGAAGCCGTGGATCTGTACTAGGAGAAGAGCGTCCCCTACTGTGTGTGCACCGGTAGAACTCGACCCAGTTTTGGCTTATTTTTTCTTGGTGCTATTGCACTACTTTTCTTTCCCAAATCCCTTGGGAAAAATCAAAATAGAGAGTATATTTTCCGAGTTATGGACTTCCACTGTAGTGCAATCCTGTAATAAAACAATTGTGGTAGGTATAATAAGAAAGGAAATTTACTATAAAATTTAGATTTTTGTGCATAATTTACACTTGAATACATAGAACAACGTGAAATGCGGAACATGTCTTTACTTGTTGCCACCCAAGGAAGAGATGATATGGTTATTTTGCGCATAGGACACTTGAATACGGGGAACAATATCTGTACTTGGTGTCACCCAAGGGAGATATGATACAGCGATATTGCATGTAATACACTTGAATATAGAGAACAATGTGAAACGCGGAACAAATCTTTGTTAATAATAATAACACTTTGGCCGGCCGCTGATTTGTCATGGTTCTCTGATGAGAAGGCCTTGGTTACCCCTGTACTCCCAACTGCCTCCCTATTCTCACGCTTCTTCTCCCCTCCCAACACTCGGAGACAAACTGCTTGATGACATCCCTTGCACCATTCTTCCCAATCCCTCTAATTAGCATATTAACCCTCTCCTTTGAGTCTCCCACTAACCACATGTCCTTCATTCTCCCATCCCCCTTCCCCATTATACTCCCAGTGAATCTTATTCTGTAAGGCTGATAGTTTGGGAATTCTAGAAGAAAGTGTTTCAGGGTCTCCACCACGCCCAAATTACACATCTGGCACTCCTTTTCACTGTTTTTCCCAATTTTTTCCCCACAGCTCCAGGGACCGTGACCTCAGCTTGAACAACAGTGACCCCCCCCCCCCCCAAGGTGCCATCAGGGTAGTCTCCAAAGTCAGGCTTCTCTTTATCATGCAGGCCACCCAAAGACCTCTTTGATTTGACCCCCTCTCGCCAATTACAGTTACAATCCTCCATGACCCTTTCTCTGACGATTTTTTTACCCTGGTTTGCCCCAACGTCTAGGTCCGAGATCTCCAATGAGTAGTTCTCTACTAGCTCCCTCACTTGGACCATCCACGCCATCTTGATATTTGAGTTGAAAATTCTCAGGAACATTACTTTACACCATCGGCTATCGGGGAGATTTACCAAATACTGTTAAGATAACCAAGTTTCAATAGGTCTATCCTGTCCTTGATACTTATTCACCCAAGCTCACCCCTGACTGCTTCTAGGGCTGCGGCATTACTCGACCCCATTATCCATCGGCCTGCATCATTCTGCAGGATTTCCAAGCTCTTTACGGCAGTCTGGTTTAGGGGTACCACTTCCGTACCATACGTTATACTTGGCAGACCCACCATTTCCCAAATGGTTTTCCCCACGAAAACCTTATTGAAACTGTTTCTCCCTATAAGTTTCATTTGGTTAAGAATTCGCTTCCCCTTCAGAATCAATTTATTTGTGTGGTTTTGGTAGATGCCTCTTCCTGTGATGTTTATATTTACCCCCAAATACTCATAGGCACCTGTCTCTCCTACACTAAGAAGTTTGCTGCTACCTTCCGGATTGCAGAACTCCCCCACTCTCCACCTTCGAGTGGGGTCCACTTTGTGGCCCACAGGTATAACTTTGCTCTTGCTTTCATTAAGTTTGAGTTTCCATTTGCTCCCATATTTCCCCAAAATTCCCAGCATTTTCGCTAGCCCTTCTTCGCTTTCTGACACTAGCACCATATCGTCTGCAAAAAATAGCCCTGGGATCTCCAAGTCCCCAACTGCTACCCCCTCGATGCTATGCAGGAGTTCATCTCCTAAACCTTTGATGTACAATGCAAAAAGAATTGGCGAAAGGATACACCCCTGTTTTAGGTCTATCTCCATAGGTACACATTTTATTGTAATGTTTCCCAGGCGAAGTTCACTCTGTACGTTTTTATATAATGCTTTCATAATTCCAACAAACTCGCCTCCCAAGCCCAGAGCCTCCAGCTTGTGCCACATACCCTCCCTCCATACTCTATCGTATGCCGTTTTAACATCCAAAAAGGCCATAAACATCTTTTTCTTTTTTGCTTTCACGGATTCTATCATTTGGGAGAACGTGAAAAGATGGTCTGTGACTCTCCTTCCCTTCCTGAAGCCATTCTGCTGGATTTCTCCCAAAAAACCCTTCTCTTCAATCACCTCCTCTAGTCTCCCATACAGGACTTTACAGAAAACTTTTCCAATGTTGCTACTGACAGAGATCCCTCGATACTTATCCAAAACGTCTTTTTCGCCCTTTTTGTGAATAAATGTCACTTTGCTTTCTCTCCACTCCTTTGGGACCTCTTAGTTTTCTATGGCTAAATTGAATAGGGCAGTTAGGCTTTCCACGAATTCCTCTCCCCCTTTTTGATAAACTCGTTAGGAATTTCATCCACCCCTCCCACTTTTCCATCCCTTAATTTTTAGATCACCTTTCACACCTCCTCCATTTTAATTTCGCTGCACTCGAAGTTCGATAGATTTTACTCGACCTGGTTCGGATACTCCGTGGGCTCCCCATGCCCCATTGCTTATCGTTTACCTTTTCCCAGTGCTTTACTAGTTGTGATGCGACTTGATCTTGCTTGTCTGTAACTCTGCCATCTACTCTAATACTCTGTGGGTTACTTCCTTTGGTACGTTTATTCACCCATTTCCAAAATACGTTCTAACTCGACCCCCTGTCATCCTTATCATCCTAATAAGACTGCTATTTCTCACTCTCCAATTATCATTTTTCATCTTATTGACTTTATTTCGTGCAAGCTTGTTGGTATTCTTCCTTTGCTACTGTGGCCTCGTTGCTTTCCGCCCCATTAAGTTTTCTACTTCTCCTGTATGCAGCACATTTAGCTTTTCTACCCTTTACAGCACTTTTCAGTTCTTCGTTCACTCTACCCAAGTTCCCGTGTTGGCACCCTGATCTTTCCTACACTTTCCTTCTCTGCCTCCACTAGGCTCGCAACTATGGCGTCAGCCATCTTCTAGACACTGCCCCCCTTGTGTACGGTTGCAAGCTTTGGTTTCAGTTTTTCTTCGAACTTCGCCCAGTCAGCATCCTTTTTGAGTTCCCAAATCCCCTTGAAGCTTCCTTTACTTTTTACTAGGTTTTTGGCCGTGATCGTCACTGTAATCAAGTTGTGTTCACTTTCCACCTCTGTTTTACCCTCATCATCCACTTCCACCCATATCACCTCCCCCCATAAATTAATATCTGTGAGAATGTAGTCGATTTTTAATTTTCTATCATTCCTCTCCCAGGTCCATTTCCCCTTACACCTTGCGTCCCTGTTCAGAATCTTCAGACCGAACTCATTTGTGAAGTTCAACAGTTTTCCATTCCTGTTGACTTTCTTGTCCCCACCCTCTATGCCTTCTTCCTTATCACCTATGTGTCCATTAAAGTCACCCATCAGAATTATACTGAACACCCTGCTTTCTAGTTCTGTGATATTGGACCTTAGTGTAGAGTATATCGAGTCATTCCACTCGGGTTTGCTTCCCTCCGCCACACTGTTCACAATCCCAAGGGTAATACTTTTGTTTCTCAGATTGATCTTTACCCATCCAATTTCTTTCGATACCTCAGCCGAGGTGCTGACATCTTCCAGGTCTGTGATCAGCGACGGTTTTAAATCCTCTTTAATGTACATGGCTACCCCTCCCCCCTTTTTCTGGCCTTCCGTTCGCCCTAACCTATCCACACAGATGTTGCTATAACCCACTTTCACGGTACCGAGATTCATTGGCTTCTGCCTACTGGTCCCATTGTTATCTAGTCCCTGTATGTTTGTATATCCTATTTTGTATACCTGGGCTTTCCTTGTTACCACCCAAGGAAGATATGATATGGTAATTTTCCAGCTGGGTTTGTGATTAGGACTTCGGCAGCCACTTGCCAGGTAATAAATCGACCTGTAGGCGGTATGTCCATCAGGAATAACTTTTTAATTCTAATCTAACAATTGAGATGAGCGTGACACATAATTTTTATGTTCCAATGACATGGCATACATTGTTACGGCACTTAGCGTAACGGAATATGAATTAGTCAAAAGTGAAAGCTTCTAAGAAGGGAGCAATCTCCCGAGCATGATGGCAGTTTGACAAATCTGCTTGAATTTAATTTTATATCACCTATGTCAAGCAGAAATTCCTCCAGGCATAGTCCTTGCACCGTGCCGCTGGATTGAAAGCTGTAAAGTTTTTAGCTCACATGACTGAAATCAGAGAGAGCTTTTGTGATCACTCACCATCCGTCGCCAGACGTCCGTCGTCCGTGAACATGGTGTTTGCGTCTTCTCCAAAACCGCTGAACCAATTTAAGTGAAATTTGATATGGATGTTTGTTATGACATCGCATTTTTATTTTGTTCAAATCAAGTTGCCCAGCCCCTCGGTAGGGCCACGCCCCAAAAATGTGCCTAAATCTTAAAAAATCTTCTTCTCATGAAACAGCAGTTGCAGAGACTTGATATTTGGCGTGCAGCTTCCTTTTGAGCTGTAGACTCAGATTTGTTGAAGAGAAGTTTGTGTGGCTATATTTGCCATCATGGAGGGAGGAATTTTTGCCCCGCCCAAATTTTCTATTTTCCAAATCGAGAGGCTGATTTGAACCAAATTTGATATGGGGGCTTATTGGTCATAAGTACTTAATTTATGCCCCAAAAATTTTTCCCGTCACTCCATGGGAACCGCAGGAGCTAAAAATAGAAAAAAATTAAAACGCCATATCTCCAAAACTACATGGCACCGAGAATTCTTATTTGGTGTGAAGCTTCCCTAGGACCAACAGAATGGAATGGTCCCAAAAATATTGCTATCGGTTTTATCATAGGGTACTTTTTCGGGACTTTGAAAAATGCTGAGTCAGCATTTTTTAACACTGTGGGTAATGGGGAAAACATTTCAGACTCATCTTCTCCTAAACCACTGCTCCAAAAGCTTTCAAATTTCACATATACCATCTTTGGAAGATTGTTTCACATGTTTATTTGCTCTCTATGGGAGCCCAAATGTTTAAATTTGTGCAGTATGAGGAATATTCTTTAAAAATCTTCTTCAGATCCAGCAATTGGAATGTTTTGATATTTGGTATGCAGTATCCTTAGGGGGTGAGATTCAAGTTTGTTCAAGCCAAGTCCCTGGGTTTATATTTGGGCTCCCTTTGGCAGCCCAAATTATAACTTAGTTCAATATGTGGAATATTCTTCAAAAATCTTCTTCTTCACATCCACCAGTCAGAATCTTTTGATATTTGGTATATACAGTATCCTTAGGGAGGTGAGATATACGTTTGTTAAAACCAAGTCCCTGGTTTCATATTTGGGCTCCCCATGGGAGCCCGAATTGTACCAAAATTTCTATTTTCTGAACTGAGAGGCTAATTTGAACCAAATTTGATATGAGGTCTTATTGGGTCATAAGTACATAATTTATGCCAAAAAAGTTTCTGTCACCCCTTGTGAACCGCAGGAGCTAAAAAATAGAAAAAATTTAAAATGCCCATTTCTCCAAAACTACATGACACTGAGAATTTTTGTTTTGTGTGAAGCTTCCTTAGGAATAGGAGAAAGGAATGGTAAAAAAAAAATTGCCATCGGTTTTATCATAGGGTACTTTTCCAGAATTTGTGAGTAATAGGAAAAACATTAAAGAATCTTCTTCTCCCATACCACTGCTCCAAATGCTTTCATATTTCTCATATAACATCTTTGAAAGATTCATTCACATGTTTGTTGAAATCAAATCCCTGGGTCCATATTTGGGCACTCTATGAGAGCTCAAATGTTCAGATTAGTGCAATATGAGGAATATTCTTTAAAAATCTTCCTTTTCCGATCCACCAATCAGAATCTTTTGATATTTGGTATGCATCTTCCTTATGGGGGGTGGGGGGGGGGGGGGGGGGAGATTCAAGTTTGTTCAAGCCAAGTCCCTGGGTTCATATTTGGGCTCCCTGTGGGGGCCCGAATTATAACTTAGTTCAATATGAGGAATATTCTTCAAAAATCTTCACATCCACCAGTCAGAATCTTTTGATATTTGGTATATACAGTATACTTAGGGAGGTGAGATATACGCTTGTTAAAACCAAGTCCCTGGTTTCATATTTGGGCTCCCCGTGGGAGCCCGAATTGTACCAAAATTTCTATTTTCCGAACTGAGAGGCCAATTTGAACCAAATTTGATATGAGGTCTTATTGGGTCATACCGGTAAGTACATAACTTATGCCAAAAAAGTTTTTCCTGTCACCCCATGTGAACCGCAGGAGCTAAAAAATAGAAAGAATTTAAAACGCCCATTTCTCCAAAACTACATGACACTGAGAATTTTTATTTTGTGTGAAGCTTCCTTAGGAATAGGAGAAAGGAATGGTCCCAAAAAAATTGCTATCGGTTTTATCATAGGGTACTTTTCCAGAATTTGTGAGTAATAAGAAAAACATTAAAGAATCTTCTTCTCCCATACCACTGCTCCAAAGGCTTTCATATTTCTCATGTAACATCTTTGGAAGATTCATTCACATGTTTGTTGAAATCAAATCCCTGGGTCCATATTTGGGCACTCTATGAGAACTCAGATGTTCAGATTAGTGCAATATGAGGAATATTCTTTAAAAATCTTCTTTTTCCGATCCACCAATCAGAATCTTTTAATATTTGGTATGCATCTTCCTTAGGGTGTGTGGGGGGTGGGGAGGGGGGGGTGAGATTCAAGTTTGTTCAAGCCAAGTCCCTGGGTTCATATTTGGGCTCCCTGTGGGGGCCCGAATTACAACTTAGTTCAATATGAGGAATATTCTTTAAAAATATTTTTCTTCAGATCCACTGGTCAGAATCCTTTGATATTTGGTATAAGCTTTTCTTAGGAGGGACAGATGCAACTTGTTCAAATCACTTCCGTGGGTTGATATTTAGGCTACCATGTCAGGTGAGTGCCCTGAGGCCCTCTGGGGCCTCTTGTTTGAAGGGTGGCCTCGACTTGAGTCGATCCCAGGTCTATGGCACCCAATCGCGTAGCCATAAATGCTCGGCCACCATACCAGCAGAGCCAACGGCAACCCCAAAAAAGGTCATAATTGACTTAGCCAGTATGATAGTTCACATTTACAACCCAATTCAAGACCGATATACAAGAATTGACAATTATTGAATTGTTGGACTTGTTTTCTGTTGATTCGTTATTGTCTACAAGTAGCCTGTATTTTATTGTGAGATTTACCCATGGATTGTTTGCCTTAGCATCCAATGCAACTGGAACAGATTACTGTAATAATGGTCTTTGGTCCCAGCATTTAAACACAGGAATCTCAATTAATGGAAGATCTGTGAAGAGGCAACTGCTTGTTTTTAATTTTATATCTCCTATGTCAAGCAGGAATTCCACCAGGCATAGTCCTCACACCACACCACTGGAGTGAAAACTATAAAGTTTTTTAGGAAGGTGGCCACAATGGGAGTCGATTCAGGGTCTATGGCACCCAATCGCCTAGCCATAAATGTTCTGCCACCAAACCAACTGAGCCAATGGCAACCCCAAAAAAGGTTGTAATTGACTCGACCAGTATGTTAGTTCACATTTCCAACCTGCCCGATGACCGATATACGAGAATTGACAATTACTGAATTGTTGAAATTGTTTTCTTTGTTGATTCCTAATTGTCTACAAGTAGCCTGTATATATATATGTTGTGTTTTTTTTTTGCTCAAATAAAAAAGTATATATTATTAAAAAATAGGAAAAAAAAAAGAAATAAATAAAAAATAAAAAAACAGCGATCCCAATTGCAAGGAGAAAGCTGAGAATATGAAGAGAGATCTTGAGAAGTTTCTTAGAGATGTCTTCCACAGAGTGTGTGCCCATCTCATGGATTTTAACATTCCTAGAGTGATGAGTGACAGATGCCCGGGTTACATGTTGGAGTGATTCATCAAGGTACACACCTGTTACACCATGGAACACAAAGATGCCATAGTTCTGTGTTTTGCATTGATGTTGGAAAAGCCCGAGAACAAGGTGATGTATTGGTGGAAGAAAAAGATTGAGTGTCGAGAGCAACCAAGGCCTTTAGAGTTTGAAACTGAGCAATTTTGGAAAATGTTCAGTAATCTCACGAATTGTGATCAAGGAAGTATTTTTCATTTATTATTGGATAGAGAAAATCTGACTCAGATCTTGTGAAGGGAAAAAAAAAGAAATGAAAATAATTATTAAATAGGAAAAGAGAAAAAAACAAATTATATTATAAAAAATAATTTAAAAAAAATGGATAGATTCGTAGATGAAATGAAAATAAATCTTGTGAGAGAAAACATTC
This sequence comes from Pictodentalium vernedei, assembly GCA_031216915.1. NCBI lineage: Eukaryota > Metazoa > Mollusca > Scaphopoda > Dentaliida > Dentaliidae > Pictodentalium > Pictodentalium vernedei. Next base: position 397,701,962 of record CM062295.1, read on the forward strand.
CCAGAGCATTGAAGGAGAGATGCTCTGGTTGCGAGTTTGCATGGGACTCTGGTCACGACTGTCAAGACATGGAAAATAATGATGTGATCATCATGTGTTTCATGCCGACATTAAATATGTTCTGCGAGAGTGACATGTTCAGACTTTGGACGGAGATGGTCTTGCGTATGGGAGAACCATCACCCACTGAATTAGAATGTCAGACTTTTCGATTGTGAGTGAGTCATCTCACGATTGAATGTCGAGGGCCTATTTTGGAATTTATTTATTTATTGGCATTTAAGGCCACATACTTATGCACAATGGCTAATTGTGACCATGACAGTTTTATGGGTGGAGGAAGCCGGAGTACCCAGAGAGAACCACCGAGCATCGACGGGCAACTGTCAGCTACTCAACATTCAAACTCTGTTCAAGCAGGGTTACAGCAGTGGAAGACATGTGCACTATCGATGTGCAGTACGCCTTAGTACATAGTGTCATCATGCTCCCATGTAGGCAACATATTTTGGAATTATTGTTGTGAATTCCACAACATCCAAAGAAGAGAACAAAAATTTAAAAAAACTAAGAAAGAATATTGATACATTATAACATTTATGAAATGAGAAAAAAGAAATTTAACATACAGTAGAACCTGTCTTGAGAGAACACGGGATCTCTCATTAGAGGTTTGAGGTTTTTACTAGTCAGTGAATGACCAACCAGAGAATATTTGTTGCAGAAATGGAGAATTGATTTTTAAACTTTTTTTTATTATTGTTTTATTTTAATTCAGTTTTAATACAAGTACAGAGACATTGTTAAAAGTACATAAATTGAAAAACTTTTTGAGATGATGATGTGAAGGGGCTGGCTGGTCCATCCAAAATAGTGATTTCTTTCTTTATGCAAGCAAAGTGTTCTCCTCTTTCTATCAATATTTTCAAATGAGTTATTTTTATAATAATTTACAGTTATACCTTGACAAGTCTGTTTTTGTGTCTGTCAGGTTTTGTTTTCATAAAAAATAATTTCTGTCACACTTGCAAAAATAAGCTTACCAGGGCGTTTTAGTTTGCTTAATCCTCTTTGATTTTGTCACACTTGAGCAAGTAATGGACACAAACTAAGTTTGTTTTTTTAACAATAATCTTTATATTTTCAAAGGGATCTTGATAAAAAATTTCTCAGGCTTGAAGAGTTATACAAATGAATAACAATGTAATTGAGGCCAATTAATATAGTTTTCAGACAATCTACAGTGAAAGATATTTATCATACATGTGTTGGATTTTAGATATTATTATTAGAGAGACCGACTAACCACCCAAGGTGGCGGCATTGCTCTTCTAATAAAGCAGAACATCAAAACCAAAACCATAAAAACTAATCACCTCGATGCAGAGGTGATTGCTACTGAAATCACTGTTGACAATAAAAACATCGCGATTTGTTTGTTATTATAACGACCCAAGCAAAATTGTTTCTGACACTGTCTTTGGATTCTTTACGAGGAAATACAAACACTGCATTTTCCTCGGCGACTTCAATGCCAAACACCTTACTTTGGCTGCAATAAAGCTACCCCCAACAGTGAAGCCCTTCTTGAAATCACCAAAAAACATAACCTTCATGTGATTATGAATGACAGCTCAGCAACTTATATCAGTAACAACCCATTATTCTCATCCAAAATCCTCGATCTAATTATTGCCAGTGACTCCCTGATAAACCACATCGACGACCACTGGGTCGGCGATGATGACTTAGGCAGCGACCACCTCCCGGTCCATGCCTCCCTGCAGTTAGGAAGTGGCCCACTCAGTTACCCACCCACTCTCCGCAGAAACTTCAGGAAAATCAATTGGAACCTCTACCGCGACATCATTGATGTCAAACTCACTAACTCCCCCTCATCCAATGCAGCGGAACTAGAAACCCAATGCGAGAGCATTGAGAAAATCATTAACTCAACCTTAAACGAAATATGCCCAAAAGAGGAAGTACGCCCCTGGAGAAACACTATCTCGGGCGAGACTCTGTCACTTATCAAATCTAAACGGAAAGCTCTTCGCTCTCTCAAAAAAGAAACTGACCCCAGCAAGAAAGCCGAACTCAAAAAAACATACAACCGCCTTCATGGCGAGGTCAAACAAGCCCTCAAAACTGAAAAACAAGCCAGCTGGGAAAAGTCAACAGCCAACCTAAACGGGACCCAAGATGCTAAAAAATTCTGGGACTCTTTCAAAATTCTTATTGGGCAAAAAAACAAGGGTGGTAAAGCCGCAGCAAAACCTCTTATGAAAGAAGACGGCTCTTTCACTCGCACCGACAAAGAGAAGGCCGACACCTTTGCTGACCTCCTAAGAAAAATGCATCGCCCGTATCAAGGTACGGGCAATGATGACACCGTCATCAATGCGATTGATGACTTCATCAATGAACACCCTGATATCTACTGTGACCCCAATTTCGATAACAAGCCAGAAGACGAGGACGATGATGACCTTGTCACCCCCATCACCAATGACGAAATCATTAATGTCATAAAAAAATGCAAAAACTCCTCCTCACCCGGCGAAGACGAAGTAAGCTACAAAATTCTAAAACAAAGCCCAAACTCCCTAATCGAAAAACTAAATAAACTATTCAACGCATGCCTCACCCATGGCTACTTTCCCAAATGCTGGAAAAAAGCCATCGGTGTCGTGATACCAAAACCCGACAAGGACCCCTCTGATCCAGCCAGCTACCGCCCAATCAGTCTGCTCAGCTGCATTGGTAAGACATTCGAACGAATCCTTACCAGTCGGTTCAGGGGGCACCTTGAAAACATCGACTTCTTCAATAAATGGCAAAGAGCCTATAGAAACCGTAAAGAAGGCATCGAACATGTCTACCGACTAGTTACCCAAATGAAAACCGCTATCAACAATCAGCAAATAGGTATGGCAGTCCTGTTAGACGTTGAAAAAGCTTTCGACTCTGTTTGGCATAATGGAATGTGCTACAAATTATCAAAAATGAGACTCCCCATGAAACTGCTCAGATTACTATCCTCTTTCTTAAATGATCGCGAAATTAAAGTCAGAGTGAACAATGAAATGTCTGACAGTGTCCCCCTCGAAGCAGGCACCCCCCAAGGATCCGTCCTAAGCCCCCTCCTATACATCTTTTTCGTAAATGACCTTAGCTTCTCCGAGGATCGCGTTCAGGTTTCCCAATTCGTGGATGATAAGGGCCTCTGGGACTCTAACAATAAGGCCAATCTGCTCCAAAAACCCCTGCAACGTGCTCTCGACGAGCTTGAACAATGGTGTGCCAAATGGAGAATTAAGCTAAATGCCAATAAAACCCAACAAATCACCTTTACTCGCAAGATAAGCAAATGGGATTTTGACCTAAAACTTATGGATAACACCCTCCCAGAATGCAAAGAAGCGAAATTCCTGGGCATCACCATTGATCAAAAACTCTCCTTCAACAAACATACCGACGACATGGCGAAAAAAGCCACCAAACGCATTAACTTATTGTTCACCCTACTCAAACTATGCAAAGCCTTTGTGCACCCAGTACTCGAATACGGTGCAATCTTACTAACTGACCTCAACCAAACTAATATGAGAAAACTCCAGAAGGTCCAAAATCACGTGCTTAGAGTTGCCCTCCGTGCCCCATGGGACACACCCATCAAAACACTCCACGACAGGGCCGATATCCCCACCATTAAAGACTGCCTAGCCACCCTGGCCGCGAAAAATCATGACCGGTTAGCCGACAGCGAACTAATCTCCGAACTTGGAGCAATTTGCGAAAGCCGACAAAAGCCCAAAAATTGCAATCAAAACTAAGACCGCTCGAATAAAACTAGGGAACGACAAGGTGAACTAACAGGCAGAAAAACAGCTTAACTGTGGCCTTCTACCAGAAAGGGCTGCCTTCACCAACTCAAGTAAAATTACACCAGGATTAAACATTGTTAAGAACTAAATAAATAGGGAATGAGAAGGTGAACTAACAGGCAGAAAAACAGCTTAACTGTGGCCTTCTACCAGAAAGGGCTGCCTTCATCGACTCAACTAAAAATTCCATCATGATTAAATACTGTTATAAAAACTAAATAACAAATAGGGAACGAGAAGGTGAATAAACAGGCAGAAAAACAGCTTAACTGTGGCCTTCTACCAGAAAGGGCAGCCTTCACCGACTCAGCTTAAGATTAAACCTTAAGATTGAACAAGATGTGCTACTTTTATCTTTACAGTTTACATACTTTAATGAAAACTAATTCTACCTTCTTCTTTTAAGCAGGTACACAGAAGATGCTTTTCGACCAGCACCCCAATAACCGCTACAGACAGTCTAACCGTTATGGAAACAGTCACCCCCATGGTTCCTGAACATCCTCCGCTCCATCACTAAAAGTGGTCGACCACTTTGAGGGAGGCGAGCATTGGTCCTGCGTCCTGCCTCTGTCCCTTTTTGTAAGCACATTGCGCACCTTTTTGTCCTAACCCAATAAGATGACAATGCAGGCCTGCCCCTGAACCAGGGAAGTTCGGGTCTTCTTCTTGGTGGTCCCTGAAAGGGGTCGTTGTTGTTTTCCTCCAAAGAGTCCAACCAAACAGAGACAGCCTGAGGCAGATTATACTTGCCAGTGATGGCCATCACTCATAATCATCCTCAAAGCGGCAGACTATACTTGCCCGAAAATCCAGATCGACTGCACCCTCGGAGAGAGGTAGTACCTTTGTGAGAGGACCCAACCTCTCACACTGGTCCTCACCCGAGGGTTCAACCGACATCAGCCAAGAGACCATACGACGCAACTGGCGACACCAGCCAAGTACCTGAAGCAGTTCCTCCTTCAACACGCCTAGACATGTGAGAATGAATCACCTACAGTCAATGAGGGTCGAAAGGGGCTTGTCCTCCATACCATCCCTGCACGCCTGCGGTGCACGAAACCATTCCTTCCGGAGTCTTGTGTTTTAGATATTAAGGTTTCAGGGGACAATTCTCCTGATCATCACTTCAGAGTGTGAAGACGAGTGAAAAACAGCTACTGATCATGGAAAACTTGGAAATACCAAGACAGCTCAGGAAAGCCTTGACAGCTCTGGACATTTCTTGTCCTATCAACTGGATTATTCAGATGGTAGGCAGGAATGTCCAGTTGGCACTGGAATTCGAGACAGAGAAGACAGAGAAGATCACGCCGCCTTCTTCGGGGAGAGGTAGTACCCTTGTGAAGAGGAACCCCTCTTACACTGGTCCTCACCCAGAGAAGTCTGGAGGCCCTGAATAGAGCGAGAAGAGTCCATCCACCAGACGGAGGGATGCCTGGAGGCTTTCTTGGAGACGAAGAAAGAGAAGATTGAGGTAAGGAAAGAGCCAGAGGCAGTCGCCATTTCCCCTCCCACTCCGACAGACAAACCCAATCAGTTGCCGGCTCCCCAGTCGGTATCAATGAATGAGGAAAGTCCTGTGGAGACTGAGGAGGAAATGGAAGCTTCCCTCTCGCCGCTTTCCGACCCCCATTCACTTCTCTCTTTATTATCCGGAAGTCAGGCCCAGGAACCAGCAACCAAATCACCACAACCAAAGCTAGTATCACTTGGGGACTTTATCGACTGGATAGATAGGATGATTATACAAAATTTCGGAGAACTGAAGCTAAACTTTGAGGAGACAGTCAATTACTTCATAGAATTCAACAAAGCCAGAGAAAAAGGATACGATGAACAAACCAAAAAAGACTTCAGATCAATGAATCACAACCGACTAGAGGCATTCAAGATCCGTCACCCTCTCTTTCACGATTTGTATAAAGAAAAAGTTAAGAAGGAAACAACAGCGAAGGAAACAGCAGCCAACTCACCTCAGCCTCCTCCCACAAAAAAGCACAAGAAGAAGAACAAGCGATGCTAAAAGCCTCAACTCCTCCTCCTTTTTTCTCGTGCAGAAATTATGCAAATTAGATGAACTTTGATTTATTCAGTGCTACTTATACACTGTAAGTGCACATGTCAATACGGCTCTGACTAGAGGCTGTATTTATGAACCGATCTTCACAAAACTTCCTGGGTACCTTTGTTATCACCTTGGGACGAGAACGAGTGTTTCTGGGTGCGGTCCAAAATTCAAGATGGCTACAAGTGGCCATTTTGTACCGAAATTAGGTCCAATCAGTTTTTTGTCACAACTTCTATACAGCTCGTATTTATGAACTGATCTTCACAAAACTTCTTGGGTACCTTTGTTTTCACCTTGGGATAGGAACGAGTGCGTTTTGGGGTGCCTTTGGGTCCAATCAGTTTTTTGGGAAATAACTGTGCTATGAGAACAAATATTTTGGGGTTCAGTCAGACCCACTCTGGGACTCAGAGATTTCTTTTCTAGTTTAGCATCTGACTGTCACCCACCTTTACAATACTTTACCTATACATGTGTTACAGGCTACGGTCAGTATTTATGTATGGACCGTTACTTTACTTTATATGTACCTTTGTTATCAGGTCATTACCTAGATGTTTGTCATTGCTGTGTCACATACTATACATGTACATGTCTTAACAAGTTGAGCTAAAGTGTCATTGACACTTTCATTTTGTGATTAATTTTCAAATTTTTATTTAGTTTTTTTTTTTTTTATTTCCTGTTATATACTGTAATATATATGAAACATTTTTTTTATAAAAATTTACAATTGTTTTTTTAATGGCTTTAAATTAACTTTTTTGTTTCTTGCAGAATTTCAATTTTTTTTTTAGGATTAATCTTTTTTTTTATTTCTTATATATAGCAACTTCAATTTTTAGCTCAACTTGACAAAGTCAAGCTGAGCTATTGCCATCACTTCTCGTCCGTCGGCGTACGTACGTACGTATGTATGTTAGTACGTACATCCACAATTTCCTTTGGCACACCTCACAGGTTGCATTTATGATCAGATCGCTTTGAAACTTGGTATGCTTGTTTGGAGTTACCTCTAGATGGGAGCTATCGATTTTCTTCCATTTCCATCTAAAAATGTTGCCACGGCCAACGTTCTTAGAACTTAGTTTAGTCAGACCTCAATATTTCGCTTTGGCACACCCTACAGGGCACATTATGATCGGATTGCTTTGAAACCTGGCATGATTGTTTGGGGTGACCTCTAGATGGGAGCTATCAATTTTCTTCCATTTCCATGTAAAAATGTTGCCACGGCCAACGTTCTTAGAACTTAGTTTAGTCAGACCTCAATATTTCCCTTTGGCACACCCTACAGTGCACATTTATGATTGGATTGCTTTGAAACCTGGCATGCTTGTTTGGGGTGACCTCTAGATGGGAGCTATCGATTTTCTTCCATTTCCGTATAAAAATGTTGCCACGGCCAACGTTCTTAGAACTTAGTTTAGTCAGACCACAATATTTCCCTTTGGCACACCCGACAGGGCACATTTATGATTGGATTGCTTTGAAACCTGGTATGCTTGTTTGGGGAGACCTCTAGATGGGAGCTATTGATTTTCTTCTATTTTCCGTCTAAAAATGTTGCCGCAGCCAACATTCTTAGAACTTGGTTTAGTCAGACCTCAATATTTCCCTTTGGCACACCCTACAGGGCACATATGTGTTCGGATTGCTTTGAAACCTGGCATGCTTGTTTGGGGTGACCTCTAGATTGGAGCTCTCGATTTTCTTCCAATTCCGTCCGTCAAAAACTGTTGCCGCTGGCAACGATCTTTGAACTTAGTTTAGTCAGGCATCAATATATTCCTTTGGCATGCCCTACAGGGCACATTTATGATCAGATCGGTTTGAAACTTTGTATGCTTGTTTGGGGTTACCTCTAGATGTGAGCTATTGATTTTCTTTGATTTCCATCAAAAAATGTTGCCACTGGCAATGACCTTCAATTAACTTAGTAAAAACTTAGTGCAGTTAAGCATCAGTATTTCCATTTGACACACCCTGCAGGGCACTTTTAAGATTGGATTGCTTGCAAACTTGGTGTGCTTGTGTGGGGTGACATTTATATGGGAGCTGTCAATTTTCTTACATTTCTGTCAAAAAATGTTGCCGCTGACCTTTGAACTTAGTTTAGTCAGACCTCAATATTTCCCTTTAACACACCCTTCAGGGCACATTTATGATCGGATCACTTTGAAACTTGTTATGTGTGTTTGGGGTGACCTCTAGATGTGAGCTGTTTTTTTAATTTCCAGAAAAAGTTATTATCGTTATCACCTGCCTTTGGGGGCGCGGTGGCTCAGTTGGTAGAGGTGCAGACTGCAAGCCGAGAGGTCCTCGGTTCGAATCCCACCTGTGGCAACCACGTTGTGTCCTTGGGCAAGACACTTCACCCCAATTGCCTTCATGGGGGCATGATGATGCTGTGTACTGAGGCATTCTGCACGTCGATGGTGCGCATGTCTTCAACCAATCTAACCCTGCCTGTGCTGCGGTGCAGAGTTCAGAGTTACGATGTTGGAGAGCTGACAGCTGCTCGTCGTTGCTCGTTGGTTCTCTCCGGGTACTCCGCCTTCCTCCACCCGTAAAACTGTCACGGTCATGATTAGCCATTGTGCATAAGTATGTGACCTTAAACACCAATAAATAAATAAATAAATAATCACCTGCCTTTGAACTTACTGCATTTGTGCATCAACTTATCCCTTTTGCTCTCTCTGCAGGGTATATTTATGAATTTCCATACCCCCCCCCCCCCTCCAAAAACCCATTGCCACAAAGCAATGACCTTCTACTTAGTGCATTTGTGCATTAACATCTTCCTTTGGCATGCCTCAGAGGGCACATTCATTATCAGGTTGTTTTGAAACTTTGTATGCTTATGCAGGGTGACAAAGATAGGAGCTATTGATTTTCTTTTCATTTCCATCAAAAACTGTTGCTGTTTGCAACAATCTTTGAATTTATTGCATTTGTGCATCAGCATTTCTTGACATGGCCTGCAAGCCACATTTATCATAGAATTGTTTTTGAACCTGGTTGTGCTTATTAGTCAAGAACTCTAGATAAGAGCTGTTGATTAGCATTCATTTCTGTGAAAAAAGTTGCCATTTACAATAACCTCTGAACATACTGCTTTTGTGTATCAACATTCTTCATTTAGCCAGTCTTACAGTTTACATTTAAAAATGCATGGATTACTCTGACATTGTGCACACACAATGCTGTTATGTTGAAATTTCATCAAATAACATTGGTACCAATGATCTTCAATTTTGCCATTTCATTTATAATTTACCAAGTTCAAGTTTGTCAAGCTGAGCTACATTGTCATTGACACTTTCATTATTTCTTATAATATGAAGTTCAATTTTATTTTCTTGTGTATAAGAATTGAAAGAAAAAAATGATAGTTTGCAAATCATTTTGGAAAGTTTGAAAAAAAAATGAAAGTTTGCAAATCAAGTTTTGTAAAAAAAAAAAATCGAAGATTTATATAAATATTTGAAAGTTATATATAATAGGAAATAAAAAAAATAAAATTTTTTAAAGTTTGTAAAATATGTTTTGAAGTTTATAAAAAAAAACTGTCATTTTCATTTGAAGCATGCAATCGAGCTCAATTCAAAACTAGAATCAATGATCAGAGTCATAAATGCTGAGATTAGCGATAAAACGGTGCCAGAATTGAGATTTAAAACTCGTTGGTTGGGTTTGAAATGTGTATGATTGCAAATTATAAATGAGTTGATAGAATCGATGCTTGGAGGAGGCAAAGAGATGAGAAAAACAACAATTCAAATGGGTGGAAGAGGAAATGAAAATAAAACATTCCGACTCAATCGGCAACAGTGGAAATAAAAAAGAAAAATGAATCAAATAGCAAAAATCATAAAAGCGGCTATGATTAAACTCGAAAAAAATGATGACAGTGATAACAGAAGAAATCCTAGCTAAAGTCATACGCTAACAATTGTTTCCCACTTCTGTATATCAAGAGCAGGCCATCATAGGAGTTTTCAAAATGTGTGATGTCAAGGGTATGAAAACATTTCATCCTAAAAACTTCTTTAAGTAGATAAAATCTAGCATGTTGAATTTATTTTGTCAGATGCAAGACATTGGTATCAAAGGAAAATGGTAGTGAAGTGCAGGATGGAGAAGACTGATCTGAACACGGGTAATGTCAAGGATTTTTAAAAAGGCCTATTTTCAATCTCGAATGAACCGAATGCTCTTCAATGTGCAATATCTTTGATGACATGAAAGAAAAGATAATACAGTCGTTGGGGCAGTATCAAAATGAATGTAGCAATTGGAGATTTGGAGAAGTATTGAATCTAGAGATTCACATCGACAAGTACGATCCATTTGCCTTAGTTCATTGGAAAGAAAGAAGCTGTGATCAATATGGAAAATAAAGAAGACAGTCAGTGCTTCAAATGCGCTATCACATCTGCCTTATATCCCATAGAAACAAATCCGCTGAGAGTATCGAAGTATGCAGAGACTTTTAAGAATTTAGATTGGTCGGGAATGAATTTTCCGACTCAGCTACGCAACATCGATCCTTTAGAAAATCAAAATTCCATGATCACCGTCAATGCTTTGGGGTATGACGATTAAAAAACAAACAAAATATTTTTGATGAGGATGAGTTCTCAGAAACAGCGTGAGAAAAACATCAATTTCTTATTAATTTTTGGAAACGATAATCAGCATTACTGCTGGATCAAGGATATGAGTCTGTTATTGTCAGCACAGACTACCAGACACATTGGAGAGAGATTTTTCTGTTTCAACTGTCTGAATTCCTTCCATAGCAAAGAGTTGCTGTAACATCAAGAGGAGTATTGCAACTCAAACCAAGGCATTGCTGTTGACATGCCCAAACCTCACACTCACATTAAATTTATACATTACAACAGAAGATTGATAGTGACTTTCATGGTGTATGCTGATTTTGAAGTTTCACGGTGAAGATGGGTTCGTGTCAGCCCAACGATCATCAGAGTTAAACCCCAAAAATCAGAAGCACACACTGGATGTTGTTTCTACTTAAAATGTTCTTTCGACGATCGACATACTTCGGGCTGTGCACCTACATGAAACAGTCAGATGATGACGACATGGCTCAAAAGTTTGTGGTAGATTTGAAATGTCGAATCAAAAAATATGTGCAATTCAAAACTCCTGTGAAGATGATTATCACAGACGGGCAAGCCAAAGACTATAAGAGAGCCACCGAATGTCACATCTGTAGACTACCATTCACCAAAACTTTGGCAGCCAAATACAAGAAAGTGAGAAATCACGGTCACTACATGGGTAAACTTTGAGGTGCTGTGCACAGTAATTCCAATCAAAAATATCGAGATGCTTTTTTTTTAGTGATATTTTACAATCTGTCTGGTTACGACAGCCATCTGTTTGTGAAGAATCTTGGTAAAGTCAGTGAAAGATATGTAAACTGCTTTGGGAAGAGGAAAGAACAATACATTTCTTTAATGAAATGGATAGTCGTGGATAAGAAGAAGAAAAAAGTAGAGAGATGTCAGCAGTTGATATCAAGAGAGAAATACGTTTCGTAGATAGTTTTAAATTCATTTCGACCAGTCTTGAGAAACTAGTCGGCAATTAAGGGAAGGAGAAATTTGAAATCACAACCAAACACTTTTGAGATGAGTGTCAATTGGAGAGTGTATTGAGGAAAGGAGTCTATCCCTGTGATTACATGGATGTTTTGCAATGATTCGATGAGTCAGTGCTACCTTGCAAAGATCATTTTTACTCGAACTTATACAACGCTGATATTTAAGATGTCAGCTTTAAAAGTGTGGAAAATATTCGACATGAAATCCATGAGAGATTATCATGAACGATCTGTATCTGGAAACATACATGTTCGAAAATTTTCGAGCTGTCTGTTGGAGACATTATGATCAGATCCTGCTTGGCATTACATGGCTCCCGGCTTGGCTTAGGACACTCTGTTGAAGACAACCAAAATCCACTTGGAATTATCTGATGTGGACATGTTGCTCCTGTTCGGAAAGGCTGTGAGAGGTGGAGTGTTTACAATATTTTACAGATATGCGAAAGCGAACAATCGCTACATGGAAGAAGGATTTGATGCACAACTACTGAGTAAAATACATAATATATCTAGATGCTAATAATTTATACGGTTGGGCTTTGAGTCATCCATTACTGACAGGAAATTTCAAATGGGTTGAGAAATGCAAGGAGATGGAAAAATGGAGAGACTATCCCTGTCTTCTGGAGGTGGATCTCGGATATCCTGAAATGTTACACAATCGACACAACAATTATCTATTGGCACCCGAACAATTGGAAGTAAACAAAGTCAACAAACTCGTTCCAAATTTAAATGACAGATGTAAATATGTAGTCTACTGCGAAAATCTGAAATTCTACATAGATTTATTCGGCATTAAATTAGTTGACATACATTGCATCATCCAATTGGATGAGGAGCCTTGGATGAAGAAGTGCATTGATCTTAACACAAATTTGAGAACGCAGGCTGTGACCGAATTTGAGAAAGATGTTTTGAAACTTATGAACAATTCTGTGTGCGGAAAATCAATGGAAAACATCAGGAAAAGGACTGACATTCATCTCCTTACGTCAGAGAGTCAATCAGGCTAGAAAATACATTTCAAAAACAAACTACAAACATCGAACAACATCTTATGAAAATCTAGTGGCAGTGCACATGAAACAGATGCGTCTGACATTCGACAAAACGTCTTATATGGGAATGTGCATCTTAGACATCAGCAAGCAGTTGATGTATTCATTTCATTACGAATACATCAAGAGAAAATACGATTCGAAAGCCAAACTGTTGTTCACCAACACCAATATTCTAGCTTACGAGATAGAGACTGAAGATTTTTACTGGGACATATATCCAGTCATTTACGCGAGGTTCAACTCAAGCAATTATCGCAGCGATCATAAAGGGGAGTGTGAAATCGATGAATATGATTCAAAGCCACAACCACGATCTCTACATGGAAATAATCAATAAAATTGCTTTATCAGCTGATGATAAGAGAATCGTGCAATCAAATTGAATTAACACATTAGCTCACAGTCATTATTCCACAAAGTTGATGATTTCTCAGAATCAAAAAGGATAAGATGAGGACATGACGTTGCAAATTCATAAGGACACAGAAAATCTGGAAGATAATTAATAGGAAAGAAAACAAAAGTCAATAAATAAAATCTAAAGTTTGTTTTGACAAAATGAAAAATAAAACATTTCCAATGTTTGTTTGGGATTTTGCATACAGAGAAGTGCGAAAACAAAATTATTTGGGTCTCTGGCATCTTTTTGTGAGATGCATTGCCTAGAAAAATGCAAGACGGCGATGAATACAGAATCTTGAACCTACACATTTTCCCAAGTGCCGGCACTCATTGGGTGGCATAGTTCAAGAACGTGTGAAGAAATTCTTTTGACACTTACGGAATCTCATCACCCGAAGAATTGATGGCTTATTTAAAATCATAGATCTATTACAGTATGGAACGTGTTCAACCTCGCGATCAAGTGTTTTGCAGACACATGTGTCTGCGCCCTCAAGATATGGTCTTCGAAACATCATTGTGTGGATGGCAGGAAGACAGCTATGCCATCTCCAAGCAATATACTCACATATTATAATGTATTTATTTTATCCACAATAGATTTGTAAACAAGTTGTATATTACTGAATAAACAAACAATCATTTTCAAGATATTCTCAATATTGAGAGAAAAAAAAATTGTCTCGTACATATATATTGTTAAAAAAATGAAACACAAAACAGGTTTTCTGTGATGAGGGACGTTCCCGCGTTATGGGATAATGAGACAGAGAACGAAATCAATTCATAACTAAAGTATTAATGAATGAATGAAGCACAAATGGAGATCATCCAAACTCAATATCTAGTGTGACCGTCACCTGAGTCCAATACTGCTTAGCATCTTCTGTTCATCGAAGCAATCAGATTCCAGATGGAAGCGTGAGGTATGGTGGCCCACTCTTCCTTCAACGCTTGCACCAACTGCGGTAACGTCTGAGGTTGTGGTCGACGTCACACACGTCGATCCAGTTGATCCCGCAGAAGAGGCCGCTGTGGCGTTGCATTAACCAGTTCTCACATCAGATCACCAAAGTTAGCAACGTCGAGCCCGGTTAGTCCTTGGGTGGGTGACCGTCAAGCGATCAATTTGGACTCCTGCGTTGTGTCCTTGGGCAAGGCACTTCACCCCGATTGTCCACATGGGGGCACGATGATGCCATGTACTAAGGCGTACTGCACATCAATGGTGCGCATGTCTTCAACCAATCTAACCCAGCCTGTGCTGCAGTGCGGAGTTACGATGTTGAAGAGACGGCAGCTGCTCGTCATTGCTCAGTGGTACTCCTGCTTCCTCCACCTGTAAAACTGTCACTGACACGATATGACCTTGGCTGTTAAAGTTTCATTAAACCCTAATAAATAAATAAATAAGATACCATAGATGTTCGATCGGGTACAAATCTGGCGATCTGGAGGGCAGGGCAGGACTTCGATGTTGTTATCCTGTAGATAAGCTGTTGTGAGCCTTGATGCGTGCGGTCGGGCATTGTCATTCTGGAAAATGGCATTGGCATTCTGCATAATGGGGAGAATGTGTGGCTGCAAAATTTAATCTCTGTACCTCTGTGCCGTCAAGTTACCCTCAATGTGGACGAGGTCCGTTTTACCAGTATGTGAGGTGGCTGCCCACATCATAACGATACTACCACCAAATCTGTCCACCTCCGAACGCAACTACGTTCAAAACATTCTCCGTGACGTCTGTACACACTGCATCGTCCATCAACTCGGCGAAGAAGGAAACGTGACTCATCACTGAACCAAACCGTTCTCCATCTCTGATGAGGCCATGCCCTGTGCATCTGACACCATTGAAGTCGCTGTCAATGATGCTGTACCTTCAAAATGACACCCAAGAACTGGCCATCTAGCATGCAGACCTGCCTTTCGTAGACGGTTGCAAATGGTCGACCTAGTGGTGTTGATGCTGTAGAGGTTGCTGTGGTTGTTCTCTCCTGCAAATGATGTTACCAGATGTATCGATCCTGAGCTGGGTTGGTAACATGTGGGTCTTCCAGATCTTGGAAGGTCCTACGTTGTCCCCTGGATTTGATAGTGGTTCCACAGGCGTGTGATGGTGCTCTGTGAAACATTGAACACCCTCGTTACATTCGAAGCTGATTCGCCCATTTCCAAGTGGCCAATGGCATTATTTCTATGAGCGGTCAAATGCGGCATTTTGCATGAGCAAACACTGTGCGAATTCTGACTGATTTCCATGTCCATTTATACCCCCGCACACTCAGCTCACATGCTGGGAGTGTGTAACTTCATGATCTGGTATTCATTCAGTGGAAACTTTGTTTTGTTAATTTCCATTATTTTTGGGATCATGGTGGCCGAAATTATGCCCCATTGTCCAAAATGTTGCATAATGTTTAGATCACCACGATATGTCGTTGACCATATCTACAGCCACACATCGTCACTATATTCTCCAAAATTTGCCATTGTAGGATAACACAGTAAGCCACGTCAGATCTGCGCTTGTCACGCGAACCGAGGAGGATTTACTAGGTATTGAGGTCTTGGACTGAATGTGGTAAATTCTCTGACTGATTGTGCTTGTCAGACACACAACTATCGCTGAAATCATTCACCAGATGTCAGTGTAATGCCTCAACTGTTTTTTGATGAAAATATAAATATATTTCTTCATATATCTCACTTTTATCAAATATACCCTACTTTTTTTTAATAGTATATAAAAAATAACCCTTAGTTTATATAAAGGGAACTGTCATATTTGATAATGAATTACACATACTACTAATTATGAACGTGTGCAAGCAAAGCTGCAAACATTTCAGTCATTTTTCACATCTAGTAAAAAATAATATTTGCAGATGAAAAATACTGATTCAAATGAGTTGCAGTAATTTGGAATAAATAAACTATTGTAATAAATAAACTACGGTGCTTTCACGCTTTTCCCTGACTGGCCAGGAACATTTTGTTGACATCAGTCTGAAGTTGCCTTAACTGCTACACAATGTTGTGTGTATTCCTTTTGATGTATTTAGCCTCAGAAAATGATGAGTAGTGAATAGTGGGTAATAGGAATGAGAATTATCTCATTTATGACTTTGGGAAATCAAAGTTTTCAAACTGTTGCTTTTGTTCACTTGTTAAAACTTACATTTTCTTATAGTCACTCATGAGATAATTCTAGTACCAACTCAAAATAACAGTAGGTATTATCTGTGCATCAATATTTTGGATCAGCCCAAGTACTATTTACAAATGTTTTGTTGGACATTCTGCTTCATTTTTTAGCTCAACTTTGGCGAAGCCAAATTTGAGCTTTCCGTAACTTCTTGGGTACCTTTGTTATGATCGTGGGACGAGAACGAGTGTTTTTGGGTCCGATCCGAAATTCAAGTTGGCCGCTGACAGCCATTTTGTACAAAATTAGGTGCAATCAGTTTTTTTCGCAGAACTTCCATATGAAAGCGCTGATTTGAATAATTTTTTTGTATGAATGTTTAGTACCATGGGATACATCATGTATAATATGGGTTATTTTCTTGTGCGTAAATTATGCAAATTGACTAACTTTGATGTTTTTTGGTGTCACTTTCAGCACTGTAAGTGCAAATGCCAATACGGCTTGGGCTAGAGGCTGTATTTATGAACCGATATTTATGAAACTTCTTGGGTACCTTTGGTATCACAGTGGGACGGGAAGGAGTGTTTTTGG
Organism: Pictodentalium vernedei; assembly: GCA_031216915.1. Classification (NCBI taxonomy): domain Eukaryota; kingdom Metazoa; phylum Mollusca; class Scaphopoda; order Dentaliida; family Dentaliidae; genus Pictodentalium; species Pictodentalium vernedei. The sequence goes on from CM062295.1 coordinate 397,718,772, forward strand.
ATCCGGTCCAAAATTCAAGATGGCTGATGGCGGCCATTTTGTACAGACTTAGGTGCAATCAGATTTTTGCACAGAACTTCCATATGAAAGCGCTGATTTGAATAATTTTGTGTGTGAATGTTTAGTACCATGGGATACATCACATATAATACAGGTTTTTTTCTCGTGCAGAAATTATGCAAATTAGATGAACTTTGACTTTTTCAGTGCTACTTACACACAGTAAGTACACATGTCAATACGGCTGGGGCTGGAGTCTGTATTTATGAACCGATCTTCACGAAACGTCTTGGGTACCTTTGTTATCACCTTGGGACGGGAACGAGTGTTTCTGGGTGCGGTCTAAAATTCAAGATAGCTGCCAGTGGCCATTTTGTACCGAAATTAGGTCTAATCAGTTTTTAGCTCATCTTGACAAAGTCAAGCTGAGCTAATCTCATCGCTTCCCGTACGTCGTCCGTCGTCCGTCAACACCATGTTTTGGTCTTCTCCTCCAAAGCCACTGGGCCAATTCAAGTGAAAGTTTGTGTGAGTGATGGTCCCAAAGGGGCATTTCATTTTTGTTCAACTCAGCATGCCCAGCCCCATAGGGAGGGAGTGGGGGAAAATACACCCAAATATTTTAAAAATCTTCTCAAGAACCAGTGTGTACAATGACTTGATATTTGCTATGGAGCTTCCATATGAGGTGTAGATTCAAGTTTGTTCAAACGAAGTTCGTGAAGTAATATTTGGCTTTATAATAGGAGGGGTAAGATTTTTGGCCCCGCCCAAAATTTTTATTTTCTGAACCGATGGTCCGGTATGAACCAAATTTGGTTTGTGGTATTATTGGGTCATAAGTACATGACCCATGCAAAAAAAAAAATTCCCGCATCCCCCATGGGAACCCTGGGAGCTAAAAATAGAAATATTTTCAAACGCCCATATTTCCCAAACCCCACGGAACAGAGAGCTTTTATTTGGTATGAAGTATCCTTATGACCAGTAGAATTGAATGGTAAAAAAAAATTGCCATCGGTTATGTTAGGGTGTTCTGTAATGGGCATCGAAAAAATGCTGAGTCAGCATATTTGCAAAAATTTTTAAAAATCTTTTCTCCAGAACCAATCATCAGAATCTTTTGATATTTGGTATACAGCATTCATAGGGGGGGCAGATAAAAGTTTGTTGAAATAAAGCTCATTGGTTCATATTTGGGCTCTCTACAGGAGCCCGAAGTTTTAACATAGGGTAATATGGGGAATATTCTTTAAAAATCTTCTTCTTCAGAACCACCAGTCAGAATCTTTTAATATTTGGTATACATCATTGTTATGAGGGTCAGATTCTAGATTGTTCAAACCAAGTCCCTAGGTTAATATTTGGGCTTCCTACGGAAGCCCAAATTTTATATTTGTTCAATATGGAGGGTAATTTAAAAAAATCTTCTTCTTCAGATCCATCAGTCAGAATGCTTTGATATTTGGTATGCAACATCTCTATGGGGGTCAGATTCAAGTTTGTTCAAATCAGATCCCTAGGTATATATTTGGGCTCACTATTGTAGCCCAAATTTTTACTTAGTGCAATATGAGAAAATATCTTTAAAAATCTTCTTCTTCAGATCCACCAGTCGGAATACTTTTATATTTGGTATACAACATCTCTAGGGGGGTCAGATTCCAGGTTGTTCAATTCGAGTGCCTAGGTTAATATTTGGGCTCCATATGGGAACATGAAATTTAACTTAGTACAATATGAGGGAATTTCTTCAAAAATCTTCTTCTTCAGATTCACTTGTCAGAATGCTTTCACATTTGGTATACAACATCTCTAGGGGGGTCAGATTCAAGTTTGTTCAAATTGGATCCATAGGTCAATATTTGGGCTCGCTATGGTAGCCCAAATTTGAACTTAGTGCAATTCGGAGAAATTTCTTTACAATTTCTCTTCTTCAGATCCAACAGTCAGAATGCTTTCATATTTGGTACACAACATCTCTGGGGAAGTCAGATTTAACTGTGTTCAAATCAAGAGCCTGGGTTAATATTTGGGCTCTCTATGGGAGCCGGAATTGGCCATTTTGCTGAAGAATTAAAAATTTTGTATTCAGTACCTTCTAGAGGTACTAAGATTAATCCACATAGGTTGTATCAAGGGGCTTCATAGGGGAGCTCTACATTTTACTTATGATCAACTAAAGAAAAGGCATGATGCCCAGATTATTTTTGTCACTCCTGAGGGACTCAAGGATTGACAGTGTAGCCTATGGAGATGGCTTGCTTAATGTAGACTCATTCTCTGTTTAAATTGTGTTCTGTACAAGATGAGCACTTCAGGCCCCATGGGGCCTCTTGTTTGTACACAACTTCTATATGGCTCAGGCTAGAGGCCGTATTTATGAACCGATCTTTATGAAACTTCATGGGTACCTTTGTTATCACCGTGGGATGAGAACGAGTGTTTTTGGGTGTGGTCCAAAATTCAAAATGGCTACCAGCAGCCATTTTCTACCAAAATTAGTGCAATCAGTCTTTTGTACAGAACTTCTGTATGAAAGTTCTGATTTGAATAAATTTTTGTATGAATGTTTAGTAACATGGAATACATCACATATAATACGGGGTATTTTCTCATGCAGAAATTATGCAAATTAGATGAACTTTGATTTATTCAGTGCTACTTATACACTGTAAGTGCATATGTCAATACGGCTCGGGCTAGAGGCTGTATTTATGAACCGATCTTCACAAAACTTCTTGGGCACCTTTGTTATCACCTTGGGACGAGAATGAGTGTTTCTGGGTGCGATCCAATATTCAAGATGGCTGCCAGTGGCCATTTTGTACCAAAATTAGGTCCAATCAGTTTTTTGTCACAACTTCTATACAGCTCGTATTTATGAACTGATCTTCACAAAACTTCTTTGGTCCCTTTGTTCTCACCTTGGGACAGGAACGAGTGTGTTTTAGGGTGCCTTTGTTATCACTGTGCTATGAGAACAAATATTTTGGGGTTCAGTCAGACCCACTCTGGGACTCAGAGATTTCTTTTCTAGTTTAGCATCTGACTGTCACCCACCTTTACAATACTTTACCTATACATGTGTTACAGGCTACGGTCAGTATTTATGTACGGACCGTTACTTTACTTTATATGTACCTTTGTTATCAGGTCATTACCTAGATGTCTGTCATTGCTGTGTCACATACTATACATGTACATGTCTTAACAAGTTGAGCTACAGTGTCATTGCCACTTTCATTTCCCTTTGTACATGTCTGTTGTAAATGATTTCACATAGATACATTTTTCATATTACAGTATAGAGCTTTAGCACCAATGTATTATCGAGGGGCTGCTGCAGCAATAGTTGTTTATGATGTAACAAGAGAGGTAAGTTTGCTAAAAAAAAGTCTAAGCCTTGCAGTTTACTGTACTTGAAATTTATACACCTATGACACATGTGGTGTTTATAAACTCCTTGACTAATATAATTTTTAGCTCAACTTGACAAAGTCAGGCTAAGTATTGCTGTCACTTGGCATCCAAAGGCATACGTATGTATATGTGCATATGTGTGTAGGTACACAATTTAATTTGTCACCCTGCACAGGTCGCATTTATGATCGGATTGCTTTGAAACTTGGTACGCTTGTTTGGGGTGACAACTGGATGGGAGCTATCGATTTTCTTCTATTTCCGTCAAAAAATGTTGCCGTTGGCAACAGCCTTTGAACTTAGTTTAGTTAGGCATCATTATTTCCCTTTGGCACACACTACAGGGCACATTTATGATCGGATCGCTTTGAAACATGGGATGCTTGTTTGGGGTGACTTCTAGTTGGGAGCTATCGATTTTCTTCCATTTCTGTTAAAAAACGTTGCCATTGGCAATGACCTTTGAAGAACTTATGGCACACCATGTGGGTGATCTCTAGATGGGAGCTATCAATTTTCTTCCATTTCTGTTGGCAATGACCTTTGAACTTAGTTTAGTCAGGCATCAGTATATTCCTTTGGCATGCCCGACAGGGCACATTTATGATCAGATCACTTTGTAACTTGGTATGCTTGTTTGGGATGACCTCTAGATGTGAGCTATTGATTTTCTTTCATTTCCATCAAAAACGTTGTTAGCACCAACCTTTGAAATTAGTGCATTTGTGCAGCAACTTATCCCTTTTGCACTCCCCACAGGGCATATTTATGAATTTCCATCAGAACAAAAACATTGCCACTAGCAACGACCTTCAAACTTAGTGCATTTGTTTATTGACATTTTCCTTTGGCTTGCCTCATAGGGCGCATTCATTATCGGCCTACAGGGCACATTTATGATCAGATCACTTTGAAACTTGGTATGCTTACTCAGGGTGACCAAGATAGGAGCTACCGATTTTCTTTTCATTTTCGTCAAAAACTGTTGCTGTTATCAACAACCTTTGAATTTAGTGCATTTGTGCATGAACATTCTTCTTTGACATGACCTACAGGGCACATTTATCATTGGATTGCTTTAGAACTTGGAGTGCTCATTAGGCGAGACCTCTAGATACAAGCTATCGATTAGCATTCATTTCTGTGAAAAAAGTTGCTGTTTACAATGACCTTTAAATTTACTGCATTTGTGTATCAACATTCTTCGTTTAGCCAGCCTTACAGTTTACATTTAAAAAGACATGGATTGCTATGACATTGTGCACACACAATGCTGTTATGCTGAAGTTTCAACAAATAACATTGGAATTTCTTTTCAACCTACTCACAATTGTTTACAATTGGCTGTAACATTAGTGCAAGCCCTACTTCGGAACTAACTCAAGCTTTTAGAATCTTTTCCAAACGAGTTGGAAAAGTACTAGAGTGCAAAAGCACGGAAAAGATCGAAAAAGGGTCGAGCGAGACCAGCGCTCGAAATTACAGGTACTCTCTCTGCACACCTCTTGTGTTTACCGAGCGCATGCGCAACAACCGTGACGTCAATTCCTTTATTTTCCGCCATTGTACATGGTCGGAAATTTTTGTGACTCGTGCTAATTTATGCTGTTTATTCTTCGTGGACAACTTATTCTCCATATTTAGTGTGCTACTGGATTGTATCCTTTTATCAAGCTACCAAATTATTATTATTTAATGTTAATTTGTATTTTTATTGCTTGTCTCTTCACACTTTGTCTTGTCTTTCCCCCTCGTGTGAACACGACCTTAGTGCTGTTTTCCGTCGGCGGGAAGCTTGATTATTATTTTGATATAATGCCTAAGACTATTCCTTGTACCTCTTGTTTGCAAGTGAAACATGTGGACGACTCTCATGCCACATGTGTCACTTGCAACAATTGCACTCAGGCCCAATCTTGTGGTATTTGTGGGGTTTGGTCCTCTAAATTCTGGTCTTCTGTGAACAAGGTGGTTCTTTCCAGAGCTAAAACCCCTCGTTCTCGGGGTAAGGGTAGCCGTGCCGTAGCAGACATTTCTGCTGGTGCACGTGGTGACTCTGTCACACAGGATTCGGATCTGCCTTCTGTGGTGAGTTCCTCTGCAACTGTTGGCGGTGTTAGTTCAGTGATACCTGACGAGGAGACCGTGGTCTCTTTGTCTTCTGATGTCACTATTGAAGCATCAGTTTTCGTTGAGAGCTTTTCCGAGGTCAGCTCGGTAACCCTCTCCGATCTGCCTCCTACACTGTCGACCGTTGTTGAGGAAGTTGCTACTCCAGATCCTATTCTGTCTGATGGTGGCTCTTCCATCTCCTCTGGGGATGGTCTACAGTCTCGGGGGACCGAGGCTGTATCTGCTGGTGTGTCTGTGTGCTCTCAGCCTCCCCCAGCCTCGCGGCGGGGCTGTGCGGGTTTGCTGTCTGCTCCTAGTCGGTTGAGCCGGCCGGTCGCTTCGGCAGCGATTCCTCGTCTCTCGAGTGAATCGTTTATCGTACCACCTTCCCCTGCTAGTGTGCCGCCTAGCGGGATGGTGTTGGGACGTTGGCACCCAGGGCCTGCTGTTCGACAGCGGTCAGTGACAGCCCCTGTTTGCTGTCACTCTAGGAACCTTCCTCCGGTGATTCCTCACTGTGTTCCGGGTCTGGGTGTCGATCGATGCTTGCCGTCAGTCTCAGAGGATAGGCAGTTGGGGCCGTTTGCTGCGCAGAGGCCAATGACAAATTCCTGTCATTCTTGGGACAATCCTCCGGTGTCTGCTCACTGTGTCCTAGGTCCAGCTACCGATCGACGTGCGCCGTCGGTGTCTTTAGAGGATTTGCAGGCAGGACCTTCTGTTTCGCAGAGGTCAGTGATGGCCCCTGGGCGTCACAATCGGGACTATCCTCCGGTGTCTTCTCACCATGCTCCTATTCTGTCTGCCGATCGACGTTCGCCGTCGGTCTCTTCTGAGGATTTGGGTTCTTCTACCAGAAGGGTCCATTGGGAGGACACTCCGTCGGGCGATCCTGCTGCGACGGATTCTCAGGGTGACCTGCGCCAGACCGTTTTGGCGCTCACCCGGTTGCTTTCTGGCAACCCTCAAGTTGGCCTCCCTGTGCCTCCTGAGGCACAACCTCCTTTGGTCGGTCGCCGAGATGTCTCGCCTGGCCCCGTGAATACTGCACAGTATTCACAGGAGGTTTCTGCTGGTCAGCCCGAGTTGGGCTACGTCTCCTCTGCTACGGAGGATGACAAGTATCTTGAAGGTGATGGGGCCCCCCTCGTCAGTCTTGGGGCAGGCTTTGGATTTCGTCTTTGGCTTATTGCCGGACGTTCAACCTTCCGACCAGCCTTCTGTGACCATCCGGCCGCGGTCCACTGTGGAGCGCCGTAACCCTGTTGAGCCTTCTAGCTCCGGGGCTTTGCGTCCTCTGCAATCGGCTCAGGTTGTTGAGTCCCTCCAGGGCTTAGACGCCAAAATGCGTTCTAAGGCCCTCAAAGGTTCCTTCTTTTCTAGAGCTGATGCTTTTCTGCCTCCATCGCGGTTTTGTGTGTACGATTCCGTCTCTCCACCAGTCTTCCAAGGGATGACTACTGTGGATGAGGATTCTTCTTCCCTCGGGTTGACTAAGCCTAAGTCGGCAGTTCTCCCGATGTCGGTAGTTGAGTCTATGGTGGGCCTGTCCCGAGAGATGCTGGGTATGTTATCTCTCGCAGACCATGTCGTCGCTGCTCTGGCTGAATATTTTCCACCAGGGGAGTTTAATGACGCTGAGGCGCCTTTTCGCGTTTTGTCACAGGCTCTTATGAACTTGACACACGTTCACGCCTGTAACACGGCTAATTTGGAGCTGGCACGCCGGGATGCGGTGTTGGATTCTTTACCATCCCTTCCTTCTGAGCAACGTGCTGTTCTGAGGTCTGCCTCTTTGGTGGGACCTCAGTTGTTCCATGGTTCCGTGGAAGCTGTTCGTGGCGAAGTTCTTCGTCATTTGATGGACCAGCTTTTGCTGAGACAGCTTGACCAACCTGCTGCTGCAGGTGGGGGTCGTTCCAGGCCCGCCAAGCGTGCTGCTGCGTCTGCCTCATCGGCGACGTCGGCTACGCCTTCGGCTACGTCTGCTCCTTCTGCTCATAAGAAGCGCCGACGTGGCCAGGCTCGCTGGCAGCCTCAGGCTGGAAAGTTTCAGGACTTCCCGAGGTGGTTTCTCCTCTCGGGGGCCTCGTCGAGGCCGCAAGTGAAGGTTCTCACCTCGATTCGCCTCCAGTCGGGGGAAGGCTGTTGCTGTTTTACGACCGTTGGACAGAGATAACGTCGGACTCTTGGGTCCTCGACGTCATTCAATCCGGTCTGCGACTGTCCTTCCATCGGCACCCCAGTTTATCTCGGGTGCCCCTTCCGACTCAGGTCCCTTCCGATTCTCTGCATCGGGACCTTCTGGTGCAGGAGATGGACAATCTCCTCACCAAAGGGGCGATCGAGTTGGTCAGGAACACCCTTTCACCGGGGTTTTACTCGAGACTTTTCTTGGTGCCGAAGAAAAAACGGCCAATATCGTCCTGTCATCGATCTGAGTACCCTGAACGAGTACATAATAGCTCCTCATTTCAGTATGGAGACTTTCCGGTCGGTTCGACGTTCGGTTCATCAGGGCGATTTTGCGGCCAGTATCGACCTGAAGGATGCCTACTTCCATGTACCCATTCATCTGGCGTCACGGAAATACCTTCAGTTCTCGTTTCGGGATCGAGTTTTTCAATTCAGCTCTCCCGTTCGGTTTGAACCTGGCTCCTTGGGCCTTCACCCGACTGATGTCACAGGTGCTTGCTTTCCACCGCACTCAGTCGGCAGTGACTTCGTCAGCCTACCTAGACGACATCCTCCAACAGCACCACGATGCTGCTGTTCTGGAGTTCGATGTCCGGCAGTTTCTTTGCCTGCTAGCGTCGCTGGGTTTCAGAGTCAATCGTGAGAAGTCGGATCTTCTTTCTTCTCAGCGATTCCGTCATTTGGGGATGGATTTCGACACTCTTCACAATGTGGTGTCGGTCCCCCAAGCTCGGGCGACGATTCTTTCCGCCTTGACTCGGGACCTGCTTCAATCTTCCTCGGTCTCGGCCAGGACTTTCCTTCGGATGCTGGGCCTTTGCGGTTCGGTGACAGATCTCATTTCGCTCGGTCGCTTGTTTGTCCGACCTCTCCAACACTTTCTGTTGGATCATTGGCGTCCGAATGTAGATCCGCTGGACCTGGAACTCACTATTCCTCGGTCTCTGCTTTGTCACCTCCGCCCTTGGGCCGATATTCCCTGGCTGACACAGGGTGTTCCGTTGGATCTTCCTTTGGCCGATCGCATCCTTACTGCGGATGCCAGCGATCGGGGCTGGGGTGCGACGTTGGATCCTCTCGGCCTGTCTATTCACGGAGAGTGGGACAGCGAGCAGGTAGGCCTTCATGTCAACCAGAAGGAGCTCCTTGCTCTTCTGTTGAGTTTTCGGCTTTGGATCCCTCATCTGTCGGACCATGTTGTCCTACTTCTTTCGGACAATTCGACAGAAGTGGACTACATACGGAATCAAGGAGGCACACATTCAATTCCCATGTATCGGCTGTCTCGGGATCTTCTTCTGTTGGCGCGGGATGTGAACGCTCGGGTGTCCATTCGACACATTCCCGGGCGTCTCAACGCCCTAGCTGACTCCCTGTCCCGACGCGACAGTGTCCTTCCAACCGAATGGATGCTACATCGGTCGGTGTTTCAGGCGATTTGCGAGCAGTGGGGCCGTCCTCAGGTCGACCTTTTCGCTACTTGCTGGAATCATCAGGTAGTCTCCCCTTGTCCAGACCCTCTGGCTTTTGCAGTAGGCGCTCTGTCTCTGGACTGGACAGGTTGGATCGGCTATGCCTTTCCTCCTGCACTGATTCTTCCTCAAGTATTAGCGAAGATTCGTGCTTGCAGTTGCAGGATCATTCTGATCACACCCCTCTCTCCACAGAGGGTGTGGATCAGTCTGCTGCGGCCTCTATTGGCCGATCGACCGATTCGTCTACCTCTACGTCGCAATCTTCTTTCACAGGGTCGTCCCAGGAAGTATCACTACAACCTGGCGAGCCTGTCCCTTCACGCCTGTCTTTTATCAGGTCCAGTCTCCGACGTAGAGGTTTTTCGAGACGATCAGTGGAGTGCATTTCTGCATCGTGGCGACATTCCACTGGCATGACTTATGCCGCCAAGTGGAAGGTTTTCTGCCGCTGGTGTGCAGATCACAATGTGAATTACCGTGATCCGTCAATCGCTCAAATTGCGGATTTTCTGGTTTTTCTTTTTGACTCCAAGGGCCTCCAACCTATTACGATTAAGGGCTATCGGTCTATGCTGTCTGATACTTTCTCTTATGTGGGAAAGCGGTGCATCGGTCGTAATCTTTTTCTCTCCAAACTTATTCGGCACTTTTCTTTGAAGAGGCCTCGAGTTTTGCATCTTACACCCAAGTGGAACTTGGCATGGGTGTTGCACTGTTTGGAGGGGGCGCCATTCGAGCCTTTATCTGAGACCGACATGCGTTTTCTCACCTATAAGACGGCTTTTCTTCTAGCGTTTGCTTCTGCTCGTCGAGTCAGTGAGCTTCATGCGCTATCTGTTGATTCTGCCTTCTTCCGAAATGAGGCTAACAGTGTCACCTTCACTACTGATTGCTCTTTTCTGGCTAAGAATCAACTTCCTGATTCGGTACCTCCTCCCATCTGCATTCGGGCTCTTCCCTCTGTAGATGGCCGGAGGCCTCTTCTTTGTCCTGTTCGTGCGATCAAGCCTTACATTACTCGCACTCAGTTCATTAGGAGGGGTCGGAAGAGATTCTTTCTGTCTCTCATTCCTAAGAGGCAGTCTATCTCTTCCCATTCTATTTCCAGGTGGATCTGTCTTGCAATCAAGCTGGCTTATTCTCGCTTGTCTGCGTCGGATCTTGTTTCGAACCGGCTTAATGCTCATGAGGTTCGTGCCATTTCTACATCCTGGGCGTTCTCCAATTCTGTTTCGCTCCGTGATGTTATGAATGCGGCTTACTGGAGGAATGCTTCTACCTTCTCCTCCTTTTATCTCCGCCACCTTCAGCAGCAATCTGAGGGCCTTTATTCTTTAGGCCCTCTCGTTGCAGCCCAGGCTGTTGTGCACCCTCGTTAAATTGTTTTTGTCGAGGTTGCGCTTCGCTCAGCCTTGTTCTTTTCAGGTGCCTTCTCTCTATCTTCATTACAGGTTTTCGTTTTTGTTCTCTGCCATCCTTGCTTTCCTTCTGCTACTCTTGTTGGTATTGGTTATGTGATTCACCTCCTCCTATTGTTTATTCAGCCAATTGTAAACAATTGTGAGTAGGTTGAAAAGAAATTAAAATTTTTTAGTAAATTTTGTTTCTTAACATACCTACCACAATTGTTTACTGGAGGCCCACCCTCCTTGGGGATATCTTTGATATCGATGCCTCCCCGCTAAATCACAAACTTCTCGTTGGCGGAAATACGGAATTGACATCACGGTTGTTGCGCATGCACTCGGTAAATGCAAGAGGTTTGCAGAGAGAGTACCTGTAATTTCGAGCGCTGGTCTCGCTCGACCCTTTTTCGATCTTTTTCGTGCTTTTGCACTCTAGTACTTTTCCAACTCGTTTGGAAAAGATTCTAAAAGCTTGAGTTTGTTCCGAAGTAGGGCTTGTACTTATGTTACAGCCAATTGTAAACAATTGTGGTAGGTATGTTAAGAAACAAAATTTACTAAAAAATTTTAATTTCACTTGTAATTTACCAAGTTCAAGTTTGTCAAGCTGAGCTGCTGTGTCATTGACACTTTCATTTGATGATATAATAGTTGGTGATCATCAGTTTGGAGTTCAAGAACCTGGTTTCAGAGAGGGAAGGGATTTTTTTCAAATGGTAAAAGTTTTAAAAAATCAAGATAATTATTGGTAACTTTGCACATTCTTCTTTGAACATATTTGTCCACTTTATAAAACGAAGGTGTGTGTCCAATAAAGTGGATGAAAGCAGGTCATAAACTTCCAAAGTACTCTCCATTTCTTTTAAGGACATCTTACTCTACCAAAATACTTCATGGTCTTACTTTCTTATCAACCTATCCTACAATTGTATACTGCAGACTTGCACTACAGTGGAAGTCCCTAAGTCAGAAAATATACTATCTATTTTGATCTTTCTCAAGCGATTTGTAATGGGTGTTCTTCAGATCGACCCTGTGGGACTTGGTCATCCACTTTTTGGGCTTCTGTGAACCGTGTGGTGCGTTCTGGTGGCCATTCCTCCCGCACCCCCGGGAAAGATGAAGGCTGTCCAACGGGGCCGACACGACCACGTCTCGTGAGAGTTATACCCCCTCCGGGAGGGATGTGCAGTCAGTCTTTTCCTGTTGTGGGTACTGCGGGAGCTGTTGAGTTGTCTGGTGAAGAGATGCCTGGTTCCGGGACAGTGGCCCCCCTCCAGTCCACATCTGAGGCTGACACTAGGGTTGTGACTCCTCCTTTGGAGCCGAGCTTGGTTGCTCTCTCCACTTTTCCACCAGTTTCAACAGCTCCCGTCGTATCTGCTGCACTACTGTTCCATCTGCAATGTCATCCGTCACCGTTTCAGCCGGCCTTGGCTTATCCATGCGGGGGTCTGCAGAGACGTCTGGTAGTGCAGACCTGGGATATTGGCCTCGGCCTTCACTGACTTCAACTCAGCGATGTCGGAAGGGGCTGCCGGCCAAACCCTCTGCTGTGGTCTCTCAGCCGTTGAGCCCAGCAGCTTTTTCATTGGATTTGCATGTTCATGGTGGGATCACCATGGACTCTGTTGCGTTTCCTTCCACGCACTCTGGTCCTACAGCCAGTTTTGCGGGACCGACGCTTTTTGTGCAGCCTCGACCTTCTGTCCCTCAGAGGTCCGCGGCGACTCTCCTGAGTTCCCGCATTTCAAATCCTTGGGGTATTTCATATCCCAATAAACATCTGCATTCAGATGTTTCGGCTGCCACCCATTGCCCCACGTTAAGGGTAATAGAGGATGATGACCCTTCGCTGGTTAAAAGTGTCAGGAGTGAAGCCACTTTCCCGGTTCATTCCCACATTGAACCGGCTGACACGGGCCGTGAGCTCAGGGAGGCCCTCTCCTTGCTCACTCAGGTTCTTTCCAAGAGCCTTCCTATTGCCTCCAACGAGGCTACTAGTGGTTTCCAGGTGCCCCCGCCATGCTTCCTCCCGGGTTTGAAAGCAGATCGCTTTCTGATCGCCCTGGTGTGCCTACACCATGGAGGAATTGGCTGGTCTGCCCGTAATGGGCTATGTGTCTTCCGACTCAGAGGATGGGTCAGACATACCTGACGTCGAGAGCCAACAGTCTTCTGACCTGGGAGCAGCTCTTGACTTTGTGTTTGAGTTCCTTCCAGATCTCAAACCGTCGTACCTGACGATGGTGTCAGCCAGGCCGCGATCATCAGTCGCGTGCCTACAGCTTGTGGAGCAACCCGCTTCTGGGTGTTTACGACCGTGCCAGTCAGTACAGGTGGTTGAAGCGTTTGCAGCTTTGGACTCTAAGCTGAGTTCCAAGGCTATGAAGACTTTGTTCTTCACCCACCAAGGCTGATACCTTTTTACCTCGCATTATCATTCCTATGATTCCACCAATCCATCAGTCTGCCAGACTTTGACTTTCTTGGGTCAGGACCCCTCCTCCCAAGTCGGCCGTTATTCCTATGGCGACTCTGGAGCCCCTGTTGGGCTTATTGAGAGAGATGCTGGGCATGCTTTCTCTCTCGGATCACGTTATCTCTGCTTTGGCTGCTTATCTGCCTCCAGATAAGTTTGATGACGTACAGGCTCCTTTGCATGTGATTTCCAAGGCGCTCATGCATCTTACTCACATGCATGCCTGTAACACTGCTAACTTGGAATTAGTTCGCTGGGATGCTATGTTGGACACAAGCCGTTCCCTTCCTAAGGGGCAGTGCGCTGCTTTTCGATCCGCTTCTTTGGCGGGTCCACGGCTATTCCATGGTTGCGTGGCGACGGTCCAGGATGACATCCTGCATCATTCCAAAGATCAGCTGCTGCTTCCCCAGCTTGATCAGCCTTCTGTTGGAGGCAGGGGCTGTTCTAAGCCTAACAGTCGCCCTTCTGCTTCCTCTGCGAACTTTTGCTCACGGAGATAGATAATCTTCTGTCAAAGGGGGCGAATGTCTCAGGTCATCAAGAACATTCATTCAGTGGAATTTTATTCCCGCCTGTTCTTGGTGCCGAAGAAGATGGCCGACTCCGACCGGTTATCGATCTGAGTATCCTGAACCAGTCTATCATTGCTGCCAAGTTCAGCATGGAGACCTTCAGGTCGGTTCACCGCTCCATTCACCAGGGAGAGTTCGCTTCCAGCTTCGACCTGCAAGACGCTTACTTGCACGTTCCGATTCATCGGACATCACGAAAGTATCTCATGTTCGCTTTTCTGGGGCGAGTTTACCAGTTCAAGCCTATGCCTTTCGGCCTCAACCTGGCTCCTTGGGCCTCACCTGACTGATGTCGCATGTGATAGCCTTCCATCACACACAGTCCAGGGTGACTTCTTTGGCATATCTGGACAATATCCTCCAGAGGCACTCCAATGCTGCTCTTATGGAGTCAGATGTCGATACACTGTTGAGCCTTCTCAAGTCGCTAGGGTTCAGAGTCAACGAAGAGAAGTCGGACCTGGTCCCTTCTCAGTCGTTTTGTCATCTGGGGATGGACTTCCGTACTCATCTGAATATGGTGGCAGTTCCCTGGGCGAGGGCTGTGATTCTCTCAGCTTTTGCACTGACTCTGTCCCTGTCCACATCCACGACTTTTCGGAGTATTCTCCGGCTGCTCGGTCTCTGCGGTTCGATGACGGATCTCATTCCTCTAGGTTGGCTGCATGTCAGACCTCTCCAACACTTTCTGCTCAGTTGTTGGAGGCCGAATGTCGATCATCTGGATCCGGTGATTCAGTTCCCAGACTCTCTTCATCGTCACCTTCTCCCCTGGACGGATGTCCAGTGGATTATGCAGGGAGTTCCATTGCACTTGCCCACGTCAGATCGTGTTCTGACGTCAGATGCCAGCAATCTCGGATGGGGTGCAACGTTGGATCCTCTAGGTCCTTCCCTTCATGGTGTATGGGACCAGGATCAAGCAGCTCTTCACATCAACCAGAAGGAGCTTCTTGCTCTTCTTCTGAGTTTCCGGCAATGGATCCCCCACCTTTCGAATCGTCAGGTCCTTCTGTTGTCCAACAATTTGACAGTGGTCGCTTACGTTCGGAACCAGAGCGGCACGCACTCGGTTCCCATGTACGAATTGGCTCGGGATCTTCTACTGGTAGCTCAGGATGTCAACACCGGAGTGGTGGTTCATCACATTCCCGGTCCTCTGACCATCCTAGCCAACTCCCTGTCCCGAGGGGGGCAGGGTCATTTCCACCGAGTGGATGCTTCACAGGGCAGTGTTCCAGTTGCTTTGCGATCTCTGGGGTCGTCCCCACATCAATCTTTTTGTGACCCGTTGGAACCATCAGGTGGCCACTTTCGTGTCCCAGTGTCCAGCTCCTTTGGCTTTCGCCATGGACGCTCTGCCACTGGATTGGAACAGTCTAGTCGGCTATGCCTTCCCGCCAGCTCCGACTCTGCCTCAAGTTCTAGCCAAGATACAAACCTGCAGTTGTCGAATCATTCTGATCGCTCCCCTGTCACCTCATCGGGTGTGGATCAATCAGCTCCGCTCTCTGTTGGTGGCGGTTCCGGCACGTCTCCCTCTACGTCGCGACCTTTGTTGCCAAGGTCACCCAAGGAGGTTTCAAGTCGACCCGACTTCATTGTACCTTCACGCATATCTTTTGTGAGGTCCTGTCTCCTCCGTAGAGGTTTTTCTAGACGAGCAGTGGAGTGCATTTCTTCTTTCAAGGCGGCACTCCACTGGTTTAGCCTATGCGGCCAAGTGGAAGGTCTTTTGTCGATGGTGTGCTGATCACTCTGTTGATTATGCCAATCCTTCGATAACACAGATTGCAGAGTTTCTGGTATATCTGTTTGATTCTCGGGGTCTGCAGCCTGTTACCATTACGGGGTACCGGTCCATGCTTTTGGAGACCTTCTTCGTATGTGGGAAAGCATCGTATCGGCACTAATCCATACCTCTCGAAGCTTATTTGGCACTTTTCTCTGAAAAGGCCTAGGATTTTACAGCTTACCCCAAGATGGAATCTTCCTTGGGTGCTGCTTTGCTTGGGGGGGGGGGGGGAGGGGTTCGAACCTTTATCCCAGGTAGATATGCATTTTCTCACATACAAGATGGCTTTTCGGATGGCTTTTGCCTAAGCCAGACGTGTTAGTGAGCTTCACGCCCTCTCGGTTGATCCGGCCTTTTTCAGGAGCTCCCCCAACAGTGTTACTTTTACCACTGATTGCTCCTTTCTGGCCAAGAATCAGATACCAGAAACAACTCCACCTCCTATCTGTATCAGGGCTATTCCTTCTGCTGAGGGTAATTGCCCTTTGCTCTGTCCGGTTTGTGCACTTTGCATTTATCTCAACCAGACGCAGTTCATTAGGAAAGGCAGGAAACGATTCTTTCTGTCTCTTATTCCTGGTCGACAGAAGATTTCTCCTCAGTCCATTTCTCAATGGATTTGTCTTGCTGTTTATGCGGCCTACGCTCGTCTAGCGACTGACGATTGTATTACCAATCGTATTTCTGCCCATGGGGTGCGTGCCTTGTCTACCTCCTGGGCTTATGCTAACTATGTCAAGTTGTTGGATGTTATGCAGGCAGCCTACTGGAGAAATGCTTCTACTTTCTCCACTTTCTATATGCGTTAGTTGCAGGAGCAGTCTGAGGACCTTTTTTCTTTGGGCCCTCTTTCTTCTGCTCAGGCTGTTGTCTACCCTAGCCATTAGGTTTCTTCAAGGTCTTTTCCAGCCCTGTGCTGTTTTACTGTCCTTTCTGTCTGTGCGTCATGCAGAGCCATACGCCTCATCTCTCATTGTTTTTTACTAATGTTTGTGATTCTATGGTTTGATAGGCCTAGGGAACTCTTCTTCTGTCCACGGTTCCAATACAGTCGGGTTATGTGGGGGGGGGGGGGGGGGGGGGGGTTGGTTATGTGGTTCCCTCCTCCTATTGTCTATTCAGCCTGTAGTAAACAATTGTAGGGTAGGTTGATAAGAAATTTAAATTTTATAGTAAATTTCCTTTCTTATACCTACCACAGTTGTTTACATGGAGGCCCTCCCATCTTCTTGTTCGGGTAAGAATCCTTCCTGCCCGCTGATCACATAACTCCAATGGTGGCGGATTCAAAAGAATGAGTCATTAGTTACACGACTGCGCACTGGTACCGGAAGCCGTGGATCTGTACTAGGAGAAGAGTATTCCCTACTTGGTGTGCGCCGATAGCTCTCGACCCAGTTTTGGCTTATTTTTTCTTGGTGCTTTTGCACCACTTTTCTTTCCCAAATTGCTTTGGAAAGATCAAAATAGAGAGTATATTTTCCAAGTTAGAGACTTCTGCTGTAGTGCAAACCTGTAGTAAACAAATGTGGTAGGTATAATAAGAAAGGAAATTTACTATAAAATTTAAATATCCATAGCATCTTTTCCGATATATTCATCATGATCTCTTTAACCCTTATTTTGTCTCCACCACTTTTATCAAATATAAATGCTTGTGTGAAGAAGTTCATTAAAATTTATTACACCTTTTTCCAGTTTCAAGTTGAAAATTTGAAAAGAATTGCACATAAAGAGGCAATAATCTGCTAATTTGAAAATAGAAAAAATATCTATCGACTCTCGATTTTGCTTGTATGTGGAAATGCATGTAAAAACTCACTGTATACAATGTGTAAGATGTCAGAGCAACACAAAATTACTTGACTCTGCAATATAAAAAACTTTAAAGCAAACAAATTTTCAGACGATTTGACACATGCAGATTTCACAAGAAACACAACAGCATGACATAATTTTCGAATACACATGGAAATAATCTGAATGAATCACCCCCATAAACAACAACTGTGCATTGTTTGAGCAATAACTGGGTATTATTAGATCAACTACTTTGAATTATTTTAAATAAGCACAGTTATGCTTAAAAAAGAAAAAAAAACCCACAGCAGATGTGTTATCAATGACAAGCAAAACTCAAATGGCATGCATGGACACATAAACTACAGACAGAAAATGTGTACATAAACTTCACCTTCGCCCTTCTGAGAAACCAAATTATGACAAATATTGATAATGATATTATTGTAGCTTGTGCTGTTCTGAACATTTCTGCTAGTGATCAAGTAACTGGATTGAGAATTATGAGGACTGCATGCCTTTTTAGCTCACCTTAACGAAGTCAAGCTGATCTTATCTGATCGCTCTCCGTCCGCCATCCGTCAACACCATGTTTTGGTCTTCTCCAAAACCACTGGGCCAATTTAAGTGAAAGTTTATGTGAGTGATGGTCCCAAAGGGGCATTACATTTTTGTTCATCTCAACATGCCCAGCCCCATAGGGAGGGTGTCGGGGAAAATGTTCCAAAATATTTTGAAAATCTCATTAACTTGATATTTGGTATGAAACTTCCTTTTGAGGTGTAGAATCAAGTTTGTTCAAATGAAGTTTGTGAATCAATGTTTTCCTTTGTAATGGGAGGGGCAAGATTTTTGGCCCTGCCCAAAATTTGTATTTTTAGAACTGATGGTCTGATTTGAACCAAATTAGGTATGTGGTATTATTGGGTCATAAGTACTTGACTCATGCCAAAAAATTTTTCCTGTGTCCCTTTGGGGAACCCGAGGAGCTAAAAATAGAAATATTTTCAAATGCCCATATTTCCCAAACCACATGGAACAGAGAACTGTTATTCGGTATGAATCATCCTTATGACTAGTAGAATTGAGTGGTTGCCATTGGTTGTGTAGGGGTGTTCTGTAGGGGGGGAGGGGGGGGGGGGGCATCGAAAAAATGCTGAGTCAGCATATTTGCAAAAATTAGATAAAATATTTTCTCAAGAACCAATGTTCAGATTCTTTTGATATTTGGTATACAGCATCCATAGGGGAGTCAGATACAAGTTTGTTAAAATGAAGCCCCCTTGGTTCATATTTGGGCTCAATACAGGAGTCAGATTCAAGATTGTTCAAATCGGATCCCTGGGTTAATCTGGGTATCTTTAGCCAGCCTTGTAGATTTGGGTTTAGGTACTAACATTGTTAATCTAACTCACTCTCTTTCTCTCTCGCATGCTGAAAAATCTCTCCTTAGCCGCGGATTAACGTTTGTACCGACCCCCATCAAAGAAAACACCACCACAGCTGAATGAGTTAGACCAACAAATGGTGGAAATGTATACTGAAAAGGGTATCCCGCTCGATGATTTCTATCAAGGTAAAAAAGACCTCGAATCCAGAAAAACATGTTTTCCATTTTACCGGGAGCGTGGTGGCTCAGTAGGTAGAGGTGCAAGCTGCAAGCCGAGAGATCCTTGGTTCGAATCCCACCTGCGGCAACCGCGTTGTGTCCTTGGGCAAGACACTTCATCTCCATGTGTTCTAAGGCGTACTGCACGTCGATGGTGCACTTGTCTTCAACCAATGCTAACCCTGCTTGTGTGGAGTTAGTGTGTTGGGGAGCTGACAGTTGCTCGCCATTGCTCGGTGGTTCTCTCTGGGTACTCCGGCTTCCTCCACCCGTAAAACTGTCATGGTCATGATTAGCCATTGTGCATAAATATGTGACCTTAAACACCAATAAATATTAAATAAATTTTACCAACAGTTTAGCCTGATTGATTATTTTGGCAAAAATTCTGGCATAAGGCAACCATTCACAAACCGCACTGGATGGATCCCGTGTGCCAGAAAAATTGGTCCAGAAATTGATAAATGTTATAAAAAGCTAGCCCAACAACTCAGCGACATGGAAATTCTGAGCGATAAGCAAAATCTTTCATGAGCCAAACGTAAGGCACTGGCATTTTTGCACAGCAATTAAAACATTGTCATCAGACCTGCTGATAAATCTTCGGCCGTAGTAATTATGGACCGAGGAAATTATGTCCACGAAGTAACGCAACAGCTCAGTAACACTGAGCACTATAAGAAAATAGACACACTCCTCTGGCCTGATAATATTTCAAAATTTGGTAAAGAGTTAAGAGACCTATTGGAGAAAGATTACATCACCCAGAAACAACTCGGAATATTTGGCAGCTTCGCACTTTGAGGTAAAACCTAGAACTTTTTACCTTTTGCCCAAGACGCACAATAGACACCTGGACTAGTCTGCGCATACCCAAAGGCAGGCCAATTATTTCAGACTGTGGGTCGGAATCGTACCACATTGCACAGGATATAGATTTTTTTTTTAAACCTGTAGCTAACCTCTGTACAAGCTATCTAACAAACACAGAGGATTTCAGATCTCAAAATTTCAAAAAATGCATTTTTGGCGATGTTAGACGTCGATGCCATGTACACAAATATAGACATAAGTCGGGCCTTCAATCATTCAAAAAGGCCTTCGAGAAATTTCCAAACCCAAAACGGCCTGATAAACAAATACTCCAACTGCTGGAAATCAGTCTAAACGGTTATGATTTTTAGTTTGACGGTTAATATTGTCACCAAATCAAAGGTACCCCCATGGGGAAAACATGCAGTCTATCGTTTGCTTCCATTTTTATGTTGGATTGGGAAGAGGCAGCTTTGGATGCTGCACGCAAAAAATCTGTCAGTTTTTTTTCAGGTATCTGGACAATATTTACTTGGTGTGGAAGCACTCAAGGAGTGATTTTCAGGATTTTGTTGATTTTTAGCTCACTGAAGGGAACTTAACTTATCACTTGCCGTCCGGCGTCTGTCTGGCGTCATGAGCTTTTTTCAGACGACTTCTCCTCTGAAACCGCTAGGTTGATTTGCTCGAAACTTGGTATGGATGTTCATTACCATATGTCAATTCAAGTTTGTTCAAATGAAATGGACATGCTCACTTGGGGCTCCATAGGGGGCATAACTCTGATAGCACCCTATGTATATTAGAGAAATTACTAAAAAACTTTCTTCTCCAGCACAAGTGGGCAGAATCATTTGATATTTGATATCCAGCATTATGGGGTGGATCTGTTCAAGTTTGTTCAAATCGGGCCCTGGATTCATATTTGGGCTCACTATAGAAGCCCAAATTCGAACTTAGTGCATTTCAGGCAAATTTCTTTAAAAATCTTCTTATCCAGATCCAGCAGTCAGAATCTTTTGATATTTGGTATGCAACATTGCGGGGTGGATCTGATTCAAGTTTGTTCAAATCGGCCCCCTGGGTTCATATTTGAGCTCAGTATAGGAGCCTGAATTTGAACTTAGTGCATTTCAGGCAAATTTCTTTAAAAATCTTCTTCTCAAGATCCAGCAGGCAGAATCTTTTGATATTTGGTATGCAGCATTGTGGGGTGTATCTGATGGAAGTTTGTTCAAATCGGCCCCCTGCATTCATATTTGGGCTCACTATTGGAGCCCAAATTTGAACTTTGTGCATTTCAATGAAATTTCTTTAAAAATCTTCTTCTCCAGATCCAGCAAACAGAATATTTTGATATTCGGTATGCAACATTGTAGGGTGGATCTGATTCAAGTTTGTTCAAATCGGCCCCCTGGGTTCATATTTGGGCTCAGTATAGGAGCCCGATTTCGAACTTAGTGCATTTCAGGCAAATTTCTTAAAAAATCTTCTTCTCCAGATCCAGCAGGCAGAATCTTTTGATATTTGGTATGCAACATTGTGGGGTAGATCTGATTCAAGTTTGTTCAAATCGGACCCCCTGGATTCATATTTGGGCTCACTATAGAAGCCTGAATTCGAACTTAGTGCATTTCAGGCAAATTTCTTAAAAAATCTTCTTCTCCAGATCCAGCAGGCAGAATCTTTTGATATTTGGTATGCAATATTGTGGGGTGGATCTGATTCAGGTTTGTTAAAATCGGACCCCTGGGTTCATATTTGGGCTCAGTATAGATAAAGCTCGAATTCGAACTTAGTGCATTTCAGGTAAATTTCTTTAAAAATCTTCTTCTCCCGATCCAGCAAGCAGAATCTTTTGATATTTGGTATGCAACATTGTAGGGTGGATCTGATTCAAGTTTGTTCAAATCGGCCCCCTGGGTTCATATTTGGGCTCAGTATAGGAGCCCGATTTCGAACGTAGTGCATTTCATCCAAATTTCTTCAAAAATCTTCTCCAGATCCAGCAGGCAGAATCCTTTGATATTTGGTATGCAACATTCTGGGATGGATCTGATTCAAGTTTGTTCAAATCGGCTCCCTAGATTCATATTAGGGCTCAGTATAGATAAAGCGCGAATTCAAACTTAGAGCATTTCAGGTAAATTTTTAAAAAAATCTTCTTCTCCAGATTCAGCATGCAGAATCTTTTGATATTTGGTATGCAACATTGTAGGGTGGATCTGATTCAAGTTTGTTCAAATCGGCCTCCTGGGTTCATATTTGGGCTCAGTATAGGAGCCCGAATTCGAACTTAGTGCATTTCAGGCAAATTTCTTAAAAAATCTTCTTCTCCAGATCCAGCAGGCAGAATCTTTTGATATTTGGTATGCAACATTGTGGGGTAGATCTGATTGAAGTTTGTTCAAATCGGCCCCCTGGATTCATATTTGGGCTCACTATAGAAGCCTGAATTCGAACTTAGTGCATTTCAGGCAAATTTCTTCAAAAATCTTCTTCTCCAGATCCAGCAGACAGAATCTTTTGATATTTGGTATGCAACATTGTGGGGTAGATCTGATTCAAGTTTGTTCAAATCGTCCCCCTGGGTTTATATTTGGGCTCAGTATAAATATATAAATAAAGCTCGAATTCGAACTTAGTGCATTTCAGGCAAATTTCTTCAAAAATCTTCTTTTCCAGATCCAGCAGGCAGAATCTTTTGATATTTGGTGTGCAACATTGTGGGGTGGATCTGATTCAAGTTTTTTCAAATCCCCCCCCCCCCCCCCCCCCCCCCCCCCCCAGATTCATATTTGGGCTCACTATAGAAGCTCAAATTCGAACTCTGTGCATTTCAGGCAAATTTCTTAAAAAATCTTCTTCTCCAGATCGAGCAGGCAGAATCTTTTGATATTTGGTATGCAACATTGTGGGGTGGATCTGAATCTGATTCAAGTTTGTTCAAATCGGCCCCAGGGTTTATATTTGGGCTCAATATATGTTATGCAGAAGGCCTACACCACCACCTCTCCTAAATGTCTTTGAAAATCTTCTTCTCAAGATCCAGCAGGCAGAATCTTTTGATATTGGGTATGCACCATGCTTAGGGGGTGAGATTCAATTTTGTTCAAGCCAAATCCCTGGGTTCATATTTGAGCTCACTGAGGGAGCCCGAATTATAACTTAGTTCAAAATGAGGAATTTTCTTTAAAAATCTTCTTCAGATCCAGCAGATGAATGCTTTCGATATTTTTTATGCAGCATCCTTAGGGGGGTAAGATTCAAGTTTGTTCAAGCCATGTCCCTAGGTCCATATTTGGGCTCATTGTGGGAGCTCGAATTGTAACTTAGTTCAAAATGAGGAATTTTCTTTTTTTATGCAGCATCCTTAGGTGGGTAAGATTCAAGTTTGTTCAAGCCATGTCCCTAGGTCCATATTTGGGCTCATTGTGGGAGCTCGAATTGTAACTTAGTTCAAAATGAGGAATTTTCTTTACAAATCTTCTTCTTCAGATCCAGCAGTCGGAATGTTTTGATATTTGGTGTGCAGCATCCTTAGGGGGTGAGATTCAAGTTTGTTAAAGCCAAGTCCCAGGGCTCACATATGGGCTCCCTGTGGGAGCCCGAGTTATAACTTAGTTCAATATGAGGAATATTCTTTAAAAATCTTTTTTTTAGAGCCACTGGTCAGAATCTTTGGATATTTGGTACAAGCTTTTCTTAGGAGGATTCTCTGGGTTGATATTTAGGCTACCATGTCAGGTGAGCACCCTCAGGCCCCCTGGGGCCTATTGTTTTATAATGCCTCAGTGTATTCTCAGAGAAGGTTTTAGGCCTTATTAATATTATTCATGTAATTATTATGCTTTTGATTGATATTGTATCAAATTTCTAATATTTTTGTCCACATTCAGCAACTTAGGTTATAGCCTAAATTGTTGGGACTTAGTGTGATTTAGTATCATCTGATTCCAAAACCAACCAGGTTTTTAGAACATTTTTCCTTCATGTACATTTAGGAGAAAAAGTTTACAAAGTTGTTTTTTTGTCTGATTGGCGTGTACACAGATCATTATTTCACTGAAATTAGTTTTTAGCTGCGACTAGCAGATCTATAAGTGGCAGTGTCGGTCTGTCTGTCTGTCGGTCGGTCGGTCTGTCTGTGACCAACGAGTTTCAAAACTCAATAACTTTTGAAATACTTGATGGAATGACTTTATATTGGCATGTAAGTGTATCTTATTGATGTCTAGCCACTGTTCAATGCATGTGTTGTTCCAAGTATTTTTCTTGGAGTTATGGCCCCTGATGAACTTAGAATTTTGTGACCAATGCATTTCTAACACCACCCATCGATGTCGCGATTTTTTTGTCTCCTAATTTTGTGCAATTGAATTTTGAAAAAATGTTGGTCTTGTTTGCTTTAATATTAATTCAGGGTATGATAATCATATATCATGCTTTGCCTATACCAGTGCACAGAAAACTTGTATTATTTTGTGCAAAATTGAACAAAAGCAGTTGAGAAAAGGCTTTAAACCTGTTGCATCTGGTATCTCCTAGATTATACCACTCACAAGTCGTCTTCTTCTATTATATAGGAAGATTAGCAGGAAATTCTACACAACAGAAGTCAACGATAGTCCACAGTACGGAACAGATGTATTAAAACAAACGTCAGGAATGGCAGGGACGACCTGGCATGGTTCTACATATTAGTATACAGCCTCTGTGACCTTGTTAATTTATTTGTTGGGGTTTACTGACACTTTTGATGGCCAGGGTTACGTTGTGTCGGACAGTTTAATAAATAATGATAATAACAAGAGGGGTGGTTATGACAGCCAACAGGTCATAAAAAGTATACACTCCGTTCCATGTATAGGAGATTGTGGCGAGAGTTTTTGGAGCGGCAACTCCAAATTTTTAGTGTTTGTTCTAGATCTGCTCAACTGAGTCATATCCTTCAAAAGTCCAGAAACCGAGTATGTGCCCTGTGGGAACCCCACATGCATGTTCATATGCTCCTTTCAAATTCAACATGACAAAATTCGAAATTCGTGTCGCTTATCATGTGACATGATGCAGCAACTACTCGTGAATGAGGAATGAAAATTTCATGGAAATCCTCAGAGAATTGGCTGAGATAGAGCATTTTGATGAGAGGAGGTAGTATTTTGAATTTGATCCTTTTCAAGCTGGTGCAAAACAATGTGGCGGGAATGTGCGCAGACTGGCTGGCCGCCGCCTCTCTAGTCTAGTTCCACTTAAAAGTTGTAATTAATAATAATAATAATTGATTTTCTAGAGTGTAAAACCACAAATAGTGCTCTAAAACGCTTGACAGCAATAAATACACTTTTCTGAAATGAAGAGTCATCTGTTTTGGTTGCCTCTTAGAGAGGTTTAGGAGAATGCTTCAGTAAATAGGAAAGTTTTTAGATTTCTTTTGAAGACATCGAGAGTTTCTGAAGTTCTGACACTAATTGACAGGGAATTCCACAATCTGGGACCCACGATGGAGAACACATGATCATGAGCCTGATGAGATCTGCTAAAAGGCACAACTAGTTGAATTTGGTTTTTAGATCGAAGACTGCGCGTTGGTTTATATACAGTGAGGAGCTCTTACAGGTAAACTGGAGCCAGTTTGTGGATACATTTGAATACTAAGATCAATATTTTGAAATCAATCTTCTGTTTAACTGGAAGCCAATGTAATTGTCTTAAAACAGGTGTTATGCGTTCAGAGCGTTTGGTACCAGTAATTATCCTAGCAGCAGTATTCTGAACTTTTTGAAGCTTCTGAATCAGGCACTGGGACAGCCCCACTAACACTGAATTACAATAGTCTAGTTGTGAGGTGATGAAGGAGTGCACAAGTTTTCCAAGTGCTGACTGGTTAAGATAAGGTCGCAGTCTTCCAACATTACGAAGCTGCCAGTAGCATTTTTGACATATTTTATTGATATGGATGTCTAGTTTTAAATTTGAGTCCATAATCAGTCCAATATTCCTGGCCGATTCACTTTTCATAATGATGTTGTTTCCAACCAGAATTGATGTAACAGAGGGTGTAGGCATGCGAACCCCGGATATCACTAAGAATTCAGTTTTAGAGTCATTCATTTTCAGTTCAAAGTCTATCATCCATTCCCGCACAAGATTTATGCAAGTTTCCATGTTATTGACTGCGGGGAAGGAGTCACTTGGAACAGATGGGTTGAATGTGATGTACAGTTGGGTGTCGTTTGCATACAGATGATATGATATGCCGTGCTTTTTAAGAAGGTGACCGAGAGAAGAAGTGTACAGAGTAAACAAGAGTGGTCCAAGAACTGAGCCCTGAGGAACACCACACTTTAACATCCTGCTTTCTGAACCGATCTTATTGATGTATATTTGTCGACTGCGACCTTCTAGATATGATGCAAACCACGATAAGACAGTTCCACAAATGCCATGCTGTGTCAATGTCGCGTGAGAATACCATGGTCGACAGTGTCAAATGCTGCTGACAAATCCAAGAGAACAAGCAGTACAGCCTTACCCTCAGACACTGATTTAACAATGTCATTGTTGACTCATATTAAGGCTGTTTCTGTACTGTGGTTGGCTTTATATGCAGACTGGAAGGGCTCTAAAAGATCATTTTCATGCAGATGATTTTTGAGTTGTAAAGCAGCAACACTTTCCAACAATTTAGACAGGAAAGAGAGGTTCGATACTGGTCGATAATTCTTCAGGTTGTCAGGATCAAGAGATGGTTTCTTGATGAGTGGAGTAACAAGTGCTTTTTTCAATGCATTTGGAACAAACCCTTCATGTAGGGATGCAGATATAATAGATGTTATTACTGGCAGAAGATAATCAATTGTCTCTTTTAAAAGGAATGTTGGAATTTGATCTAGATCATTGGATTTATTGGATGATGATAAAATCGTTTTTCGAATGTCGTCTTCTGAGACAGAGTGAAAATTAGAAAAATCACTTTTTATGTCAAGATGATCAAACTTTGGTGGTTCACGTGATGGTATACTATCCAGAATTACTTGAATTTTAGTTATGAAATAGTCGCTGAATTTTTCCAGAATTTCTTCAGTATTCAGATGATCTGGGAGAATGACTTTTTGTTCTTTACCAAGGAGACTATTGGTTAGCGAGAACAGCACCCTTGTATTAGATGACTCTTCTATAAGAGAATTGTAGTACTCCCTCTTTGCCTTTTTGATGATCTTATTAGTTGTATTTCTTTGGTAGCAGAACATTTGCCGGTGTAGCTCTCAAGCTTCGTTTTATTGTAAAGGCGCTCAAGTCTGCGGGGCTGTTGTTTAGCAGCTCTAACATCTTCTGAAAACCACTCCACTTTTTCCCTATTAGTTATAAAATATTTGACATGGGTGGTGCATGTTCAGCCATGATGCCCTTAAGAGTTTCTTCAAATAAAGATGGCAATTGCTCAGATGATTTATGACTACAACAAAAATAGTTCGAACACAGAATTGATGAACTGATATCCATTTTCAAGGCATCAATGTTTATGGATTTATATTTTCGATAAGTAATTTTCTTGGGAGGGATTTTTGAAGTTGCTAGTGTGAGGGCTTGAGAGATGGGGCAAAATAGAGTTTCTTCTTCAAGAACGTAGTTCAGGGATCCTGACACTACCTTTAAACCTTAGGTAATTGCACCAGAAGTTAAAAGTGAAAAGAAATCCCTGGCAATGAGTAGATTAATGGTGGGAAAAGATGGAAATGCACCAGTTAGACCTTAAAATAGTAGTCTCAGACATACACCATCTTTTTCCACATGGATGCACGCAGTGACTTGAACTTTCCAGAACATGTTCTATGAACCCTGGCTGACATTTCTTTGAGCAGTGTTGTGGACTAATGTAGAGCAGTGATTGCACATAAAGTCCCTGTTTTTGGTGCCAAATTGCCTGACCGGCTCCAAAGTATGATTTTCGTTTTTTGTATATCATCCATATCACCTGTAATTTATACCGTTGCCATACGTTGAAGTAGCCTTCTGTCATTTCTTATCAACCTACCTTGCAATTGTTTACTACAGGCTTGCACTACAGTGGAAGAACCAAACTCGGATAAAATACTCTCTATTTTAATCTTTCCCAAGAGATTTGGGAAAGAAAAGTGGTGTAAAAACACCACGAAAAAATAAGCCAAAACTGGGTCGAGCGCCATCAGCGTATACCCAGTATGGGACGTTCTTCCATAGTACAAATCCACAACTTCTGTAAACCAATGCGCACATGTGGTGGATGTGTGCCATTTTGCTCCGTAACAGTGATAATTCAACTCGTCGATAATGGTTTTCCTGTGACTGGAATTATGGATCTGAAGATCGTATAATAACAGGACTGTGTTTTATATATTCTCGTTAATATTTTCAACCACATTCTCATTGTATGTTATTTACTATTCCGTTTTCGCGAATGTTTTGTTTCGACATCGTGTCAACGCGTTTCGACAATGAATTTTTTGGTTGATAAATTTAATTGTTATTGGAGTTAGGTGTCAATCAGGGACTGTCTGGACAGGATTTCTTCACTCTGTTGAGGGCTGAATTTCTGGGGGTTTTTTGGTCCCTGTCGACCGTCTGGGTTCTGTCGTGTACCCACCGTTTTTTTCTGCCACCTTCTCTCGTAGTTGAGGGTGTTCTTCTACTTTCAGTTTCTGTTGAGTTCACCTTTTTCTTCTACTGCTCTCACCTCTGTTATTTCCAGTTCGGTTCCTTTAGGGTAATTCCTTTTGCCCTCGCCTTGGTGCGTTCTCATGGCCATTTCTTCCGCATCCGCGGGTGGTGTGGAACACTGTCGTTTCGGGAGCCTCCCGACTCGACCACGTCTGGTGTGAGTTATACCCCCTCCATGGGGGATGTGCAGCTCCTCCCACACCCATGGGGGGTGGGGAAGGCTGTCGTTTCGGGGCTGCCTGACTCGACCACGTCTGGTGAGAATTGCTCCCCCTCCGTGGGGGATGTGCAGCTCCTCCCGCACCAGCGGGTTCCTCGCGGCTTCCCGACTCAAACATGTCTGGTGAGAGTTATTCCCCTTCCGTGGGGAATGTGCAGTTTTTTTACCGTGGTGGATTCTGCGGGAGCTGTTGGATTTCTGGTGACGAGATGCCTGGTTCCGTGACTATGTGCCCTCTCCAGTCGACATCTGAGGCTGTCACTAGGGTTGTGACTCCTCCTTTGGAGGCCGAGCTAGGTGGCTCTCTCCGCTTTTCCGCCAGTTCCAAAAGCTCCCGTCATATCTGCTGCTACTGCTTTTCTGTCTACAATGTCATTGGGCACCATTTTTAGCTGGCCTCGGCTTATCCCTGCAAGGGACTGCAGGGATGTCTGTAGTATGGTTGTGGGGTATCGGCCTCAGCCTTCCCCGACTTCAACTCGGTGAAGTCGGAAGTGGCTGCCGACTGAAACCCCTGCTGTATCCTCTCAGCCGTTGAGCACAGTAGTTTTATACCTGCAGTGGTCTGCTGCGGTGTCTGGGAGTGGAGACGTGGGGGTATCGACCTCAGCCTTCCCTGACTTCTACTCGGTGAAGTTGGAAGTGGCTGCCGGCCAGATCCTCTACTGTGGTCTCTGCGCCGTCGAGTACCACAGTTTTGTCATTGGCGTTTTCCATCCACTCATTCTGGTCACATGGCCAGTTTTGCGGGACCAACGCCTTCTGTGCAGCCTGGACCTTCTGCCCCGCGGAGGTCCGCGGCAACTCTTCTGAGTTCCCGCTATGTTGATCCTCGGGGTGTGTCATACCCCTATACATGTCTGCCCTCAGATGTTTCGGCTGCCGCCCGTCACTCCGCTTCGGGTGTATTGGAGGATCGTGACCCTTCGCTGGTTAAGAGGGTCAGGTGTGAAGCCACTTTGCTGGTATGTTCCCATGTCGAACCGGCTGGTACTGGCAGTGAGCTTAGGGAGGCCCTCTCCTTACTCAGGTTCTGTCCAAGAGCTTTCCCGTTGCTTCCAGCGAGGCAGCGAGTGGTTTCCAGGCCCCCCTATGGCGCAACCTCCTGGGATTGGAAACAGACCGCTTTCTGATCCCCCTGGTGCCTACACCATGGGAGGCGTCGGCTGGTTTGCCCACGGTGGGCTATGTGTCTTCCGACTCGGGGGAGGAGTCTGACATCCTTGATGTCGAGAGCCAGCAGTCTTCTGACTTGGGGCCAGCTCTTGACTTTGTGTTTGGGTTCCTTCTGGATCTCAAACCATCAAACCACCGACAGTGTCAGCCAGGCCGCGATCATCGGTCGCGCGCCTACAGCCTGTGGCCAGTCAGTACAGGTGGTTGAAGCATTTTCAGCATTGTACTCTAAGCTGAATTCCAAGGCTATGAAGGCTCCGTTCTTCACCAGGGTTGACACCTTTTTGCCTCAGGTGCGTTATCGTTTCTACGATTTCGCCAATCTGTCAGTCTGCCAGACTTTGACGGTTTTTGGATCAGGACTCCATTTCCCTCGGGCTTTCCAAGCCCAAGTCAGCCGTCATTCCTATGACGACTCTGGAGTCAATGTTGGGCTTATCGAGAGAAATGCTGGGTATGCTTTCTCTCTCCGATCACGTCATATCTGCCTCCAGATAGGTTTGACGATGTACAGACTCCTTTGCGTGTGCTGTCCAAGGCACTCATGCATCTTACTCACATGCATGTCTGTGACACGGCTATTTTGGAACTAGTTCGAAGGGACTCTGTGCTGGGCACAGGCCGATCCCTTCCTGGGGGCAGCCCGCTGCTCTTCGATCTGCTTTTTTGGCAGGTCCGCTTCTGTTCCATGGGTTCCGTGTTGACGGTCCGGGATGACATCCTACGTCATTCCAAAGATCAGCTGCTGCTTCGTCAGCTTGATCAGCCTTCTAGGGGAGACAGGGACCATTCAAAGCCCAACAAGTACCCTTCTGCTTCCTCTGCGAAGCAAAGGGCTAATCCTTCTGCCACCGCTTCTACTTCTTACTCATGGGGTAAGGGTAAGCGCCGGCAGGCTATAGGGAAGTCTCAGGATTCTTCATTCAGTAGAGGAGGTGGTTTTTCCTCTCGCGGGTCTCTTCGGGGCTCGAACTGAAGGTCCTCACCTCGATTCGTCCAGGTTGGAGGAAGGATAGCAGAGTTTGCAGACCGTTGGGCCACCATCGCATCCAATCCTTGGGTGTTAGATGTTGTTCGGTCCGGGCTGCGAATATCCTTCCGAATGCACCCCACTCTGTCCAGAGTGCCTCTTCCAACCACAGTTCCTTCAGACGTTTTACGTCGGGAGTTTTTGTTTTTGTCCACGGAGATAGACAATCTCCTGGCCACGGGGGTGATCGAGGTCGTCAAGAACATTCAGTCGGTGGGGTTTTATTCGCACTTGTTCTTGGTGCCGAAGAAGGGCGGCCGACTCCGACCGGTTATCGATCTGAGTTTCCTGAATAAGTCTATCATTGCTCCCACGTTCAGCATGGAGACTTTTGGTCCACCGTTCCATTCACCAGGGAGTTTTCGGTTCCAGTATCAACCTGCGAGACGCTTACTTTCATGTTCCGATTCATCGGGTGACGCGAAGTATCTTGGGTTCGCTTTTCTGGGATGAGTTTACCAGTTGAAGGCCATGCCTTTCAGCCTCAACCTGGCTCCTTGGGCCTTCACCCGACTGATGTCGCATGTGATAGCCTTCCATCACACACAGTCCAGGGTGACTACTTCGGCATATCTAGTTGATACCCTCCAGAGGCATTCCAATGCTGCCTTACTGGGGTTGGATGTTGACATTCTGTTGAGCTTGCTCACATTGCTAGGATTCAGAGTCAACGAGGAGAAGTCGAATCTGGTCCCTTCTCAGTCGTTTTGGCATCTGGGGATGGCCTTCCGCACTCAGTTCAATACGGTGGCGGTTCCCCAGGCCAGGGCTGTGATTCTCTCAGCTTTTGCTCTGACTCTGTTCCCAGTCCACATCCGCGACAGCACAGGGTGTTCTCCGGCTGCTCGGTCTCTGCGGTTTGGTGACGGATCTCATTCCTCTAGGTTGGCTGCATATCAGACCTCTCCAACACTTTCTGCTCAGTCGTTGGAGGCCGAATGTCGATTCTCTGGATCAGGTGCTTCAGTTCCAGAATCTCTTATCCTCACCTTCTCCACTGGACGACTGTTCAGTGGATCACGCAGGGTGTCCCGTTGGACTTACCCACGTCCGATCGCATTCTGACGGCAGATGTCAGTGATCTCGGATGGGGTGTGACGTTTGATCCTGTAGGTCTTTCCCTTCACGGGATGTGGGACCAGGATCGGGCATCTCTACACATCAACCAGAAGGAGCTTCTTGCTGTTCTTCTGAGTTTCAGGCAGTGGATCCCTCACCTGTCGAATCGTCAGGTCTTTCTGTTGTTCGACCATTCGACAGTGGTTGCTTACATTCGGAACCAGGGGGGGGGGGGGGTGCACGGTGGCTCAGTTGGTAGAGGTGCAGGCTGCAAGCCGAGAGGTCCTCGGTTCGAATCCCACCTGCGGCAACCGCGTTGTGTCCTTGGGCAAGACACTTCACCCCGATTGCCTACATGGGGGCACGATGACGCTGTGTACTGAGGCGTACTGCACGTCGATGGTGTGCATGTCTTCAACCAATCTAACCCTGCCTGTGCTGCGGTGCAGAGTTCAGAGTTACAATGTTGGAGAGCTGACAGCTGCTCGTCATTGCTTGGTGGTTCTCTCCGGGTACTCCGGCTTCCTCCACCCGTAAAACTGTCACGGTCACGATTAGCCATTGTGCATAAGTATGTGACCTTAAAAACACCAATAAATAATAATAATAATTCGGAACTAGGGCGGCACGCACTCGGTTCCAATGTACGAATTGGCTTGGGATCTTCTACTGCTCACTCAGGATGTCAACGCCGGGGTGGTTGTTCGTCACTTTTCCGGTCGTCTGAATGTCCGAGCTGACTCCCTGTTCCGACGGGGCAGGTTCTTTTCCACCGAGTGGATGTTTCACATGGCGGTGTTCCATTGACCTCTTTGCGACTCGTTGGAACCATCAGGTGGACATTTTCGTGTCCCCGTGTCCTGATGCTCTGGCTTTTGTCATGCATGCTCTGGCCCTCCTTTGGGATGGTCTTGTCGGTTACCCCTTCCTGCCGGTTCCGATTCCGCCTCAGGTTCTCACCCAGATATGAACCTGCAGTCGTCGATTCCTTTCGATTACACCCCTGTCACCTCGATGGGTGTGGATCAATCTGCTCCGCTCTCTGTTAGCGGCGGTTCCGGCATGTCTCCCTCTACGTCACGACTTTCTTTGCCAAAGTCGCCCGAGGAGGTTTCAAGTTGACCCGACGTCATTGTACCTTCGCACATGTCTTTTCTCTGCCGTAGTGGTTTTTTGAGACAAGCAATGGAGTTGCTTTTCTTCAAGGAGGCACTCACTCCACTGATTTAGCCTCTCGATGGTGTGCGATCACTCTGTTGCTTCTGTCACTCCTTCGATCACTCCGCTTGCGGAGTTTCTGGTATATGTTTGTTCTTGGGGTATCCAGCAATGGGTACAAGTCCATGCTTCGGAGACCTTTTTTCATATGTGGTCCTGTATTGTTTTGTCACTCGTCCTTGCCTCTCCAAGCTTGTTCAGCTCTTTTCCTTGAAAAGGCCTAGGACTTTGCAGTTTACTCCAAGATGGTCACTTTCTTGGGCGCTGCTCTGCTTGGGGGTGGGGGGGGGGCATTCGCGCCTTTATCCTGGATGGATATGCATTTTCTCACATGCCAGATCTCTCCTGCATCCATTTCTCGATGGATTTGTCTTGTTATTCGTGCAGCTTCCACTTGTCTAGCTACTGGTGATTGTATTACCAATTGTTTTCTCTGCCACGAGGTGCGTGCATTGTCTTCCTCTTTTAATAACTCTGTCATGTTGTCGGATGACGGATGTTATACTGGCAGCCTACTGGAGAAATGCTACATTCTACTTTTATCTGCGACAGTTGCAGGAGCCGACAGAGGACCTTTGTCCTAGGGGCCCTCTTTCTTCGGCTCAGGCTGTTTTCTATCCCAGCCATTCAGCTTTTTTTCAGGGTCAGTTCCAGCTCGGTGCTGTTACTGCCCTTTCTGTCTGTGTGTCGCACTTCACCATACGCCTCATCTTTCATTGTCTTTTACTAATGTTTGTGATGCTATGGTTTGATAGGCCTCGGGATCTCTTCCTCTGTCCACGGTTCCAGTGCTATTGAGTTATGTGTGGGTTGGTTATGTGATTCCCTCCATCCTATTGTCTATTCAGCCTGTAGTAAACAATTGCAAGGTAGGTTGATAAGAAATATAAATTTTAAAGTAAATTTCCTTTCTTATTATACCTACCGCAATTGTTTACATGGAGGCCCTCACGTCTTCTTATTCGGGTAAGAATCCTTCCTCCCCGCTGATCACATAACTCCTGTGTTGTCGGAATCAAAAGAATGATGAATTATTGACGCACTGCACATTGGTTTACGGAAGTTGTGGATTTGTACTATGGAAGAGCGTCCCATACTGGTTGTGCGCCGGTGGCGCTCGACCCAGTTTTGGATTATTTTTTCGTGGTGTTTTTACACCACTTTTCTTTCCAAAATCTGTTGGGAAAGATTAAAATAGAGAGTATTTTATCCGAGTTAGGTTCTTCCACTGTAGTGCAAGCCTGTAGTAAACAATTGCGGTAGGTATAATAAGAAACGAAATTTACTATAAAATTTATATTTTCATCACTTTTG
The DNA here is from genome assembly GCA_031216915.1 of Pictodentalium vernedei. NCBI lineage: Eukaryota > Metazoa > Mollusca > Scaphopoda > Dentaliida > Dentaliidae > Pictodentalium > Pictodentalium vernedei. Next base: position 397,753,175 of record CM062295.1, read on the forward strand.
ACTGAGATTTGAGGGTACCTAGACTTCAACCCCAATTTGCAGCAAAATTTAGACATGACATCTTTTCAGGTTTTTACATTTTCTGTTAGGGTATAAAATGAGCTACTAATTGTTGACCTTTATTTAAAGAATCCCGACTGGGATTCTGAGGTACAAGCGATTTGAGATAAGGTGTTTTTTGTCCATTTTTGGTCATTGTTGACATGGTAACAACAACCATCGCATAAAGTTCGGCAACAATTCATCGTTAGCTCCTCAGCCATGGTACATACTATGAAGTTGCAAAATTTCAGCTGGCTAGCTTGAATAATTATTGAGATATTGTGCCAAATGCCTTAACTGGCCACTTTTTTTGGAAGAAAAACCTGTTTTCTTCCAAAATATGCAGACCCTGGCGTTTCACAACTTTTGTTAATTTCAGCTGTATAGACCCATTGACTGCGGAATTATTAAGGTAAATGTGCTTAGAAAGTGGGCTTTTTTACAAACCAGATTTTTGAGCCTCTTTTTCACCTGGATGCTGGAAATACTTGAATATGTTTTTTTTCGTTCTTACAGAGACCCTACCTTTTTCTAACACATCCCACACTTTTCAGACAACAGTACCACTGGGTTATGACGTTACAGCTGTATTCCCTAACCCCCTATTTTTATGCGTTTCCAAGGTTTCCAACAAAATTTCTCGAAAGTAATATAGCCGAGGCCATAGGAGAGTTTGACCATATACCTGAATTCAAATTTCATCGTGCTGCTGTGTATAGTTTCTGAGAACATTCGCATACAGAATTGCAGTGGAATAATAATAAGAAGAAAAATGATGAAACTCTACAATTCCAATAAGAATACACTACTTGTATACTAGGGCTGGGTGGTTTATCTGTTTATCGGTTTGGTTCGTTTTTTTTTTTTCAAAACCGAACCCGAACCGCCGTCTTAACAAAAAAACAAGACTTTCGGTTTCAACAAATTTCCCAGAATTGGTAAGTTTATGACCTCTCAGTCGCAGGCGTTCAGCACGCCAAAGGCTAAAATGTTGGGCAAAGATAAACGCTATGCCATTTATGCTTACTTCAAGAGGATCGACAACAAATCCACCCCAAATAGTGGTAGCACATTTCTTATATCTTAAACGATATCTACAGAACCACCACCAAAAGGAATATGAAAAATTAAAAAGTCTTACGTAAGAATCCACACATGTAATTCAAGAATCGTTAAGTAAATTTATTGAACCGGGCACCGCCTCAGGCTCACTCATATTCGACCAAATAGGTATTGAAAGTTACCTGACAATATATGGTGTAGAAGTAATATAAATTATCTTTGTCCCAAAATCATCTGCGTACGGTGCATTGTAAATTAGATTGGAAGTAAACAAATTTATTGAGTTTTGAAACCTCAAAGTTCACATGGAAAAAATGACGGGTAAATTATGTTAATTAGCCGACTTCTGGCATGTTCTCTGAAACTGTCACATGCTCAGAGATAATGCTGCGCATTGGCAGTTCTGTGTTTTTGTCAACAATAAAGTGGTTAAATTAAAATAGAACATATATCCTGTTAAATGGATGGCAGGTAACTACTGAAATTTTTTTAAACTTATTGCGAATTGTTTATATACTATTTAAACTTACTTTAAGGAATCGCGCAGTACTGCAGGTCTGTCTGGTGTAAACTGTCAAGTGTCAAGTTAAAGATGCATTCCCAATATGCTGTTGTTATAATCAACACGTGTTTTCCCATTTGTATTTTGTGTACACCACAAATCTCAAGATACAATATTGCAAACTTTCAAATCCCATTATGCAGCCGTCTCCCTTCAAAAACATAAATCGCCTGTCTTAACTGAGATGGAATCAACGCAGGGATCGGCCAAGAGGGCAAAGTGAAGTTGGCAATATCTTTGCATTGGCACCTCTCACTTCGCCCAATTTCTATGTCAATCCACCACATTGATATCACAAGGCTCAAAAACAGAACCAATCATATGCTTCAGTGCTTAAGAACTCCAAGTATAATATATATATATTTATGTTACTTAGCACTGCTGTCCTATGGGTTAAGAACCCAAACTGAGTGTGTGCACATCCTCTCTTGACACTTTCCCATTCCAAGTTTGTTGCATGCATAAATAACATAAAGGGAACTGAAAAACAATCACCTCCTTGAATATAAATGCATCAAACCTCTCACACATATAAATCATGCTGCTTGACAACCTGAGCCCACAAACATTCTGAAGAAATTCAATCAAGTGTTGTGGAAAATTTTGACTGTCTGCTGAAACACACGAATATGAAATATCAGTCTGTGATTTAATTGAACAACTTAGTATTCGGTGGATAACTCAGTTGGTCTATTGCTTGTTTTGTTGAACTCCAATGAACACCTTCAGGGTGCTGGTCAACACATCCTTAAGAAAAAACATCTCCCACCCAAATTTGTCCAACCATCCCCTGTCATTCACATCTTGGTCAAAATGTCCCGAAAGTGCATTTGTAAAAATGGCCTCAGGCATGGCTCATTGCTCATGCAAAGGTGGTGTGGAACAATAGAATTCAACTTTCATTGCATGATGGGAACAGTCTAAAAAACCCCAAATATTTCTGGTTTTTTTTTTATTTGAGGGATGTTTTAACCATAGCCAAAGAATATGAAAAACTAATGTCCTTTTCATTTGAGGCATCTTTGATGATGTAAAAAAGTAATCTTTCTTTCCACTGGGGACATTTTGACAATTGTGAGGGACATTTTGTCCAATATGTAGGTTGTTTTGACCAAAGTTGGGGAAAGTTTTGACCACCACGCAATTTAAAAGTGCCATGGCAGTCATAAATTAGTCACCGTAATATGAATTTGAAGTTTTGCCTCACACTGCAACAACAAAATATTTCTGGTGATTAAAATACCAGTTTGCACTTGGAGTGGGGTCCAAAGATAATTTCATAAGTAGGCCAGTAGCATTTGTTCATGAATGAATGGTATAGCCCAACAAAGTATAGATTTTAAATACAATTACACACAGTATATTAAAACATTTGTCACATTATGAACTTGAGTATCCATTGTTCAGGTGAAAATTTGGAGATGACAGGTAAGAAAAAATTCCACCTATCACATATGACAGGTAAAATATTTTTGGAACATTTCGAGGACTGACCCCTTGCATGCTGCTAGCAGATATTCCTGTCCAGGACACAAAATATTTTGAAACTAAAATATGTATAATTTGGAACATTTAACCAAATTTCCCCCTGTAAATTAAATGGTTTTTTTTACCCAATGATTTCCAGAGTTTAATTTACATGAATGCTTTATCATATCTAGTCACAGCAACCATGGCCAGATTTGACTAAATATGTTTTGAAAATACTCAGCAGTTTTAAGAGTTGGGGCCCAGCAACAGCATGTCAAATGCCTGCTCTCTAGGTCATGAGCATTCTTCTTATGGTTACCTATAGCTTCCTTTACAAATTACACTTGAAACTGGATATATATAGCCCTAGCGGCGAACCATTAACTTTAACGTCAGGTGGTTCTCTGCATACAGCATAACACAGATGATTTTTAGCTCACCTACTTCTATTGAAGTGGTGAGCTATTGTCATGACCTCGGGCGTCAGCGTCGGCGTCCGGCGTGTCCAATATTGTAAGATTTAATGTTAAGGTTAATTTCTCAAAGATCAGTGGGCTCAGGCCTTTGATATTGCATATGTAGGTTGTAGGGGACTATCAGAACAATATTTAACCCTGATACTACGACTTTTTTCCAAATTGCACCTAAAATTTTCTGCCAAAACTTGTAAGAATTTGCGTTTAGGTGTTGTAAGAATTTGCGTTAAAGTCAGCTTTTGTGCAGTTTGTGCTCCTTTAACTTCTCATTACTGTTAATTTTCATATTTCAATAACAACTGTAGGTATTAACCCTACTGTATACAGAAATTTAACGGAAATTTTCTATTTTTTCAGTCAAAATTTTCATGTTTTTCTTGGAGTTAGTAAATTTTAAGTTGTAAAACTTTGTAAACTTTGTGTTTAGGTTAGTTGTGTTTCTATGCGTCTTTCCAGGTGATTAATATTCTACACTTGGGTTACTGAACTCCATTGCAGTAATATTTAACCCTCATTACATGCATATTTGAGGAATTTGAGGCTGATTTTCTGCCAAAACTTGTTGTAAGAATTAGCGTTTAGGTGTTGTAAGAATTTGCGTTAAAGTCAGCTTTTGTGCAGATTGTGGTGCCTTCACCTCTCATTACTGTTTATTTTCTCATTTCAATAACTACTTTAGGTATTAACCCTACTGTATGCAGAAATTTAACTGATTTCTTCTCTTTTTTTTAGTCACAATGTTCGCGTTTTTCTCTGACTCACTCAATTTTAAGTTCTAAAAGTTTGTGTTAAGGTGAGTTCTGTTTCTATGTGTCTTTCCAGGCAATTGATATTGTACACATGGGTTACTGAATTACATTGCGGTAATGTTGTGCCCTCATTACATGCATATTTGAGGAATTTGAGGGGGATTTTGGGGACTTATATTCACTTTCTTTTTAAAAAAATTTTTTTTTTACTTTTTTTTTTTGTTTAATACTTTCTCATACTTGTTACTAGTAACATTAAGGCTTATTTTAGTTGTTGATGTGATGTATTTTTGTTGGGACTTATAGCCACTTTCTTGAACGAATGTTTTTTCGCAACTCCTCTTTAACCAATGAATGTACTTCAGTTACAATTTCAGTGATTCTTTAGTGGGCTCAGGCCTTTGATATTGCATATGTAGGTTGTAGGGGACTATCAGAACAGTATTTAACCCTGATACTATGACTTTTTTCCAAATTTCACCTAAAATTTTCTACAAAAACTTGTAAGAATTTGCGTTTAGGTGTTGTAAGAATTTGCGTTAAAGTCAGCTTTTGTGCAGATTGTGCTGCTTTAACTTCTCATTACTGTTGATTTTCATATTTCAATAACAACTGTAGGTATTAACCCTACTGTATGCAGAAATTTAACGGAAATTTTCTTTTTTTTCAGTCAAAATTTTCATGTTTTTCTCGGACTTAGTAAATTTTAAGTTGTAAAACTTTGTAAACTTTGTGTTTAGGTGAGTTGTGTTTCTATGTGTCTTTCCAGGCGATTAATATTCTGCACTTGGGTTACTGAACTCCATTGCAGTAATATTTAACCCTCATTACATGCATATTTGAGGAATTTGAGGCTGATTTTCTGCCAAAACTTGTTGTAAGAATTAGCGTTTAGGTGTTGTAAGAATTTGCGTTAAAGTCAGCTTTTGTGCAGATTGTGGTGCCTTCACCTCTCGTTACTGTTTATTTTCTCATTTCAATAACTACTTTAGGTATTAACCCTGCTGTATGCAGAAATTTAACTCATTTCTTCTCTTTTTTCAGTCACAATGTTCACGTTTTTCTCTGACTTACTCAATTTTAAGTTCTAAAAGTTTGTGTTAAGGTGAGTTCTGTTTCTATGTATCTTTCCAGGCAATTGATATTGTACACATGGGTTACTGAACTACGTTGTGGTAACGTTGCGCCCTCATTACATGCATATTTGAGGAATTTGAGGGGGATTTTTGGGACTTATATTCACTTTCTTTAAATAAAAAATGTTTTAACTTTTTTTTTTTTATTTAATACTTTCTCATACTTGTTACTAGTAACATTCATGCTTATTTTAGTTGTTGATGTGATGTATTTTTGTTGGGACTTATAGTCACTTTCTTGAACGAATGTTTTTCCACAACTCCTCTTTAACCAATGAATGTACTTCAATTACAATTTCATTGATTCTTCATTACATAATGCCATTTTGCACCTCCTATTTTATTTTTTTTTGATCTGATGTATTTTTATTTTGTAAAAAATAAATTTATGAAAGCTTTTCCTAATTCTTATTTATGATTTAATATCTGTCCTCATTATTCATATTCTTAATCATAAACATTTCTAAAAGAAAAAAAGTGCTTTTATATCCAGTGATTCTTTGTTGAATTGATATATAATAAATGCAGAAATATAGACTTTCTAAAGCCATCACATAAATCACATTAATCATTTGATGCCTAGTTAATGATTTATATTAACTAAATATTAGGCATGTTACATTGGAACGACATTATCAAGCGCGAATGTAGGTGAGCATTGGGATGTAACATCCCTCTTGTTCTTTTTGATATCATCACTTCGATTAGACTGGTAGTCATGAAGGGTGACTTTACACCGATGGCCATCAGAAACAATGTTTTGTAGAAAGATCTATATACTATAATTTTAAGGCATTTATATGCCTTTGTAAGTCGTAAGTGGTCAGCAAATCTTTCACGTCCCAGAAAGATTATTATGTGTAGTTTTCAAGGTACTTTAAACAGTGCTGCTTTTTCTACTGTTTTACCATGCATCGGGAAATGTTAGTTACTGAATATAAACATTTCTGCCCAGTGTTCCATCTTCTTCCAGGAAAATACTTGATGTACCTGATTTGCTGACAAGATTACTTTTTCAACTTTATTGAGGAAATTAGATTAACATGAACTTAAGGGAATTTTCTCTTTTACATCACTTGAAGTTTAGTATTTTGTACCTTTTTACATTGACAATGTTAATTTGGTGACAAGCATAGCTCGGTCATTATAAAGAATGCAGCTTTGTAACTTTTACTCATCGTTTTCTACTTATTCTAAATTATATGAAACATCTGTTTTTTTAAATTTTGATCAACAATGATAGCGATGCAAATTTTTAAACTTTTTATTAGGTTTTTATTTACAACCCCACTTTTTGCCTCATCCTTTTGAAAAGTTGGGAATGTAATCTCCAACAAAAACTGTATCTAAAAATGTGTTGCTATCCTATCAAATTTCCAACCATTATGGTCGACCTAAGAGGTGATGTCATTGGGAGGGGGTATAGGGTCAAAAATTTAAATATGTGGAATTCTTTTGACATTTTACTGTCTTATAGAGCTAAACAATTGGTGTATTACTTTTTGAGTTTTTCAATTTAACACCATTTGTTATGTTTCTACGTCACTCGAAGTTTATCCTATTTTGAACCTTTGATATTAAAAAGCATAATCTGGCAACAAACAGCTCTGTAGTTTTAAAAGATACAGCTTTGAAACTTCACTCATCGTTTTCCACATATTTTAAATTCTTTTAAGCGTTTTTACTTCTTGAAACTTTGCTCAACCATGTGAATGATGCTATTTATCAACTTTTTCTGAGTTTTGATCTTCAACTCAATTTTTAGGCTCATCCTTTTGAAAATTTGGGAATATCATCTCCAACAAAAACCATATCTAAAAATGTGTTGCCATCCTACCAAATACCCAGTCATTATGGCTGAACACTGAGGTGACATTATGGGGGAGGGGTGGTCATATGGTCAAAAATTAACATGTGTCAGATTTTTGGGAAATTTTAGTTTCTTGTAGAGCAAAAAAAATTGGGCGATAGCTGTGTTTTAGTTTTTTGATTTACCATCATTTTTGTTGTTCTTACATCACTTGAAGTTTAGCCTATTTTGGACTTTTTACATTAAAAAGGCTAATTTGGTGACAAACATAGCTCCATAGTTATAAAGGATACAGCTTCAAAGCTACACACATTGTTTTCCACTTGAAATTCTGTTAAACATTTTTACTTTTTGAAATTTCAGTCAACCATGCAGGCCATGCAAATTTATCAAATTTTTCAAAATTTTTTTTTTTATTTTCAACCCCATTTTGGGGAATATTATCTCCTGCAAAAACCAATCTTAAAATGTGTTGCTGCCCTACCAAATTCCCAAGAGATATGCCTGAACACTGAGGTGACATTTTAGGAGGGCCATAGGGTCACAATTTAAAATGCAGCAGATTTTGTTTAAATTTGTGTATATTGTAAAGCTAAAAAAAATCATGAGATCATTGTTTTTTAGTTCTTCGATTTATCGTCATTTTGAATGTTTTTTTGTCACTTCAAAGTTTAGGCTATTTTCGTCATATTTCATTCAAAATGAGTGATGGCATATGTGTTATTGAGTGACTTGTTATGTTAAAAGGCTACAAAAACCTTCTCACTCTTATTGGGCAATTTAGCATTGGCTGTTCTTGGAATGTCTTTTTGGAAATGTGCTTTGGGATTTCAAAACTATCTAGTCATAAATTTTAAGTTTTAAATTTTCAATTTACTATTCACATGCCACAATTGAGTTTTGTGTATAATTTTGGCACATATTCACCATAATTTGCTATTCTTTATATTATATTACGCAATGAGTGAAGTTCTGTTATCAAGACATTTTCGAAATTAACTCCTACCTAATATTTGTTTCAGGAATATTAAGTGGTCAGGATTTCCTGTGCAATTTATTAAATGTTTCACTTCATATGTTTCACTTCATTTGTGAAACTAAGTTACGCTACCTTTGTAACAGATGTTTTTTTGCATCATGGTAGAACAATTGGATTTCCAACTGAGTATCCAGATCCAATAATGTTCTTTACACGCTTTGTTATTTATACTTTGCCACCTTTTTATTATTCTTCATACTTCTAATTCCAATTGTATGAGAACATAAAGAGAATAATTAGGTTGCTATAATAGGTTCACAAGACATTTCCTTTCTCTAATTCCAAAGGAGAGATTATTCTGCCTGTTATCGAGACTGAAGAATTCTTCCTGCTGTCTATTTTTAGTTAATATATTATCGGGTGTGTTTAGCAGAATTAACAGGAATTCTACCCTTAGAGTTGGAGCATTCTCTTCCTAACTCTATAAATTATCACACTTTTGAAGGCTGTCTTTTTTTAACAACCTTCCAAATTCTCTCATTTTGTCTCAGAAATTGTGAATGCATGACAAGGGGGCCATATTGCCTATGCCCCTGTCTATTGCACCTAAAATAATTAATTATGTTCTGGTATATTATCATCATAATTGTAACAGAATAATGGTACAATTACTAATGTAATATGTTCTTTTTGTTACTTCCCTTTCAAGTTTTGGAGAGTGATCAAATATTTGGGTACATGTATCAATCAACCTTATCTAACCACATAGGTTATTGGAGTCTCACGCTCTTTTTATAACCATCCCCCCCCCCCCAGCCCCAGTGAGTTGCGGTGAGGGTATAATGGAATCACCTCATCCATCTGTCTGACTGTCCATCTGTCCAGACATTTATGGACCAATCTGCCCGAAACGTGGTATGAATGTTCACGACCATGGGTACCTGTGCACCTGTGATTGTTGTTCTGGTCAGATTATTTTTTCCAGAATTATGCCCCTTTTTGGCTTGAGAAAAACAGGCCTATAATTTTGTCTGGAGATTTTCTCAGATGTTTATGGGTCGATTCCTTTGAAACTTAGAACAGATGTTTAGTACTATTGCAACCTGTGCACCCGTGATTATAATTTTGGTTGGAATTGTTTTACCAGAGCTATGCCCCTTTTTGTCTTAGAATAATCATGGCGGAGGAGGTATGGACTGCCCCATCTGGGACAGTCACACCTCTAGTTCATAATGCTATAAGTGTTAAGCTCATGAAGCTAAAACCTTTTGTCCTCATGGGTATTGTAACATTCTTTCACCTTATACATGAGAAATGCTGCAGACTAGACATAACCTTCTTCTCTCACCTCATTTATTTAAGATCAGTAATATCTGCGCAGGTGACCAAAAACCCTTTAAATCCTCTGCCAGTCACATTTAATGTTCTGCAGTAATCTAACAGTAGATGTCTAGGTTATACTTGTCATTTATGGTGGTTACTTCTTTGTTTTGTGCATACAATATTTTATCACAAAATGGTGTTGAGGTGGGGTGTGGGAGGGTGAACTCATTATGATTTTGAGGTTTACTTTTCTGATCTAGAATGTGTTATGAACTGCTCTCTCATTTTTGGGGTATACCATAATCAATAGCAATATTTTGGTGTTGGCATATTTTATCTCATTATTTGGAATCTTAACCCCTAACACTCTGGTGGTTCAACAGAATTTTCTCCAATCACTCTATTTTTGTCTTTTTTAACTATGAATTTAACCAATTACATCTTGTTTGACAGAGCTCACCGAGCTCTGTCAAACAAGGTATATTTGGTTAAATATCAAACTACATTATGGGAAATATTTGCTGCTGAAAACTTTGCCATTTCGACATCAGAGTACATAGAGTTAATAGAAATTGTCTTATGTATAACATAGGGACAAAATCATAGTTTGATAAATTTAACCTAATTTGTATGTATGCATATGAGTTAAGAGATAATCAAGGTATCTCCAGAATAGGATTCTGTTATCCATTGTTAGTCTTTTTATCTACCAATAGCTAGTCAGTTATTATTGCAAGATGTAGACTATTTTGTTAATTCAGAGTATTGCAATATAATTCAAACCTAAGTATTATTGGCCGATATTGTAACGTGATAAATGATGACCATGTATCTATTTTTGTTGTTTTTGAATGACTGAGTATTACTTTGTATTGGCAATGATGTTTAATTCATTACTAATGTAAACAAGTGATAATTTCATTGTTGAAAACAGATTATGAAAATGGCCTTAAACACCAATAAACAAATAAATAAATAAACTGATGAAATGGAGGATTCCATGTGCCAAATGCTTTTGAGTCCAGAAAAACAGATGCTGTACGGGAAAAGTGAGGTTTACCAAGGTACCATGCACTCTATATCTTGAATAGTTGTTGAAAAATTTTGCTGGCTAAATTTCCAATGGAGTTTTCCTCATGGAATACAGATTTCTGTATTCATTGTGTGTCTCTTATAAAGAAGTTAAGTAACAATCTTTTAAAGAAGTCTATAGAAACAAAGAAATAGCACACACTTTCTCATTCAGCTCATCTCATCAATTTCTTCCAGTCGAAATTAATGAGTGAAAACCAGGGAGTAGTCCTCAATGAAATTGTCCTGAATGCATGATTATCTGAATGAGACATGCTTCATGACAACAAGATGCTGATTTTCAAGATACATGTCGCAAAAGAATTATTACAGCTGACTAATTTCCTCAGTTTAATGAGAAAAAGTTTGAGAGATTTTAATTAGGTTTGCAGTATGAAATATTGACAAAGTCAAATTAATGAACAGATGTTTATTTGTTTGCATAAATTCTCTTGTGTGAATCCATCAGCATTCAAGCACCGAGAGATTTGGGCAAACCTTTATGTGAATTCGATTTTGCAGATTCATGACAACTTTTGCCCCTGTTTCTCATTATAAAACAGATTAAGGCACTGATACATTTCTTTATATTTCCAGTCAACCTTCAAAGCTGTTAAGGACTGGGTTAAAGAACTCAGAAAGAATGGTTCTGCAAATTTAGTTCTTGCTATTGCTGGTAATAAATGTGATTTAACAGATCTCAGAGAAGTAGATCGAAAAGGTAAATTTTTTATCCATCTCTGTAAATGGTAATTGAAGCAAGTCAAAGGCTAGCAAAGGAAAAAAAAACATTTTGCATTTTATTTACATCTTTCCTAACACGTTTATTATCAGCTAATAACATTTTTCCTGAATATTGGAAAGATTTCAATTGTTCTCTTTCCAGTTCATACCTCATGACTCGTCATTGGAACAAGCACATGCTAATTGTGCTCATTGTCAATTGGGGATCATAAAGTATCCTTTGGAAGAAAACAAAGTGACAACAATTAAAATTTGAATGCTGTTCAGTTTATCAAAAAGAAGAGTGTAGATGACAAAAGATTGTATTGCATTTAAATTTGCCTGGTGCATGGCTATGCATCCATAAAGATCTTAAAACTTAATGACTTCCGATAATAAATTTTACTGCCTTTGAAAGTACTCGATAACAGCCTCGGAATTCCAAAATTGCTTTAAATTGACTTAAAACTGTTCTACAATTTTCTGGCATCTTGTTTGCAATGATGAAATTCAAAACGTACTACAGGAGGGACTTTTGGAAGTCCATCCTTAGACCTTGAAAAATATATGCTACACTTGTGAAAAATGAATGAATTCTGCTTGCACTGGTTTAAAAACAAAAGTTTGAACCTGTTAGTTTAGAAATATGACCCACTACATGCTGAAAAACTGACATTCAAATTTATTTCTTCTTCAAATTTTTAGCTCACCGAAGGCAGCTTAACTTATCACCGGCCGTCCGGCATCCGGCGTCGTGAACATTTTTCAAATGACTTCTGAAACCACTGGTCCGATTTTCACGAAACTCCATGTGGATATTCATTACTATATGGCAATTCATGTTTGTTCAAAGGAAATGGCCATGTCCCATGGGGGCTCTGTATGGGGCATAACTCTGATACAACCGTATGAATTATAGAAAAATTATTAAAAAATCTTCTCCAGAACCAGTTGGCAAAATCTTTTGATACTTGGTATGCAACATCTTGGTATGGATCTGATTCAAGTTTGTTCAAATCGGCACCCTGGGTTCATATTTGGGTTCAGTATAGGACCCCGATTTCGAACTCAAATTCGAACTCTGTGCATTTCAGGCAAATTTCTTAAAAAATCTTCTTCTCCAGATCCAGCAGGCATAATCTTTTGATATTTGGTATGCAACATTGTGGGGTGGATCTGATTCAAGTTTGTTCAAATCGGCCCCCTGAATTCACATTTGGGCTCAGTATAGAAGCCTGAATTCGAACTTAGTGCATTTCAGCCAAATTTCTTAAAAAATCTTCTTCTCCAGATCCAGCAGGCAACATTGTGGGGTGGATCTGATTCAAGTTTGTTCAAATCGGCCCCCTGGATTCATATTTGGGCTCCGTATAGAAGCCCGAATTCGAACTTTCGTGCATTTCAGGCAAATTTCTTCAAAAATCTTCTTCTCCAGATCCAGCAGGCAGAATCTTTTGATATTTTGTATGCAACATTGTGGGGTGGATCTGATTCATGTTTGTTCAAATCGGCCCCCCTGGATTCAAATTTGGGCTCAGTATAGAAGCCCGAATTCGAACTTAATGCATTTCAGGCAAATTTCTTAAAAAATCTTCTTCTCAAGATCCAGCAGACAGAATCCTTTGATATTGGGTATGCAGCATGCTTAGGGTGGGTGAGATTCAAGTTTGTTCAAGCCAAGTCCCTGGGTTCATATTTGGGCTCACTGTTTTAGCCCGAATTATAACTTAGTTCAAAGTGAGGAATTTTCTGTAAAAATCTTCTTTAGATCCAGCGGCCAGAATGTTTTGATATTTGGTATGCAGCATCTTTGGGGGGGGGGGGGGGGGGGGGGGGGGGATCTTTAGGGGGGGTGAGATTCAAGTTTGTTCAAAGCATGTCCCTAGGTCCATATTTGGGCTCAATGTGGGAGCCCAAATGATAACTTAGTTCAAAATGAGGAATTTTCTTTAAAAATCTTCTTCTTCAGATCCAGCAGTCGGAATGTTTTGATATTTGGTATGCAGCATCCTTGGGGGGGGGGGGGGGGGGGGTGGAGGGGGAGGAGATTCAAGTTTGTTCAAGCCATATCCCTAGGTCCATATTTGGGCTCACTGTGGGAGCTTGAATTGTAACTTAGTTTGAAATGAGGAATTTTCTTTAAAAATCTTCTTCTTCAGATCCAGCAGTCGGAATGTTTTGATATGTGGTGTGTAGCATTCTTGGGGGGTGAGATTCAAGTTTGTTAAAGCCAAGTCCTTGGGTTCATATTTGGGCTCACTGTAGGAGCCCGAGTGATAACTTAGTTCAAAATGAGGAATTTCCTTTAAAATCTTCTTCTTCAGATCCAGCAGATGAATGCTTTTGATATTTGGTATGCAGCATCCTTAGGGGGGTAAGATTCAAGTTTGTTCAAGCCATGTCCCTAGTTCCATAAAATTTGTCTCTCATGACTTCATTCCTTTGTAGTGTTGCTGAACCATGTCTAACTGAATGCGACCCCAAATACTTCTTTGAACCACTTTGTTTGAATCACTTTGCCCGGTGAGCGATTAAGGCCCCTTGGGGCCTCTTGTTATTTTGTGCAATTCAAGTCTAATTCTTTAAAAATCTTCTTCTCCAGAACCAGCATGCAGAGTCTTATGATATTTGGTATACGGCATTCTAGTATGGGCTTGATTCAAGTTTGTACAAATTGAGTCCCTTTGTTCATATTAAGGCTCATCATTTTTCAAACGACTTCACCTCTGAAACCACTGGTCCAATTTTCCCGAAACTTCATGTGGATGTTCATTACTATATGGCAATTCAGGTTTGTTCAAATGAAATGGCCACGTCCCTTGGGGGCTCTGTATGGGGCATAATTCTGATATCACCGTATGAATTATAGAAAAATTATTAAAAAATCTTCTTCTCCAGAACCAGTGGGCAGAATCTTTTGATACTTGGTACGCAACATCTTGGTATGGGTCTGATTCAAGTTTGTTCAAATCGAGTCCCTCAACCAATATTGGGGCTCACTATGGGGGCGTGAATTTTTACTTAGTGCAATTTAAGAAAAATTCTTTAAAAATCTTCTTCTCCAGAACCAATGAGCAGAATCTTTTGCTATTTGGTATGCAGCATCTTGGTATGGGTCTGATTCATTTTTGTTCCGATCGAGTCCCTCAACCAATATTGGGGCTCAATATGGGGGTGTGAATTTTTACTTAGTGCAATTTGAGAAAAATTCTTGTAAAAATCTTCTCCAAAACCAATGACCAGAATCTTTCGATATGTGGTATGCAGCATCTTGGTATGGGTCTGATTCAAGTTTGTTCAAATCGAGTCCCTCGATCAATATTGGGGCTCCCTATGGGGGCCGTGCATTTTCACTTGGTGCAATTTAAGAAAAATTGATAAAAAATTTTCTTCTCCAGAACCAATGGACAGAATCTTTCGTTATTTGGTATGCAGCAACTTGGTATGAGTCTGATTCAAGTTTGTTCAAATCGAGTTTCTCGATCAATATTGGGGCTACCTATGGGGGCATGGATTTTTAGCTCACCTGACTGAAAGTCAGGGTGAGCTTTTCTTATTACTCTTCGTCCTTCGTCCATCGTCCGTCGCTTGTTGTCCGTCATCCTGCGTGAAGGTGGTGTTTGAGCCTCTTTCTGCTAAACCACTGGCCACATTTTAATTAAATTTCATATAAGTAGAGGTTATATAGGGGCATTTTGATTTTTATCCAAAATAGGTTTCGGCTCGTATTGAGCAGAGGTGTGGGGAAAAAATGGCCAAATTTTTTGAAAATCTTCTTCTAAGGAACCACCAGTAGCAGAGACTTGATATGTGGTATACAGAGTCCTTTTGAGGTTTAGAATCAAGTTTGTTCAAGAGAAGTTTGTCGGGCATTATTTGCCTTCGTTATGGGAGGGACAAAAATTTTGGCCACTCCTAAAATTTCTATTTTCAGAACTGTCAGGTCGATTTGAACCAAATTTGATATGAGATGATAATGAGTCATAAGTAGTTGATTGATGCAAAAAAATTTTTTTCATTGCCCCGTGGGAACCTCGGGAGCTAAAAATAGGAAAAACCTTAAAACTGCCATATCTCCAAAACTGCACGGCGCAGAGAATTCTTATTTTGTATAAAGCTTACTTTTATCCAGTAGAATAGAATGGTTAAAAAAAATCCCTATCGGTTTGATGACAAGGTACTTTTTTCAGGACTTTGAAGAAGTGCTGAGTCAGCACTTTTTAACACTGTAGGCAATGGGAAAAAGATTAAAAAATCTTCTTCTCCAGATCCAACAGGCAGAATCTTTTGATATTTGGTATGCAACATTGTAGGGTGGATCTGATTCAAGTTTGTTCAAATCGGCCCCCTGGGTTCATATTTGGGTTCAGTATAGGACCCCGATTTCGACCTTAGTGCATTTCAGGCAAATTTCTTAAAAAATCTTCTTCTCCAGATCCAGCAGGCAGAATCTTTTGATATTTGGTATGCAACATTGTGGGGTGGATCTGATTGAAGTTTGTTCAAATCGGCTCCCTAGATTCATATTTGGGCTCACTATAGAAGCCCGAATTCGAACATAGTGCATTTCAGGCAAATTTCTTAAAAAATCTTCTTCTCCAGATCGAGCAGGCAGAATCTTTTGATATTTGGTATGCAACATTGTGGGGTGGATCTGATTCATGTTTGTTCAAATCGGCCCCCTGGATTCATATTTGGGCTCAGTATAGAAGCTCAAATTCGAACTTAGTGCATTTCAGGCAAATTTCTTCAAAAATCTTCTTCTCCAGATTGAGCAGGCAGAATCTTTTGATATTTGATATGCAACATTGTGGGGTGGATCGGATTCAAGTTTGTTCAAATCGGCTCCCTAGATTCATATTTGGGCTCACTATAGAAGCTCGAATTCGAACTTAGTGCATTTCAGGCAAATTTCTTTGAAAAACTTCTTCTCAAGATCCAGCAGGCAGAATCTTTTGATATTGGGTATGCACCATGCTTAGGGGGGGTAGATTCAAGGTTGTTCAAGCCAAGTCCCTGGGTTCATATTTGGGTTCACTGTGGTAGCCCGAATTATAACTTAGTTCAAAATGAGGAATATTCTTTAAAAATCTTCGTCAGATCCAGCAGTCGGAATGTTTTGATATTTGGTGTGCAGCATCCTTAGAGGGAGGGGGGGGGGGGGGGTGAGATTCAAGTTTGTTAAAGCCAATTCCCTGGGTTCATATATGGGAGCCCGAATTATAACTTAGTTCAATATGAGGAATATTCTTTAAAAATCTTCTTTTTTTTTTAGAGCCACTGGTCAGAATCTTTGGATATTTGGTATAAGCTTTTCTTAGGAGGAGCAGATGCAACTTGTTGAAATCAATTCTCTGGGTTGATATTTAGGCTACCATGTCAGGTGAGCGCCCTCAGGCCCCTTGGGGCCTCTTGTTACTTGGTACAATTTAAGAAAAATTATTCAAAAATGTTCTTCTTCAGAACCAATGGGCAGAATCTTTCGTTATTTGGTATGCGTCAACATGGTATGAGTCTGATTCAAGTTTGTTCAAATCGAGTTCCTCGATCAATATTTGGGGCTACCTATGGTGGCGTGGATTTTTACTTGGTGCAATTTAAGAAAAAATCTTTAAAATTCTTCTCCGGAACCAGTGGTCATAATCTTTTGATATTTGGTATGCAGCATCTTGGTATGGGTCTGATTCACGTTGGTTCAAATCAAGTCCCTCGATCAATATTGGGGCTCCCTATGGGCCGTGAATTTTCACTTTGTGCAATTTAAGAAAAAATTCTTTAAAAATCTTCATCTCCCGAACCAGTGCGCAAAATCTTTTGATATTTGGTATGTAGAATCTTAGTAAGGTTCTGATTCCAGTTTGTTCAAATTGAATCCCTCAATCAATATTGGGCCTCACTATGGGGGCGTGAATGTTTACTTTATGCAATTCAAGGAAAATTCTTAAAAAATCTTCAGAACCATCATGCAGAATCTTTTGATATTTGATCAGCAGCATTGTCCCATTCAGTCCTGTTGATGTTTTAGCTCCACAGAGAGTATAGATTTGCTCTGTAGATCCTTAAGAATAGCTTTTGATAAAATTTGTGTCTTCACAGTATGGAACATTTGGTGAGCGCCTAAGGCCCCCTGGGGCCTCTTGTTTGTTAAAGACATAGTTTGTGTTGTTTTGAACATTACAGGATCATGACTAACTATAGCACCTTTCTGGAGTAATGTTCAGAAGGAGATTGTACCCATAGTTCAACAGTCATTTCCCCATTATTGGAAAAATTACACCATAAACCTTTCTTTAGTACTATCCCCAGGAATCTGTTAACCTCATTGGAATGGCCATCATCTGATTTTAACAAACTTTCCTGTCTCAGAACAGCTTCTTCAAAATGAGATTGATAACTGAGATTCACCATGTTCAATGTGATCAATTTATGTATTGTCATGTTTCGATACCTCTCACAGTCTTTGAACGAAAATTTCAGAGGCCCAGGCAGTCAGTGCAATGACTTATGATTTCAGATTACATATTTATGCATCAGAAGTACTTTTTAAAATCATTTTTGTTATACATCCACCCTCGCTTATATTAGAAAAGATGTCTTGTGTGAATATTTTCACCAAATTCACAAACGGTCTCTACAGAGAAACTGTTTTGGCAAATGGTGGAAAGTTGCATTGGTTGCTCGCTGCTTTTAGCCATCATGCTGCATTCGAAGACCGGGTAACAGATGACATCATGCATTCCTCGTTAATTGTTGTTCAGTTATCTCCAACTCTTTCTCTGTATTTATATCAGTTTTTAGCTCACCTGACTGAAAAGTCAGGATGAGCTATTGTGATCACTCACCGTCCGTCGTCCATGAACATGGTGTTTGCACCTGCCCCTTCCAAACCGCTGAACCAATTTTAATTATATTTGAAGTGATTGCTTGTTCTGACATTGCATTTTGTTTTTTTTTTTCAAATCAACTTGCCCAGCCTCATAGGGAGGGGGTGGGGGAAAATCCACCAAAGTTTCTAAAAAAATCTTCTCATGAACCAGTGGGTACAATGGATTGATATTTGGTATGGAGCTTCCTTTTGATGTTTAGAATCACATTTGTTCAAATGAAGTTGTGGATCAATATTTTCCTTTGCAATGGGAGGGACAAATTTTTTGGCCCCGCCTGAAATTTCTATTTTCTGAACTGACGGTCCGATTTGAACCAAATTTGATATGTGGTATTATTTTATTGAGTCATAAGTATTTGATTCAGGCCCATAAAATTATTCCCGTGTTCCCGTGGGAAACCCAGGACCTAAAAATAGAAATATTTTCAAATGCCCATATTTCCCAAACCACATGGAACAGAGAGCTGTTATTTGGTATGAAGCAATCTTAGGACCTTTAGAATTGAATGGTAAAAAAAAATCACCATCGATTGTTTCAGCATTTTCTATAGGGGGGGGGGGGGGGGGGTGGGGGTGGGGGAGGGCACCGAAAAAATGCTGAGTCAGCATGTTTACAAAAATTAAAAAAAAAAAAAAAAAAAAAATGTTCTCCACATCACTGATCAGAATCTTTTGATATTCGGTATATAGCATCCGATACAATTGTGTTAAAATGAAGCCACTTGGTTCATATTTGGGCTCAATACAGGAGCCCAAATTTCTAACTTAGGGCAATATGAGGAATGATCTTTAAAAATCTATTTCAGATCCACCAGTCAGAATGCTTTCATATTTGGTATTCAACAACTTTGGTGGTGGTGGGGGGTGGGGGGGGGGGGGGGGGTGATAGGAGGGTCAGATTCAAGTTTGTTCAAATCGAGTGCCTTGGCTAATATTTGGGCTCCCCATGGCCCCAAACTTTAACTTAGTGCAATATGAGGGAATTTCTTTAAAAATCTTCTTCAGATCCCTTAGTCAGAATGCTATCATATTTGGTATACAACATCTTTATAGGGGTGAGATTCAAATTTGTTCAAATCGAGTCCCTGGGTTAATATTTGGGCTCCCTATGGTAGCCCAAATTTTAAATTAGTGCAATATGAGGGAATTTCTTTAAAAATCTTCATCTTCAAATCCACCTGTCAGAATGCCTTCATATTTGGTATATACAACATCTCTAGGGGGGTGAGATTCAAGTTTGTTAAAATCGCGTCCCAAGATTAATATTTGGGCTCCCTATGGTAGCCCAAATTTTAACTTGGTGCAATATGAGGAAATTTCTTTACAAATCTTCTTCAGTTCCACCAGTCAGAATGCTTTCATATTTGGTATACAACATCTCTTGGGGGGTCACCTGCCCCTTCTAAACCGCTGAACCAATTTTAATTATATTTGAAGTGATTGCTTGTTCTGACATTGCATTTTGTTTTTTTTTTTCAAATCAACTTGCCCAGCCTCATAGGGAGGGGGTGGGGGAAAATCCACCAAAGTTTCTAAAAAAATCTTCTCATGAACCAGTGGGTACAATGGATTGATATTTGGTATGGAGCTTCCTTTTGATGTTTAGAATCACATTTGTTCAAATGAAGTTGTGGATCAATATTTTCCTTTGCAATGGGAGGGACAAATTTTTTGGCCCCGCCTGAAATTTCTATTTTCTGAACTGACGGTCCGATTTGAACCAAATTTGATATGTGGTATTATTTTATTGAGTCACAAGTATTTGATTCAGGCCCAAAAAATTATTCCCGTGTTCCCGTGGGAAACCCAGGACCTAAAAATAGAAATATTTTCAAATGCCCATATTTCCCAAACCACATGGAACAGAGAGCTGTTATTTGGTATGAAGCAATCTTAGGACCTTTAGAATTGAATGGTAAAAAAAAATCACCATCGATTGTTTCAGCATGTTCTATAGGGGGGGGAGGGCACCGAAAAAATGCTGAGTCAGCATGTTTACAAAAATTAAAAAAAAAAAAAAAAAAAAAAATGTTCTCCACATCACTGATCAGAATCTTTTGATATTCGGTATATAGCATCCGATACAATTGTGTTAAAATGAAGCCACTTGGTTCATATTTGGGCTCAATACAGGAGCCCAAATTTCTAACTTAGGGCAATATGAGGAATGATCTTTAAAAATCTATTTCAGATCCACCAGTCAGAATGCTTTCATATTTGGTATTCAACAACTTTGGTGGGGGTGGGGGGGGGGGGGGGGGTGATAGGAGGGTCAGATTCAAGTTTGTTCAAATCGAGTGCCTTGGCTAATATTTGGGCTCCCCATGGCCCCAAACTTTAACTTAGTGCAATATGAGGGAATTTCTTTAAAAATCTTCTTCAGATCCCTTAGTCAGAATGCTATCATATTTGGTATACAACATCTTTATAGGGGTGAGATTCAAATTTGTTCAAATCGAGTCCCTGGGTTAATATTTGGGCTCCCTATGGTAGCCCAAATTTTAAATTAGTGCAATATGAGGGAATTTCTTTAAAAATCTTCATCTTCAAATCCACCTGTCAGAATGCCTTCATATTTGGTATATACAACATCTCTAGGGGGGGTGAGATTCAAGTTTGTTAAAATCGCGTCCCAAGATTAATATTTGGGCTCCCTATGGTAGCCCAAATTTTAACTTGGTGCAATATGAGGAAATTTCTTTACAAATCTTCTTCAGTTCCACCAGTCAGAATGCTTTCATATTTGGTATACAACATCTCTTGGGGGGTCACATTCTAATTTGTTAAAATCGAGTCCCTGTGTTCATATTTGAGATTCCTATGTGAGCTCAAATTTTAACTTGGTGCAATTTGAGGGAATTTGTTTAAAAATATTCTTTTTCAGATTCACCAGTTAGAATCCTTTCATATTTGGTTTACAGCATCTCTAGGTGGGTCAGATTCAAATTTGTTCAAATCGTGTTCCTGCGTTAATTTTGGACTCCCTATGGGAGCCCGAATTTGAACTTTGTGCAAAAAGAGGGAATTTCTTTAAAAGTCTTCTTCTCCAGAACCATTTCTTAGAATGCTTTGATATATGGTATACAACATCCCTAGGGAGATCAAATTCATCTTTGTTCAAATCATGTGCCTGGGTTAATATTTGGGCTTTTTATGGGAGCCTGAATTTTAACTTAGTGTAATATGAGGGAATTTCTTTAAACAATAATCTTCTCTAGAACAACCAGTCAGAATGTGTTTGTATTTGGTATACAACATCTCTGGGGGGGGGGGGGGGGGGAGGGGATTGGGGAATTCAAGTTTGTTCAAATCGGGTCCCTAGAATGCTTTTGTATTTGGTATACAACATCTCTGGGAGGGTGAGATTCAAGTTTGTTCAAATTGGGTCCCTCTGTTAAAATTTGTGGCCCCTATGGTAGCCTGACTTTCAACTTAGTGCAATATGAGAAAATTTCTTTAAAAATCTTCTCCTTCAGATCCCCAGTCAGAATGCTTTCACATTTGGTATACAGCATCCTTGTGGTGGAAGAGAAGGGCTTATGACAACTGGCAGTTTCCGGTTATTCTTTAACAATGAAGCCTAAAAAAATATACATTTGTTTCCGCTAACCCGACTGACCCTATTTCAAACTGCCGAGTCTAAGCATTTTATTGAAATTGCAAAAAAAGTGAAAAAAACGGTGGCATTTTTGCCACTTTCTAAATCGCGCCACATACACTGAACGTCAAAAAATTAAAATTTTATAAAAAAGAAATCTTATTTTATATAAAAGCCTATCGAGCCAAGGAACTTCGTCATAATATAATATTCAGCAGTCCTCTTATTCTGAATTGTGCATTCGCATGCCTCACTTTATCATGACACAAGGTCAAGAAGTGTTAAAATTAGCACACCTCAGAACTTGAAATAAATTGCCTTTTTAAGTGATTGTGGTAATGGACTGATTAAGTAACATCGTATTTGTCTTGGCTAAGAAAGCACACAAATGACTCGCTTTTGTTTATTTGAATACAATAAAGTTCTCTGCTTTGGTCTTGTATGAAACACTTTTGAGCACACTATTTTGAAGGCATGATGCTATCGTGACATCAGCGTGTGCAAACAGCCAAGCATTTTAAAGTACAAGTGTCAATTTACAGGGAATCTCTTGGCATTTCTTTCCCAAGGAAAATTTCCAGGTTTTAAATAGCAGGCATGCCATTGGTTGAAATGTACAGTGTGATTAACTACGCATGCTTACTGGAATACAGGCCATGTGTCTTGTTTCAAATTCGAGGTAAACAATATTCAATCACTTGCATAATAATGGTCACTGTTGAGACAAAACACTTGAACAGTTGATGAAGAAAAGTAATACATAAACGTTTCATGGTCTGCGAGGGCAGACAGGGCGGTAAAAAGGGAAAAGACAAAAATTTAAACCAACATTAATCCACATTAGTGAAGTAAAATCACCTCTTGTAAACCCTGATATTAAAGAAAGTTAAAATTTGCATACTGCCTAACCGGGATAAAACCCACTTTTCCAGTTACCGATCATGAGTTAATTCGCCAGTATCCGTGATGGTAATATTGACAATTTTACCGATTATAGTTGGTATACCGAAAAACCACACTGCACTACAAAGAGGCCTATTTTATGTTTAAAAAGTTATATATAAACTGAGTTAAGGGAACTGCATTCTGGATAAAAAAAAAAAGAAAAGTTTTTCCGACCTACCGACCCTATTTTTTTTTCATCTCGTTAACGGAAACAAACATATACATTTGTTAGGCCTGACTATTAAAATTTCTTTGATATCTGGCCATTTCAATAAAGTTTCCCCATTAAAAACGTGTGTAGTGCATATCAGAATATTTAGGGATTGCAGAGCCGAGATATTACAGAATTTACCATCTGCAATCGGTACGAGAGCACCACTATTCCTAGTTGATTGAAGTCACCGGTCTTCAATCATGCTGCTGTACAACGTACAACGTTGCATTGGGCACATGTGTAATTAAAATGTGTTCAGCCTCTAGTCTGTAGTATTTCATGATGAAAGCATCACAATACAATAAGAAATTAAAATTGGAGAAAAACTTAATAACAATCTTTTTTCGATGGTAGATGATTGTTACGCAACATGTAAGTAGCATGACTGTCACAAACACGTTTTCAGTTTGTCAAGTTAATTTTTTAAGTCAGTTACCTCCCTTGATGTTTCTCTCCAATGTTGATTGCAGAGAAGTTGTAAACACTGAAGAAACACCTCAAGGGAGGTAACAAGTTGAATAATGCAGATTAAATAATATATTCTGTAACTGTAAACAATGCGCCATACAACTTCACAACACACATTAACATCAAAGTTATTATTATTCAGTTAAGACACAAAGTATGTGTGCTCCATATCTTCCTGGTTAATTCAGCCAAGTGTATTGTATTTATACACAAAACCCTATTAACACTATTTATCAGAATACCACACAATCATCACAAGAGAACAATATCGTGTGATTGTATTGGTTATAACAGTCTTCCCCCACCCCAACTCCCCAAAATGCAGATATTATTTTGGCTAATATTGCCCAGCACTAAACATGCATACTCTGAGAACTTATGTGGTATTAGGCTTTCATAATTGGTGATTTATCAACAAAATAACAGGCACTAACAGATTTTCTTCTGGGTCCTATTTCAACCATCAGAATCGGCATAATCGACACAGAAATAATCAGTAATCGGTTGATAGCAAGTTTTGATAATCGGTTCATCACTATCCAACATATTTTAATTTGTGACCATATGAGAGTAGAAAGCAGTGTGTGAAGTTTGATAGCCATGTAATTTATAAATACGAAGCTACGTGAATTACATTTTTAATGAAAATTGTTCAAGATTGCTTTAATGTTGAAATAATAGACCTGATGGTATTAACGTAATATCTAAGGTGTTTGAAGTGGGATTTTCATAATTTTTTCAACTATATAATTGGAGTAATGCTATCTAAAAGTATGATTGAAACAAAAAATTAACTAAAATGCCACTTGATTAAACCTTTATCCCCAGAAATATAATTATTGATGTTGAATATATTAGGTCAATGGAAGTCAAAAATGGCTGTGCACAATTTCAAGTATCGATTGACCAGTCTGTGAAATGTAACAGTGGTATCTTTTTTTATTTTCTCAGTTGTGTGAATCACGAAGAAGTGTACATTTAAAGAAATCAATTTTTGAAATGACAGACAAACGTCAAAAAGAATGTTAAAAAATCCAAAGACAACCAGAGACAACTATCTTTTTTATTTTTTGAACTCTACAACATACTAAAATTTCCTGTAAATCGGGCAAACTGTAATTTTGATGACACTGACATCCTACCGTTACCCGAACAGCACCTCAAGACGAATTGTTTGTTGGCTGAATACAGATTGCATTTTCAGCTCACCTGACTTTCAGTCAGGAGAGCTATAGTGATCAATCTCCGTCTGTCATCATCTGGCATCTGTGAACATGGTGTTTGCGTCTTCTCCCAAACCGCTGAACCAATTTAATTGATATTTGAGATAATAGTTTGTTATGACATCGCAATTTGATTTTGTTCAAATCAAGTTGCCTCGCCCCTTGGTAGGGCCACAGCTAAAAAGTGTGCTGAAATCTTAAAAAATCTTTTTCTCATGAACCAGCAGTAGCAGAGACTTGATATTTGGTGTGCAGCTTCCTTTTGAGGTGTAGACTCAGATTTGTTCAAGAGAAATTTGATGGTCTATATTTGGCGTCGTTATGGGAAGGGCAAAACTTTAGGCCCCGCCCAAAATTTCTATTTTCCGAACCGAGAGGCAGATTTGAACCAAATTTTATGTGAGGGCTTATTGGGTCATAAGTACCTAACTGAAACGCCCATATCTCCAAAACTGCACGGCACTGGGAATTTTTATTTGGTGTGAAGCTTCCTTAGGGCCAACAGAAAGGATTGGTCAAAAAAAATTGCCATCGGTTTTATCATAGGGTGCAGTTTCGGGACTTTGAAAAAGTGCCGAGTCAGCACTATTTAACACTGTAGGCAATGGGAAAAACATTAAAAAATCTTCTTCTCAAGCTCCAGCAGGCAGAATCTTTTGATATTTGGTATGCAACATTGTAGGGTGGACCTGATTCAAGTTTGTTCAAATCGGCCCCCTGGATTTATATTTGGGCTCACTATAGAAGCTCGAATTCGGACTTAGTGCATTTCAGGCAAATTTCTTTAAAAATCATCTTCTCCAGATCCAGCAGGCAGAATCATCTTTTGATATTTGGTATGCAACATTGTGGGGTGGATCTGATTCAAGTTTGTTCAAATTGGCCCCCTGGATTCATATTTGGGCTCACTATAGAAGCTCGAATTCGGACTTAGTGCATTTCAAGCAAATTTCTTTAAAAATCTTCTCCAGATCCAGCAGGCAGAATCATCTTTTGATATGTGGTACGCAACATTGTGGGGTGGATCTGATTCAAGTTTGTTCAAATCGGCCCTCTGGATTCATATTTGGGCTCTCTATAAAAGCCTGAATTCGAACTTAGGGCATTTCAGGCAAATTTCTTAAAAAATCTTCTTCTCCAGATCCAGCAGGCAGAATCTTTTGATATGTGGTATGCAACATTGTGGGGTGGATCTCATTCAAGTTTTGTTCAAATTGGCCCCCTGGGTTCATATTTGGGCTCAGTATAGGAGCCCAGATTTGAACTTAGTGCATTTCAGGCAAATTTCTTTGAAAATCTTCTTCTCAAGATCCAGCAGGCAGAATCTTTTGATATTGGGTATGCAGCATGCTTAGGGGGTGAGATTCAAGTTTGTTCACGCTAAGTCCCTGAGTTCATATTTGGGCTCACTGTGGTAGCCCGAATTATAACTTAGTTCAAAATGAGGAATTTTCTTTAAAAATCTTCTTCAGAGCCAGCAGTCGGAATGTTTTGATATTTGGTATGCAGCATTCTTAAGGGGATGAGATTCAAGTTTGTTCAAGCCATATCCCTAGGTCCATATTTGGGCTCGCTGTGGGAACCCGAATGATACTTGGTTCAAAATGAGGAATTTTCTTTAAAAATCTTCTTTTTCAGATCCAGCAGTCGGAATGATTTGATATTTGGTATGCAGCATCCGTAGGGGGGAGGGGGGGGGGGGGAGATTTCAAGTTTGTTCAAGCCATGTCCCTAGGTCAATATCTGGGTTCACTGTGGGAGCTTGAATTGTAACTTAGTTCAAAATGAGGAATTTTCTTAAAAATCTTCTTCTTCAGATCCAGCAGTCGGAATGTTTTGATATTGGTGTGTAGCATCCTTGGAGGGGGGGGGGGGGGGGGAAGATTCAAGTTTGTTAAAGCCAAGTCCCTGGGTCTATATTTGGGCTCCCTGTGGGAGCCCGAATTATAACTTTGTCAATATGAGGAATTTTTCTTCAGATTCAGCATTCAGAATGTTTTCATATTTGGCATGCAGCAACCTTAGGGGGGTGAGATTCAAGTTTGTTAAAGCCAAGTCCCTTGGTTCATATTTGTGCTCACTATGGGAGCCTGAATGACAACTTAGTTCAAAATGAAGAATTTTCTTTAAAAATCTTCTTCAGATCCAGCAGATGAATGCCTTTGATATTTTTTATGCAGCATCCTTGGGGGGTAAGATTCAAGTTTGTTCAAGCCATGTCCCTAGGTCCATATTTGGGCTCACTGTGGGAGCTCGAATTGTAACTTAGTTCAAAATGAGGAATTTTCTATAAAAATCTTCTTATTCAGATCCAGCAGTCGGAATGTTTTGATATTTGTTGTGCTGCATCCTTGGGTGGGGGTGGGGGGGGGGGGGGGGGAGGAAGAGGGGGGAGATTCAAGTTTGAATTATAACTTAATTTAATATGAGATATATTCTTTAAAAATCATTTTTAGTTCAACTTTGGCAAAGCCAAATTTGAGCTTATGTCAACAATTGGATACTTCTCGGGCTAGAGGCTGTATTTATGAACCGATCTTTACGAAACTTCTTGGGTACTTTTGTTATGACCGTGGGACGAGAACGAGTGTTTTTGGGTGCGGTCCAAAATTCAAGATGGCTACCAGATGCCATTTTGTACCGACCATGCAGAAATCTGTTTTTTGTTCAGAACTTCCATATGAAAGCTCTGATTTGAATAATTTTTAGCTTAACTTGACATAGTCAAGATAATCTATTGCCATCACGCGTGCGGAAGTCTGTTAGTCTGTGAGTCTGTTAGTCTGTGAGTCTGTGACGTCTGTTCACATTTCCTAGCACGGGCTACACCCCGCAGTTCTTGTCTGATCGTCACGAAATTTCATATGCAGGTTTGGGGTCATGTCTAGATGAGAACGTCCCCTTTTGGTCGCGATCGGGCAACCGGTATGGCTCCCCGAGCCCAAAACCCGAAAACCATTAGCACAGTCTACAGGTCGTATTTATGAAGGGATTTCATTGTAACTTGGTAGGATGCCTCTGTATAGTGCATAGACGAGAACGTCCCCTTTTGGGCATGATCTATCAACCGTGATGGCTGCCCAAGCCCGAAACCCAAAAACTTTTAGCACAGTCTGCAGGTCATGTTTAATGTGGAGGGATTTCATTGTATCTTGGTAGGATGACTCCTTATGATGTCTAGATGCGAATTTCCCCATTTGGGCATGATCTGCCAACTGTGACGACTGCCCGAGCCCAAAACCCGAAAACCTTTAGCGCAGTCTACAGGTCATATTTATTGAGGAATTTCATTGTAATTTGGTGGGTTGACTTCATACAATGTATAGATGAGAAAGTCCCCCTTTGGAAGTGATTGGGCAACTGTGACGGCTACAGGAGCCCGAAGCCCGAAAACCTTTAGCACAGTCTAGAGGTCATATTTATGAAATGATTTCATTGTAACTTGGCAGGATGACTCCAAATAATGTCTAGATGAGAACGTCCCATTTTGATCGCGATCATGCAGCCTTGATGGGTGCCCGAGCCCAAAAACCTTTAGCATAGGCAAAAGGTCATATTTATGGAAGGATTTCATTGTAACCTGTTAGGTTGACTCCATATAATGCCTAGATGATGACATCCCCTTTCGGTCGTGATTGGTCAGTTGTGATGGCTACAAGTGCCCGAAGCCCGAAAACCTTGAGCACAGTCTACAGGTCATATTTATGAAGGGATTTCATTGTAACTTCTTAGGATCACTCCAGATGATGCTCAGATGAGATTGTCCCCTATGGTTGCGATCATTCAACCATGATGGCTGCCCAAGCCCGAAGCCCGAAAACCTTTAGCACAGTCTACAGGTCATATTTATGAAGGGATTTCATTGTAACTTGGTAGGTTAACTTCATATAATGTCTAGATGAGAACGTGCGATCATTCACCCATGATGGCTGCCCGAGCCCGAAGCCCGAAAACCTTCAGCACAGTCTACAGGTCATATTTATGAAGGGATTTCATTGTAACTTCGTAGGTTAACTTTATATAATGTCTAGGTGAGAACGTCCCTTTTTGGACATGATTGGGCAACTGTGACAGCTAAAGGTGCCCGAAGCCCGAAAACCTTTAGCACAGTCTACAGGTCATATTTATGAGGGGATTTCATTGTAACGTGGTAGGATGACTCCAAATAATGTCTAGATGAGAACGTCCCCTTTTGATCGCGATCATTCAGCCTTGATGGGTGCCCGAGCCCAAAAACCTTTAGCATAGGTAAAAGGTCATATTTATGGAAGGATTTCATTGTAACCTATTAGGTTGACTCCATATAATGCCTAGATGATGACATCCCCTTTTGGTCGTAATTGGTCAGCTGTGTTGGCTACAAGTGCCCGAAGCCCAAAAACCTTGAGCACAGTCTACAGGCCATATTTATGAAGGGATTTCATTGTAACTTCATAGGATCATTCCAGATGATGCCCAGATGAGATTGTCCCCTTTGGTTGCGATTATTCAACCATGATGGCTGCCCGAACCCGAAAACCTTAAGCACAGTCTACAAGTCATATTTGTGAAGGGATTTCATTGTAACTTGGTAGGTAGACTTCATATAATGCCTAGATGAGAACGTCCCCTTTTGGACATGTTTGGGCAACTTTGACGGCTAAAGGTGCCCGAAGCCCAAAAACCTTTAGCACTGTCTACAGGTCATATTTATGAAGGGATTTCATTGTAACTTGGTAGGTTGACTCCAAATAAGGTCAAGATAAGAACGTCCCATTTTGGCCGTGATCATTCAGCCTTGATGGGTGCCCGAGCCCAAAAATCTTTAGCATAGTCAAAAGTTTATATTTATAGAAGGATTTCATTGTAACATTGTTAGGTTGACTCCATATAATGCCTAGATGATGACATCCCCTTTTGGTCGTGATTGGTCAACAGTGATGGCTACAGGTGCCTGAAGCCCGAAAACCTTGAACACAGTCTACAGGTCATATTTATGAAGGGATTTCATTGTAACTTCGCAGGATCACTCCAGATGATGCCCAGATGAGATTGTCCCCTTTGGTTGCGATCATTCAACCATGATGGCTGCCCGAGCCCGAAGCCCGAAAACCTTTAGCACAGTCTAAGGTCATATTTATGCAGGGATTTCATTGTAACTTGGTAGGTTGACTTCATATAATGTCTAGATGAGAACGTCCCCTTTTGGACACGAGTGGGCAACTGTGACGGCTTCAGGGGCCCAAAGCCCGAAAACCTTTAGAACAGTCTACAGGTCATAATTATGAAGGGATTTTATTGTAGCTTGGTAGGATGACTCCAAATAGTGTCCAGATGAGAACGTCCCCTTTTGGTCACGATCATTCAGCCTTGATGGCTGCCTGAAGCCCGAAAACCTTTAGCACAGTCTACAGGTCGTATTTATGGAGGGATTTCATTGTAACTTTGCAGGTTGACTTCATATAATGTCTAGATGAGAACGTCCCCTTTGGACGCAATTGGGAAACTGACGGGTACAGGGGCCCGAAGCCCGAAAACCTTTAGCACAGTCTACAGGCCATATTTATGAAGGGATTTTAATGTAACTTGATAGGATGACTCATTTTGGAATAATTTCATTGTAATTTTGTTGATATATGTTAACTGTGAGGGCCACATATATTAACTGTGAGGTCATATTAACCCACCCATCAGATCTTTAGTACAGTGTACACCTCATATTATTTTTATAATAAACATAGCATACAGTGAACAGAAATGAACATATTCCTAATTATCACAATTCTTGTCTTATTTCATAATCCTTTTATAAACATTGGACATTATCCTTTTCATCAAACACAACACACAAGTTAAGCTACAGTGTCATTGACACTTTCATTTGTATGAATGTTTAGTACCATGGGATACATCACATAATACGGGTTTTTTTCTCGTGCGTAAATTATGCAAATTAGACTAACTTTGATATTATTTGGTGTTACTTTCAGCACTGTAAGTGCAAATGCCAATACGGCTTGGACTAGAGGCCGTATTTATGAACCGATCTTTAGGAAACTCTTTGGGTACCTTTGTTATCACCCTGGGACGAGAACGAGTGTTTTGGGGTCCGGTCCAAAATTCAAGATGGCCGATGACAGCCATTTTGTACAAAATTTGGTGCAATCAGATTTTTGCATAGAACTTCCATATGAAAGCGCTGATTTGAATAATTTTTTATGTGAATGCTTAGTACCATGGGATACATCACATATAATACAGTTTTTTTTCTCGTGCAGAAATTATGCAAATTAGATGAACTTTGATTTTTTTAGTGCTACTTACACACAGTAAGTACACATGTCAATACGGCTCGGGCTAGAGTCTGTATTTATGAACCGATCTTCACGAAACGTCTTGGGTACCTTTGTTATCACCTTGGGATGAGAACGAGTGTTCAAAATTCAAGATGGCTGCCAGTGGCCATTTTGTACCGAAATTAGGTCTAATCAGTTTTTTGTGCACCACTTCTATACGGCTCAGGCTAGAGGCCGTATTTATGAACCGATCTTTACAAAACTTCTTGGGTACCTTTGTTATCACCGTGGGATGAGAACGAGTGTTTTTGGGTGTGTCCGAAATTCAAGATGGCCACCAGCAGCCATTTTGTACCAAAATTAGTGCAATCAGTCTTTTGTACAGAACTTCTGTATGAAAGTTCTGATTTGAATAAATTTTTGTATGGATGTTTAGTAACATGGAATACATCACATATAGTACAGGTTTTTTTCTCGTGCAGAAATTATGCAAATTAGATGAACTTTGATTTATTCAGTGCTACTTATACACTGTAAGTGCACATGTCAATACGGCTCGGGCTAGAGGCTGTGTTTATGAACCGATCTTCACAAAACTTCTTGGGTACCTTTGTTATCACCTTGAGACGAGAACGAGTGTTTCTGGGTGCGGTCCAAAATTCAAGATGGCTGCCATTGGCCATTTTGTACCGAAATTAGGTCCAATCAATTTTTTGTCACAACTTCTATACAGATCATATTTGTAAACTGATCTTCATGAAACTTCTTGGGTACCTTTGTTTTCACCTTGGGACAGGAATGAGTGTGTTTTGGGGTGCCTTTGTTATCACTTTGCTATGAGAACAAATATTTTGGGGTTCAGTCAGACCCACTCTGGGACTCAAAGATTTTTTTCTAGTTTAGCATCTGACTGTCACCCACCTTTACAATACTTTATCTATACATTTGTTACAGGCAACGGTCAGTATTTATGTACAGACCGTTACAATACTTTATATGTACCTTTGTTATCAGGTCATTACCTAGATGTTTGTCATTGCTGTGTCACATACTATACATGTACATGTCTTTGTTTTGACAAGTTGAGCTACAGTGTCATTGACACTTTCATTTTTTTTAGATCCACTGGTCAGAATCTTTGGATTTTTGGTATAAGTTTTTCTTAGGAGTAGCAGATGCAAATTGTTGAAATCAATTCTCAGGGTTGATATTTAGGCTCTCATGTCAGGTGAGCGCCCTCAGGCCCCCTGGGGCCTCTTGTTAGATATGGTGTTTTATTGAGAGTGAGCATTCAGCAAGCGGGAAGATATGTTAATGAAGAAAATGTCAAATTGATGTTATTTTGGACAAAAGTTTAAATTATGAATTGTAACACTTGCGTTTAATGCATCAAAGTAAAAGTATGTGCATCCGTCTACCCACAGCGATATCTCAGCAGTGGGTGGATGAATTCAATGAAAGTTGCTCGCATATTTTTCACCAGTTACAGTCCCTACCATGTCAATTTTTCATGATTTTTGTTACGAACGCAGTGATATCTTACCAGTGCGGGGATGGATTTCAATGAAATTTGGGTTTAGGGATCCTTATGACAAGCCGCTCCTGCACATGTTATAAAAAAGTTGCCCGAATATTTCTCACCAGAGTTATGGTCCTTAGTTTGTCAATTTTTCATGAGTTTTTTCCCATCTGCAGCAATTTCTCAACGGTGAGAGGATGGAAATCAATGAAATTTGGTACAAGGGATCCTTGTGACAAGCTGCTCATGCACATCATATAAAAAGGCCACTTTGTCCATCCATCCATGCATCCATCTGTCCATGCATCCATCCATGCATCCATCCATGCATCCATCCATCCATCCATCCATCCATCCATCCATCCATCCACATCAATATCTAAGCAGTGAGTGAATGGATTTCAATGAAATTTGGTATGGTTGATCTTTGTGACAAGCTGTTCCTGCACATGTTATAAAAAAGTTGCCCACATATTTTTCACCAGATTTACGGTCCTTGCATTTCAAAGACATGTGCCAAATTATTTCCCATAGCTGGGGAGCAAAATTTTACGAATCAGCTTGTTAGCTAAGTCAACTTTCGGGTTAAGCATCCATCAGTTTTACTGATTTTTTTGTTAGATATGGTTTTTGTCAGAGATGGGATTTTCAAAAGTTGAAAGTGGTATGCTTGATACAGGCACTGAAATTAAAAGATAGGGAAAAAACTTTAATAAAGTGATGTTCTTTTGGATAAAAGTTGGATATGAGAAAATGAATGCCTAATTGTATAACTAGAAATCACCATTAACAAGTGTTCCAAATTTGGTCACTCTAGCTTTAAAAATGTGGCTGTGGTATGACAAACAAAAAAAAGAAAAAAAGGCTGATAATTGCTATAAGTCATTCCAACTTCATTGGATGACTTATTAAAAATCTCCAGGTCTTGAAGGGTTAATTTGTTCATTTTATGGGAAACAACTATCAATAAATTGACTGTTAAATAAATTAAATGATTGTAACAAACTTATAGTTGCAACACCCTTATTACCATACATTTTGTTGATTTGCAGATGCAAAAGAATATGCAGATAGGATTGGAGCCATATTTACAGAAACTAGTGCTCTCACAGCTGTGAATATACCACAGCTGTTTGCTGAAATTGGTAAGTAGCAGTACTTTTCAGTTTGCTCATGGTTGGCAGCACATCTTTCTTTGGAACATAATTTCAACACTTTTCAACCAGCAGTCTTCAAAACAAGCATATCATTGCACAGTAATATTAGGTCACTGAATCTCTTATTTCACAGTTATTTAGGCATGATAAAATCTTCATCTGGAATATAGCTCCAATAGTTACATTGGATGCCTGTTAATTGAATAGCGAGTTTGCCAATGAGAATTATTCAGTTTGCAGAAGTATTCAGTTAACAAGGATTTGATCACTTTCCTGTATTCTTGAGATAAACTGAGCATTCATTCAGTCATTCAATGAAGTTGGAATGACTTACTGGGATCTTTAGACTATTTTATTTTATTCATTCTTTTTTCTTTCTTTTTTGTCACACCAAAATTTGAGCTACTTTTCCTTCACCCACAGTCCTGAAATTTGGGAAACTAATAAAAAATGTGAAAATGTTGGAGGAGGGACAATAATTTGTTTTCCCAAATTCTATCCACGATCAGACCAATGTGGATTTGCAATTTATTGACCTTTTTTCAATATCTTTTAATATCCCCATCTATTTCAAATTTAGGATATCACATTTCCATCCAAAACCATATCTAAAATTGTATCGCCATTCAAAATTCAACTTCATCAGACTTTCATGAAGTTTTAGTATGTAGTAGAGTACAAAAAATATTTAATCTTATTGTTTTACAAGGATTGGCAAACAAGTTATGCAACTTATATTAATGCCTCTCCTTGGCCTAGGCATGTGGGTTGACCTTCATAGTGGCAACTTCGTGGCCTCGCTTTTCTCGAATACTAGGAAGGGATCTTTAGCCCACACAGTGTGTCTCTCTCCACACAGAGGACAGCCATTTTACATCCCCACCCGATAGGATGGTACACTGTGACAGCACCAACCCCCACAATTGATGCTGAGAGAGAGTGTTCGGACACCTCAAGAACTTTCCCCGACCACAGATCGATCCCGCGATCTTTGGTATGAGAAATGAGCACACTTATTCACTCTGCCACCACAATCTTCATTCCATGTACAGCTGTTTTTTGTTTCTTGAGATACTGCTGTTTTACGCCACTTCAGATTTCTGCATTTTCTGTTTAAAAACGCTGATTTTGTCACTTTCACAGTGCCATAGTTTTTTTGTTTTTCATATCTTTTATTTTATTTCAGATACAAAGAATAACTGTACAGTTTTTATGCCCCCGAGAGGGAGGCATATTAAATCTGGGTTGTCCATCGGTTTACATCCATCCATCTGTCCATCCATTCCTCTGTCCAACTTGACACAACGGTAAAGACCAATGGAAGGTCTTTTGCAAGCAACACCATGCTCAAGTGACAGAGGTCAAGGTCACAGAATGTGAAAACTTTATTCTCTCACAGACTGTATTTGTCTGTCCAGAGCAATAATTCTATAATGCTGGGGTGAATTTCCATGAAACTTCACACAAGGGTAAAGACCAGTGGAAAGTCTGTTGTACGGCAACCTCATGCTTGAGTGACGAAGGTCATGGTCACAGGAGTGTGAAAACCTAATTCTCTCCCCAAATCGGGTTTTTCATCCTGAACTACTGACACTGCAACTTTAAATAAATTTTTGGTATGAAGGTGTCTCAACATAATATATACAGGCAAAATAACATATATGGGCAACACTATGCTTGAATGAGAAGGTAAAGGTCACAGGAGTGTGAAAACTTAA
Source organism: Pictodentalium vernedei (assembly GCA_031216915.1). Taxonomy (NCBI): domain Eukaryota; kingdom Metazoa; phylum Mollusca; class Scaphopoda; order Dentaliida; family Dentaliidae; genus Pictodentalium; species Pictodentalium vernedei. The sequence goes on from CM062295.1 coordinate 397,788,581, forward strand.
TTCTCTTGCGGAATTGGGGTTTTCTTCCAGAACTACGGAAAGACACTGCAACTTTAAATAATTGTTTGGTATGAAGGTTTAGCAACATAACATATACAGGCATCACCATGCCTGGAAACTCAATTCACTCACAGAAAAACTCTGCAACTTCAAATAATGTTTTTCTTTGGAGGTGTAGCAACATAACATACACGGGCACACCAACCCCTGAGAGACAAAGGTCAACAACACCATGCTTGAGTGACAGAAAGGTCAAGGTAACAGGAATGTGAAAACTTAATTCTCCTGAGTGACAAAGGTCAGCAACACCATGTTCGAGTTACAGGAAGGTCAAGGTCCAACTTTATTTTGACTTATGCTGCATGCCAATTCTGTTGAGAAAGTTCCAACAACTTAGTGGCAGAATGGAAATAAGGTCAATACAGCTTTTGGCTGCTGTGTTCAGATGCATTTTATTATATTTCTACAGCTTTTTCCTTTGTAAATAAAAACTATATCCTACTCCCCTGACCTCGAAAGTGTTATTCAACTCCCACGGCGATATCCTACTCCCAGTCATGACGGACTATTTTACTATCAATGACGTCAGCATGTTGGATTATTCCCCTTACGGCAAGTTACGCTGTTGCGAGTTTACGTCTGCTTTGTTTTCATACCGAGTGGTTCAGAAATGGCTGCATTTGCATCGAATGTGAAACTTCTAGATACGATAGATGACGAGTTTCTTTTGGAATTATTTCAACCTTATTCCACTGGGGAAGATGATGTTATTGGAGCAACCGGTAGTGACATTATTTCTTCAACCGAGGGCGCGTCAGTGGAATTTGGTCGATTCGAAATGATGGACGATAGCGAACTGACTGATTTCATTGTTCAAAATCAAAACAAAAATACGATGAAGAAAACTCTTTTGGATATCCGATTGTTCCAGCATTTTCTTAAAGCAAAGTACAGTTACACCGGAGAAATAGCAGACATTGACCCCAGTGATTTGTGCGATTACATTTCTCACTTTCTCGTATCAGTTCGGCGCAAGGATGGCAGGGAGTATGAACCTTCCACACTTAGAGCTTTGTATTCAAGTATCAGTCGTCACTTGAAAAATGCCAATTACAGCAAATGTATTATTTCAGACTCAAAATTTGCAAAGGCCAGAGAAGCCCTTAAAATAAAGCAGAAGCAGTTGAAATCGTTGGGCAAGGGCAATAAACCAAATGCTGCCGAAGAAATAGCTGATACTGAAATTGATATCTTTATGAGAAGAAAGTTTTGGGGCCGTACTCACCGAAATCTATATTGAACTCATTGTGGCTAACATTTACTATGCATTGTGGTATGCGTGGAGGGAAGGAGCAGTATGATCTGGTATGGGGAGACGTTAGCGTTGGTCAAGACGAAACAGGGCGAAAATATCTAGTAGTGGACGAGAGACACACAAAAACCCGCAACGGCGAAAATCCTCAAAATACGCGAACGATAAAACCAAAAGCATATGAAACTTCAGTGCCGGAAAGAAATCCAGTACGTATTTATGAATTGTACAGGGAGAAACGTCCATCGGGAATGCGAGAGCCAGGCTCTCCATTCTACATTTCAATTATGGCTGAAACGCAGAAACAAATCGATGAAAATTCTTATTTTGAAATGGGACAAAAATGGTTCAAAAACCAACGCCTGGGCATAAACCAAATTTACAAGTTCATGTCTAAAATGAAAACTGACGGTGGGTTGCCTTCTAAAAAGCGATTGACAAATCATAGTTCTCGTAAGCATCTTATTCAGAAATTGGGTGACGCAGATGTTCCTCCAAACCACATTGTCCAAATATCGGGACATAAAAATATCAACAGTATAAACAACTACTCAAGAATAAATACTCACCAGGAAAGAAACATTTCATCTATTCTCTCAAATGAATCAACTTCGTGCGAATCGAATTTACAGATTCAGCCACAAATTCCGATAACAACTGTATCGAGTTTGTCAACGACGTCAACTTCAAGCTGTTCCCAAAGTACAACTGCACAATCGTCTATGAATGCCATAACTTCCAACCAACTATCGAGCACCTCAAATTCTATGATCCAACAACATCTTGGGAATATTTTCGGAACGAGCACAATAAACAATCCGACCATAAACATTGTGATCAACCATTGCAGATGTTCCGCCTCAAAATCCTGCGATAACACTCAATCCACTTCGACAAATATTGTGCTTGATATTCCAACTGACAGCGAACAATAACTATGTACAGATCCACACAAAGTTATAAGAAGTTGAACATGACTACTCATTCAGGGTGATTGATTGAATTATTTCTTTAAAATGTGTTGATTTCCTTCATAAGTTCATATCTCACGTCATTTGAACTTCCATTTGAAAACGAGCGTCATTGCATTCCTTTCTGATGACGTCATATCAGTTCATTCATTCATGTTTTTGTGTTCATGCGCCGATTTTTCTAACCGTCAAAACAAATTGAGCGACCTTGGGAAACTGCTCTTGGATGACGCAAGAGGGGTATTTGTGTTGCAGATATTATCAGGGAAATATAATAAACACAATATTTCACTCGTGGGATGCGGGGATTATTTTCTAGCGCCTCGTGAAAATAACCTTCCGCATCCCACTCGAGAATAAACTCCGTACGTTACTCCAAGCAGTGAACTATTGTCTATTTATTAAATTCAAATCCTTATGGACAAGAGTGAGCACCAAATTCAACACAAAATATTTCATTCCACTATTATAGGCCATTTGGCCATAGTTCGGGGGCATCCATGGCCTGGTGGTCATTGTTTCAGAATATTCTGATACAGAGTTAAATGTTTGCTGACATTTTTCAGCAGTTTACAAAATCAGATTTTACTTTTTATGCCCCCGAAAGATTCTCTCAGAAGCATTATGTTTTCACCATGTCTGTCCCTCTGTCTGTCCATCCATCCATCTGTCCATCGTTCCATCCATCTGTCCATCTGTTGTCTGGAGTCTGTCATCAGTCAGTTAACTTTTGGTTTCAATCATATAACTGAAGAACTGCTTATTTGATCAAATCATTATTTTAGGGGTTACTTGTGGATGACCAGACAATACTTCCTTTCGATTTTGGTACAGCTAGCCAATTCAGTATGGCCACCATGGCAGCCATATTGAATTTAGTTTCCGTCCAATAACTAATGAAGGCTGACTTGAATCATTTTTATTATTTTTTAATTATGCATTGTTGGTGTCTACAGGAAGCTTCCTTTTGATTTTGGACCAGTCAGCCGATTCAAGATGGCCACCAATGGCCAATTCATTATGGTGGCCATCTTGAAATTGGTTTCTGCCCAACAACTAATGAATACTGACTCAAATCAATTTCATTTCTTGGTTATGCATTATTGGTGTCTAGAGGAAGCTTCCTTTCAATGTTGGACCAGTTTTTGGATGAGCTAGCCAATTCAATATGGCCACCATGGTGGCCATATTGAATTTGGTTTCAGACCAATAACTAATGAATGCTGACTCAAATCATTTTTATTTTTAGCTCAACTTTGGCGAGCTGCATTTATGAACCGATCTTTACGAAACTTCTTGGGTACCTTTGTTATGACCGTGGGACGAGAACGAGTGTTTTGGGGTCCGATCCGAAATTCAAGTTGGCCGCTGGCAGCCATTTTGTACAAAATTAGGTGCAATCAGTTTTTTGCGCAGAACTTCCATATGAAAGCTCTGATTTGAATAATTTTTTGTATGAATGTTTAGTACCATGGGAAATATCACATATAATACAGTTTTTTTTTTCTCGTGCGTAAATTTTGCAAATTAGTGATGAGCCGATATGGGTGTTATCGGTATTACCGATATCCGATATTTCAATTCATTATCGGACAGATACCAATACCGATATTAGTTTTTGTGGCGACACAAGCTTGTGTATAAATATAATGACATTCAGACAGGACTAACGAGACATGGGGTTGTTCAGCAGTCAGCGTGACTCGACACGCGTCCTGGGTGGATCTCAACGTAACATACATCTGTGATGTATCAAATTCAATATCATTTCCGAAACGACCCATCAGTGAGCCCAGGCATGTGAAAAAAATGGGGGTGGGCTTATCCACGAATGACACTGAATGTAAAATGAAAACTTGACATAAAGTTTTATGTGTTTGATTTATTCATTTTTCCATCGGAATCATCAATCATTCGAAAATGCATTTCAGTAGAAAAACATCAACAAAATCAGCACGAAATATCAACAAAACATCAATGTTAACAAATGAGGTCAAAAACGCACGTAGTCATTTTGTTTTAACCTGAAACATGTTCGTTCAGTCATTACATTTCCATTTTGAATTGTGTTTATTAAAAAGTATTTGAACTGTGTTTTGTATTACTCACGTAAGAGAAGGTGCCCTCACCCTGATGTACATAATGTGTCCCCATTGTTGTAAACAATATGGCTTTGGCTTTCCCTTGTTTTGTTTTCAAAACAGCCTTTCAAGTAGCATGGATCAAACTGGATATTACAACTCAGGGTATTAATTCATATTTATTTTGGGGAAGCTATTTTTGCAGAGATCACATCAGGTAATTTCTCAACTCACTTTCTGAAGTAAAAACATGAACAATTTGGGTCATTGAACACGCTGTCAATAATAATTAAAGAACTGGGAATTTCCCATTTGTCTTCAACATAAAGTTGATAAACTCGAGGGCTGACAATAATAAATAACACAAATGTATGTAGTTTGGGAATTTTATTTTTTTAGCTGAAAATGTGAAAAGATTAAATAGACAAAAAAACAATTCCAAAACACATTCACATAATTTTATTTTGATTGAACTCGATTGAACAATTGAAATATTTTTATGCTGTACCAATGACCCAGATTTAGCTGGTGCTAACTCTAAAATATCTTGGGCCAAACGCAAATTTTACCCCCCAATTCCCAAAATTTGCATCTAAAACCAAAAATTATATGTCCTATATGGTCCTCCATAGTTTTACTCCACTGCGCATGCGCAGTGTCAAGGAGGTCTCGAAATTGCCGCCAAAAGTCATTCTTTGTTTGGCCCTCAATACAGTTACACTTCACTGTTTTTTGTGCTTGTAAATCTCAGTTTTAAGATGCCAGATGCATAATTATGAGAGAATTGGTGGATATATGGTGGAAATAGAAGGTGGAGAGGAAAAAACAGTGGATACAAATGTTCAGGGCTGTAACTTATCATTTTTTTACGAAATTATTCATGTTACCTATTTTCGAGGCATGACCTTGTTGTGGTCATTCTTGCTATGAATGTTCCATTTTTTAATCAGTGTTTCCTCTCTCCCCTTTCCTTTATTTCCCCCTAGCTATTCTCCCATACTTTTGGCTTATTTTTGTAATGTTTATTAGTAAAATTTCTTGGGAGTTTTGGCTTGGTAACAGAATTATTTTCTGTTTTTTTCCCCATGTTTCGTCCTCACCGTAGGGGTGTTTAGGCATTTTGGTCTGCATCTACCATCTGATGTTCTACAGTTTCTTCTCTGGAAGCCTCTGTTTTGCATCAGATAGTGTTTAAATTCGTAACTGATTTCAGGCCATGTTTGTTTCAGTGCCTGGAGTCATGTTTCCGGTTTGTTGACACTTTTTCTTATGTTGACAACAGTTACTTCTGACAGTGATTACTTGTCTTCTGCTTAATTTAGTTCATAGTAAGATACATTAATATTGTCCGTAAGTGTTACATTAATTTTTCAAAATGATTTTAAATTTTTGTCCACACTTAGGCTTTTTTGGGATCCATTTGGGCTCAGGGTTCCCATTGGGAACTGGGGCTTTTCGAAAAAAAAAATTTCAAAAATTTTTTTCTTTTCGATTAATTTTTTCGCAATGTTATAATGGATTATTTTATTATGTATCTTTGTTTTCTTTGTTTGGTGCGAGTACTATGACTGTTTACTTTTTCACTTTGAAAAATTTATTGTTCAGTTATAATGGGAGGAAATGTTGCTCTGATTTTCTGTATTAATTATAGTCAACGTACTCGCACTAACCCTTGTTCAATGTGTATTAATTGGGATGACAAATGTCGGAGGCGTGTGTCACGGTAGGTTGTTAGTGGGGAGAGGACCATGCGGCCCTCTCTCTGCCGGGTCACTCTAGTTTTTCACTCACTTTTTCAGAGGAACAAGAACAGGGTGATGTTTCCGTGATGTCGTCCAAGAGTGTGCTTCCATCGTCACAATGAAGAGCTAGCGGCAAAAGTGCTCATGGATATACAGCAATTGCCTAAGAGGCCCCTAGTAGGACCGACGGCATTGACGCCAATGTCTGCTAGCTCGCCCGGTGTCGCCCCCATTTACCGAATGGGTCGGCACCCGGGTTTGCCCCTTTGCGGTCCAGGAAGGAATTTCGGGTGTTGCGAGCACTATAAACATACCATGTGCACACCCAGTGACGACGGAACAGAGGATAGTATGGAGGAAGCCTGTTAGTCTGGTTCCTAGCTCGTCCAGGTCCATCCGGACTGCGAGCGAGAGAGGCCCCCCTCTCTCTTACATCAACATCTGTGCCGCGATGTTGTTGTATGTTCGTTTGGTAGTCGGAGCATACGTCCACTCCTCCTGCTCGGGACGCTCCGTCGCGTAGACAGTCCGACGCGGCTGTTCTATTGGCTTCCTCTTCCTCACGTCACCACACACGACTGCACCTTGGCTTTGTGACCACAGATTCCGGAGGACGTTCATATATGATATAAGGCAGGAAGGAACGTTCCGGGATCTCCTGCTTCGCCGTCCAGGGATTCCACGTCAACCAGGTCCGCTTGCCAAGGACACCAGGCCTTTCCAGTTGGGACGTTCGCATATTATATAAATGCAGGAATGAATGTCCCTGGAGTTTCCAGCGGCTATTTACGAAAGACTGCGGCTCCACAGGTCTCTTTGACGATCAAGAACAGAGTAATGTTTCCGTGATGTCTTCAAAGTGTGCTTCCGTCGTCACAGTCAAATGAAGAGCTAGCGGCAAGAGTGCTCATGCAGATACGTCAATTGCCTAAGAGGTCCCAAGTAGGATTGATGGTTTGGTGTCCGCTAGCTCGTCCGGTGTAGCGACCATTCAGCGAATGGCTCGACACCCTGGTTAGTCCGTTGCGGTCCAGGGGGAGGTTTGGGTGATGTGAGCTCTATAATACACGTGCACGCCCAGTGACGACGGATACAAGGATGGTACGGAGGAAGCCTATTAGTCCGGTTCCCAGCTCGTCCAGCTCCGCACGGGCTGCGAGCGTGAGAGGTCCCTCTCTTGTACAACAACATCTGGGTACAGATGTTGTCGTACAGAATGTTCCTCAGTCGGGGCATACGTCCACCGCTCGGGATGCTCCGTGATATAGACAGTCCGGAGAGACTGCTTTATTGGCTTCTTCATCCTCACGGCAATGCACACGACCACACCTTGGCTATGTGACCGGTGATATCCAGCCAATCTTGCCGACCAGGCGACCAGCTCACGCCATCCGGTAGCCAAGGATACGAGGCCTTCATACTTCGGACGTTCGCATTATAAAGTATACAGGAGTCAACGTCTTAGGAGCTTCCAGCGGCTAAATATTGTAAGACCGCAGCTCCACAGGCCTCCGTTACAGACATGCTACTGGAGTTAGCACAAATTATCGCAGCATCCCAAGCAACCGACAGAAACTCTGTCGGATCAGGAATTATCCGTAGAAGCTGGGTCGGTACGTTTCACTGCAGGTGCAGACATGGACGACCAAGTATTACAAGTGGTCCAACTGGATGGCGAAAGGGATACAGAAAAGTTGAATTTTTCCCTTTCAGAAAAACATAATTGCCTTGGAGTTCATCCGGCTTTAATTTTCTGACATTGTTCCTCCGTACCAAAATGCTGCGTTGCCGAATAAAAGACTGATAGCGCCACTGGACACAGATTTCTTTAATCGGTTCAGGGACATCGTCCCTCAGTTTCCGTCTCAGTCCAGAAATGTCTCAGAGACATTTGAATTTTTATATGTCGCTATATATAACTTGCTATTAATAGAGCAAGTCCGGTCTCATATCGGCAAGTGCTCTTCATCTGCCTTTCATCAATTCAAGGAATAATTTGAAACGGCAGGACAGGGCATTTCGAGAGTTCCTCTGCGTCTAGATGACCAGGTCTAAGTCCTAGAGTTGTCTATACTTTCGTCTATGTCTATTCCAACCATGTTGGAAACGTTAATATCGTCTAATACGGCTATCTTAGACACATTATCGTATGCAGATCACCTTACCAGAGCGTTATCATTATGCCTCATGGGAAAAGAATTCCAGGATGTATATCCTCCTATAAATTCTTTCAAGGGCCTCACGTAGAACTCCGCCCTTTAGTGGCAATATGGAGTTGGTTAGACGTGACGCAGCCCTGGTTACATGCACACGTGTGGATAGTAAGGTGAAAAACTCTCTCAGAATCGCTCCGGTCTCCAGAGAGTTTCTCTTTGACGGCAAGCTTTCCGCAATATATTATCAGATAACTTAGAAAGCTTATTCTCTCTGCTATTCAAATCCACTTCCTATAGTCGGATTCAGCGGAGAAAGTAGGACAGGCACTTCTTGGGCGAATATGCCCGAGGGAAGTTCCTATAGAGGTTTCTATGTGTCCTCTAGGTCTTACTCTAGAGACCGTCAGGGTAGCGACTCAGGTAGAGGCCGTAATTCTAACCGAGACATCCGATCAGACGCCCCTAGGTCGACGGGGTGAGGTGCGGGCCTTGGAAGACATGGTTTCTGCTCCTGCTAGCCTCGCAGGACCAGGAGGTATTGGTCTTATCCTTTATCGTGTACAGTGAGTGGAAGACTGTCGAGTTTCTCAAAACTTTTGGGAGTAGTTTATGGACGTCCCTTGGTTTCGAAGGGTGATTTCGGTAGGACTATATTGTCCTTCAAATGTAACTTACATTAACTCGAAGTCAAAGATGGATTCAGTTTCCATCAAGTACGCAGGAAAGAGGCTCGCTTCCACTAGAAGTCCAGTCTCTTTTGCTGGGATCGCAATAGAGATTGTAGAAATCTAGGAATTTCCAGCACTGAGCAATCTGCTTCGGTGTGAATCTAGCCCCTGGGCTTTCACTCGAATATCGAACTCAGTAATGACTCATTTCCGAGCTCATTCGTCTGCGGTAACGTCGGCCTACCTGGACGACATTCTTCAGAGGTATGGCAATCAGTTAACGCTTCAGAAAGATGTGCAGATTCTGCTTCTATTGATCCGACGTCTCGGTTTCTTAAGTAAATGAGGAGAAGTCGGATCTGGTTTCGTCCAAGTCATTTACCCACCGGGGGATGAGCTTCGAGACGCATTACATTCTTGTTCGTCTCCCGTTAACCAGAGCGAAATTAATCAGTTGTTATGCTCACTATTGTCTTCAAAAGACAAGGTCTCAGCGAGAGATCTCATGAGACTGATACGCTTATGCGGAACTGCCGCGATTTTATTCCGATGGGGCAGTTACGCATTGGTCCTCTTCAATTTCTTTTAATTCAGAATTGGAGGGTGAGGATTCTTTCGTTCGATGCGGACATCTTCTTGTCAGATCAAGTGAATAAGAGTTTCAGACGTGGGCAAGTTTTCAGTGCTTAACTCAGGTAGTTCCACTGCAATTGCCAGATCCAAGTTTTACAGTTTTGACGGACACCACTCAAACACATTGGGTCATTTCATTGAGCCCAACGGATTTGAATTGCCAGGGTCTTTTGATTCTGTAGTTCCTTATCAGGCTCTCAAACATCAGGAATGATGTCATTTTGGCTTGTGGTACGTTATTGGATAACGTTATTCAGAATGCTCATATGCTAATTCTGTCCGACAACTCGACGGTATTAGCGTATTTTCGGAATTATAGAAGCACTAATTCCATCCTGTTATTCATGTTAATGGAATGAATCTTTCGGTTGGTACTAGAACATCAAGTTCTCTTATCGGTCCATCATTTTGGGGTCGTCTGAACGTATTAGCGGACTCCCTTCACGGAGGGGCCGTTTGTTGCCGCCAGAATGGGCTTTCAACAAACGAGTATTCAATCAGATTGCTACCAAGGAGAGCGGTCTATGATCGACTTATTCACGACGCATCTCAACAATCAGTTGCAGACGTATGTGTCAATGTTTGGATCTTTGAACGTTTGCAGTAAACGCTCTATTGATCTTGTGAGACGGAATAAGAAGATATGCATATCTTCCAGTGCCATTGATTTAGCAGATATTGCTCTATTGTAATTTTTTCAATGCAAATTCTGTTGGTAGCTTCTCTAGCTCCACAAAAACTGTGGACAAATTTACTTAGGCGTCTGTTTCGGGACATGCCGTGGTAGCATTCCTCCACATTTCGGTCCATTCTATGGCCAGATGAATTCAGTTTACTATCAGTACTGCTTATGATAATATCTTCAATCAGCAGTCTGTGCTTTAGTTTTAAGCTCATGAAGTAAGAGTTCTTCTACATCATGGGCTTAAGCTAATAATGTTGCTATTACAGATCTAATGAGGGTTTCATATTGGTCTTAGCCCTCCATTTTCACGATTTTGTATCTGAGAATATTGAGTCCTTTTCTGCAGATCTACATTGTTTAGGTCCATTATTTTTTACTTGAAATATTGTCTACTAAACAGTGGCAACTATGTGTGTTTTGGTTTTTGGTTCCGGCAGTGACTCTGTCCTGCTACCCTCTTTGCTCTGGAGTATTTGATCCAGGGCAAGGGAAAGGGGGGGGGGGTGTTCCCTTAGGTCACCGGCTTTATAGTGTAAAGCAAGGGAATACCTCCCTTGGAGTCAGTAATTCCGAGTCGGTTCCAAGATGATTTTAGGGTAAAGCCTATGTTTACTCATCTGTGTAATTTTTAAGTATTTGTATATATCACGTGATAAATTGGACGTTAATATACAATCCTTGAATACTTTTAAATGAGTATATAGAGTCTCATTTATCTAGACACCCGTATTTATTGGCTTTCCTTAAAAAATATTAGTATAAAGGGTTATACTGGATGTTTATAGAGATCATTGATGTTATTGTGCTCAAATAAAGAATAGTGTTGTGTCTTCCTTTTTTGATACAAATAAGAAAGATACATGTAAACCTATCTCTCCTTTTCTTCTTACGGGAATAGGTCTGTTATGGGTAATTGAGTGTATTGGATATTTTTATACTGTACCAATGACCCAGACTTAGCTTAGCTGGTGCTAACTCTAAAATATTTAGGGACAAACGCAAATTTTACCCCCCAATCCCCAAAATTTGCATCTAAAACCGAAAATTACATTTCCTGTATGGTCCTCCATACTTTTACTCCACTGCGCATGCGCAGTGTCAAGGAAATCGCGAAACTGCCCCCAAAAGTCATTCTTTGTTTGGCCCTCAATACAGTTACACTTCACTGTTATTTGTGCTTGTAAATCTCAGTTTTAAGGATGCCAGATGCATAATTATGAGAGAAATGGTGGATATATGGTGGAAATAGAAGGTGGAGAGGAAAAAACAGTGGAAACAATTGTTCAGGGCTGTAACTTATAATTATTTTACGAAATTATTACATTTTACCTATTTTCGTGGCATGACCTTATTGTGGTCATTCTTGCTATGAATTTTCCATTGTTTAATCAGTGTTTCCTCTCTCCCTTTCCTTTATTCCCTCCTAGTTATTCTCCCATGCTTTTGGCTTATTTTTTGTAATGTTTATTAGTAAAATTTCTTGGGAGTTTTGGCTTGGAAACCGAATTATTTTCTGTTTTTTCCCCATGTTTACGTCCTCACCCTAGGGGTGTTTAGGCGTTTTGGTCTGCATCTACCATCTGATGTTCTACAGTTTCATTTCTGTAAGCCTCTGTTTTGCAGTGTTGATATTGGTAATTGATTTCGGGCCATGTTTGTTTTAATGCCTGGAGTCGTGTTTGTTTTAATGCCTGGAGTCATGTTTCCGGGTTGTTGACACTTTTGCTTATGTTGACAACTGTTACTTCTGACAATGATTACTTGTCTTCTGCTTAATTTAGTTCATAGCAAGATACATTAATATTGTCCGTAAGTGTTACATTAATTTTTCAAAATGATTAAAATTTTTGTCCACACTTAGGCTTTTTTGGGCTCAGGGTTCCCATTGGGAACTTGGGCTCTTCTGAAAATTTTGTCAAGAATTTTTTTGTTTGAAAATTATTTTCTTTTGAAATGTTATAATGAATTATAATATATTATGTATATTTATTTCAAGAGTTAGTGCGTGTAATATGACGGTGTATATTTTTTTCTGGTTGAAAAAAAATATTCTTCATCGTAATGCGAGGATATCTTCCTCTAATTCACAAGTTCATTGTGTTTCTTATAGTCAATGTAGTCGCATTAATTCTTGCTCTGTGTGTGTTGATTGATATGACAACGTTGGAGACGTGTGTCATGGTATTTTGTTGCGGTGAGAGGTCCATTATGGTCCTCTCTCTGTAGGGTCACTATATATTATCAGTTTCTTTTTCAGAATTCAGAGTGATGTTCCGTGATGTCTTCAATAACTGTGTCTCCGTCGTTGCAATATTAGGGCTAGCAGGAAGTGCTCAAGGTATTACGACAATTGCTGGGAGTTAGCTAGTTCTATCAAAGGCATTGTCGCCCGCTAGTCCGCCCGGTGTCGCGTCCATTCACCAGGAAGAATGGTACAGCACCCGGGTTAGTCCGTTGCGGTCCAGGGAAGCAGATGGGGTGATGCGAGCACTATAAAACTTCAGATGTGCACACCCAGCAACGACGGATCCGAGGATACTACGGAGAAAGCCTGTCAGTCCGATAGCTAGCTCATCCAGGTCCCCTGGACCGCGAGCGAGAGAAGCCCCCTCTCTCTTGCATCAACATCTGCGCTGCGATGTTGTTTGTTGTTCACTTAGTCAGAGCTTACGTGTACTCCTCCTGTACGGGACGCTCCGTCGCATGACAGTCCGACGCGGCTGTTATATTGGCTTCCTCATCCTTGTCAACACACACGACCGCACCTTGGCTATGTGACCACAGATTTCCAGGGGACGTTCGCATATTATATAAATGCAGGATTGAACGTCCCTGGTGCTCTTGCTTCGCCGACCAAGGAATACACGTCGACCAGGTCACTCCATCTGCCAGCCAAGGATACGAGACCTTTCCAGTTGGGACGTTCGCATATTATATAAATGCTGAAATGAACGTTCCTGGAGCTTCCAGCAGATATTTCATGTAGGACAGCGGCTCTACAGGTCTCATAGGGTAACATGAACTAGATATTGTTACCGTGATGTCTTCTTAAAGTGTGTTTCCGTTGTCACAGTCAAATGAAGAGTTAGCGGCAAAAGTGCTCATGTAGATACGTCAGTTGCCTGGAGTTCCTTAGTACGATCGATGCATTGGCGTCCGCTAGCTCGCCCGGTGTCGCGACCATTCACAGAATGGCTCAGCACCCGGGTTCGTCCGTTGCGGTCCAGGAAGGAGATTTGGGTGTTGCGAGCACTATAAAATACAATGTGCACACCCAGTGACGACGGATATGAGGATGGTATGGAGGAAGTCTATTAGTCCGGTTCCTAGCTCGTCCAGGTCCATCCGGGCTGCGAGTGAGAGAGGTCCCTCTCTCGTATTACAACATCTGGGTTCAGATGTTGTGGTACAAAACGTTCCTCTGTCGGAGTATACGTCTACCGCTTGGGACGCTCCGTTATATAGACAGTCCGGAGAGACTGCTCTTTTGGCTTCCTCATCCTCACGGCAGCACATGCGACTGCACCTTGGCTATGTCACTTGTGATATTCAACCAACATCGCCGAGCAGGGATTCTATGGCGACCAGGTCACGCCATCCGGTAGCCAAGGATATGAGGCCTTCATTCTCTGGACGTTTGCATATTTGAGGTATGCAGGAGTGAATGTCCAAGGAGCTTCTAGTGGCTAAATCCTATGAGACCGCAGCTCCACAGACCTCTGTTGCAGATATGCTATCACAGATAGCACAAATTATCGCAGCATCCCAGCAACCGACAGTAACTCTTTCAGAAGGGATACGGATGAGTTGTATTTTCCCTTTTCGGAACAACATAATTGCTGTAGAGTGCATCCGGCATTATCATCGAACGTTGTTCCTCCAGACCAAAATGCTGCGTTGCCGGATAAGAGATGGATAGCGCCACTGGATATAAAATTCTTAATCGGTTTAGGGACATTATCTCTCAGTTTCCGACATAGTCCAGATATGTTTCACGGACATTTGATCTGTTGAATGGCACTATATTTATATAACTTGCTACCTAAATGGGCAGGTCAGGTTTCTTATCGGCAATATGCTCTACATCTGCCTTCCATCATTTCATTGAATATTTTGAAATGGCAGGACAGATCATTCTGAGAGTTCTCTGTGTCTAGACGACCAGGTCAGGAACTAGTATTGTTTTACTGTCGTCTATGTCAATTCCAACCACGATATTGGAAATAACAATATCGTCTAGCAGGGACAGCTTAGACGCATCATCGTATGCAGATCACCTTACCAGAACGTTATCATTACATCTCAAAAGAAAAAGAATTCTAGGATGTACAACCTCCTTAAGAGTTCTTTCAAGGGCCTCATGTAAAACTCCGTCCTTTAGTGGCAATATGGAGTTGGTTAGACGTGACGCGGCCCTGGCTACATCCACGCGTGTAGATCGTAAGGTGAAAAACTCTTTCAGAGTCGCTCCGGTCTTCGGAGAGTTTTCTTCGATGGCAAGCTTTCGGCAGTTTATGATCAGTTAATTAAGAAAGCTTTAGACTCTATGCTATTAAAATTCGCTTCCATATAGTCAGATTCGGTAGAGAAGAGTAGGACAGGCACTTCTGGGACGAATACGTCCAAGGGAAGTTCCTTTAGAGGTTCCTATGCATCCTCTAGGTGTTATTCTAGAGACCGTCAGGGTAGCGACTCAGATAGGGGCCGTAATTCTGACTGAGACATCCGGTCAGATACCCCTAGGTCGACGTGGTGAGGTGCGGGCCGTGGAGGACATGGCTTCTCCTTCCGCAAGCCTCGCAGGACCAGGAGGTAATGGTTTTAACCTCTATCGTGTACTAGTGAGTGGAAGACTGTCGAGTTTCTCAATGATTTGGGATTAGATTATGGATGTCCCTTGGATTCAAGGGGGGATTTCGGAAGGATTAAATTGTTCCTCAAATGAACTCCTCTGTTAACTCGGAGTCCATGTTGGACTCAGCTTCCGTCAGTCAGTAGGATAGACGCTTGCCTCCATCAGAAGTCCAGTCTCTTCTGGAATGATCACGATAGAGATCGTAGAAATCCAGGAATTTCCAGGGTTCTACAACCATCCTTTTCTGGTTCCAAAACCAGACGGCTCGTTCCGTCCACTCTTATTCTGAGCAGGATAACAGGCTGATCGTGGCTCCAAGTTTCTATATGGAGTCCATCCGATCGGTCAGAGCGAGTATTCGGGTGTACGACTATGCTACATGCATAGATTTCTAGTTGCATACTTTCATGTCATGATACATCAAGCGTTCAGAAAGTATCTTTGCTTCTTTATCATAGGAATTGTGTTTCAGCACCGACCAATGCGTCTCGGTCTGAATCTAGTTCCTGGACTTTCACTCGAATATCGAACTCGGCAATGACTCATTTCCGAGCTCATTCGTCTGCAGTAATGTCGGCCTACCTGGACGACATTCTTCAGAGGTGTGGCAACGAGTTAACGCTTCAGAATGATGTGCAGATTCTGCTTCTATTGATCCGACGTCTCGGTATCATAAGTAAACGAGGAGAAGTTGGATCTGGTTTCGTCCAGGTCATTTACCCACCGGGGGATGAGGTTCGAGATGCATAACATTCTCATTCGTCTGTCGTTAACCAGTGCGCAGAACGATGTGCAGATTCTGCTTCTATTGATCCAACGTCTCGGTTTCATAAGTAAATGAGGAGAAGTCGGATCTGGTTTCGTCCAAGTCATTTACCCATCGAGGGATGAGCTTCAAGACGCATAACATTCTCGTTCGTCTGCCGTTAACCAGAGCGAAATTAATCAGTTGTTATACTCGCTATTGTCTTCGCTCAGACAAGGTCTCAGCTAGAGATCTCATGTGACTGATACGTTGTGCGGAACTGCCGTGATTTTATTCCAATGGGGAGGTTACACATTTGTCCTCGCCAAGTTTCTTTTAATTCAGAATTGGAGGGTGAAGATTATTTCGCTCGATACGGACATCTTCTTGTCAAATCAAGTGAATAAGAGATTCAGACTTGAGCAAGTTTTCAGTGTTTTACTCAAGTAGTTCCACTGCAATTGCCAGATCCGAGTTTTACAGTTTTGACGGATCTCAGTCAAACACTTTGGGTAGTTTCATTAAACCCAACGGATTTGAAGTGCCAGGGTCTTTTGTTTCCGTAGTTCCTTATCAAGCGCACAAACATCAAAAATGATGTCATTTTGGCTTGCGCTATGTTATTGATGAACGTTATTCAGAATGCTCATATGCTAATTCTGTCTGACAACTCGACGGTATTAGCGTATTTTCGGTATTATGGACGCACTCATTCCATCCTGTTATTCATGTTAACGGAAGGAATCTTTCGGTTGGTACTAGAACATCAAGTTCTTCTATTGGTCTGTCATATTCCGGGTCTTCTGAATGTATTAGCGGACTCCCTTCACGGAGGGGCTGTTTGTTGCCACCAGAATGGACTTTCAACAAACGAGTATTCAATCA
This sequence comes from Pictodentalium vernedei, assembly GCA_031216915.1. Taxonomy (NCBI): domain Eukaryota; kingdom Metazoa; phylum Mollusca; class Scaphopoda; order Dentaliida; family Dentaliidae; genus Pictodentalium; species Pictodentalium vernedei. The sequence goes on from CM062295.1 coordinate 397,805,314, forward strand.
GATTGCTACCAAGGATAGCGGCCAATGATCGACTTTTTCGCGACGCATCTCAACAATCAGTTGCAGACATACGTGTCACAGTGTTTGGATCTTCGAGTGTTTGCAGTAAACGTTCTATCGATCTTGTGAAACGGAATAATAAGATATACGTATCTTTCAGTGCCGTTGATTTAACAGATATTGCTCAATATTATTATTTCAATGCAAATTCTGTTGGTAGCTTCTCCAGATCCACAAAGACTGGGGATTAATTTACTCGGGCGTCTTGTGGGACATGCTTCCTCCACATTTCAGTCCATTCTATGGTCAGATGGATTCAATCTACTCTCAGTTCTGCTAATAATTATATCTTCTTTCAGCAGTCTGTGCATTAGTTTTAAGCTCATGAAGTAAGAGTTCTTCAACATCATAGGCTTAAGCTAATAATGTTGATATTACAGATCTAATGAGGGCTGCATATTGGTCTTAGCCCTCCATTTTCATGATTTTATATCTGAGAATATTGAGTCCTTCTGCAGATCTACATTGTTTAGGTCCGTTATTTTTTACTCAGAATGTCGTCTACTAAACAGTGGCAACTATATGTGTATAGGCTTTCGGTTCCGGCAGTGACTCTGTCCTGCTGCCCTCTTTGCTCTGGAGTATTTGATCCAGGGCAAGGGGAAGGGGGGGTGGGGTGTGTTCCCTTGGGTCACCTGCTTTATAGTGTAAAGCAAGGGAATACCTCCCTTGGAGTCAGTAATTCTGAGTTGGTTCCGAGATGATTTTAAAGGGTAAAGCCTATGTTTACTCATCTGTGTAATATTTTTAAAGTGTTGATTGGTGTGAAGTATCTGTATATCACGTGATTAATTGGGCGTTAATATACATTCTTTGAACACTTTTAAATGAGTATATAGAGTCTCATTTCGCTAGACTCACGTATTTATTGGCTTTCCTTTAAAAAAATATTAGTATAAAGGGTTATACTAGATGTTTTAGAGATCATAATTGGATTTTCCTTATGTCCTAGGCCCTCCAACCTTTTTACTATTCAGCTAAGTCTGGGTCATTGGTACAGTATAAAAATGTAAAAAAATTTATAGTAATTTATATATTTTTTATACTTACCAATGACCCAGACGGGGATGGCCCTCCCAGGAGTTGGGAACTCTTGCCTCCCAGCTGCGTACATAACACTTACCAGGCACTGGTTGTACGAATGACTTTTGGCGGCACTTTCGAGACTTCCTTGACACTGCGCATGTGCAGTGGAGTAAAAGTATGGAGGACCATATAGGACATGTAATTTTCGGTTTTAGATGCAAATTTTGGGGATTGGGGGGTAAAATTTGCATTTGGCCCTAAATATTTTAGAGTTAGCACCAGCTAAGCTAAGTCTGGGTCATTGGTAAGTATAAAAAATATATAAATTACTATAAATTTTTTAACTTTCCTTATGTCCTTGACCCTCCAACCTTTTTACTATTCAGCTAAGCCTGAGTCATTTGTACAGTATAAAAATGTTAAAAAATTTATAGTAATTTATATATTTTTTATACTTACCAATTACCCAGGCGGGGATGGCCCTCCCATGAGTTGGGAACTCTTACCTCCTCGCTGAGTACATAACGCTTACCAGGCACTGGTTGTAAGAATGACTTTTGGTGGCAATTTCAAGACCTCCTTGACACTGCGCATGCGCAGTGGAGTAAAAGTATGGAGGACCCTATAGGACATGTAATTTTCGGTTTTAGATGCAAATTTTGGGGATTGGGGGTAAAATTTGCGTTTGGCCCTAGATATTTTAGAGTTAGCACCAGCTAAGTCTGGGTCATTGGTAAGTTTAAAAAATATATAAATTACTATAAATTTTTTAACTTGCGTGCACATTTTCGTGATGATCTGTGTGTTGAAGAATGCTTCACCGGTACCGGTAGTCAAAACCTTTATTCAGAGAAATATGGGGTGGGCTTATTTTGGGTGATACCCCAAAAATATGTTTTCTAAAAAGCCCTAATCTGAGTAACTAGTACTTTTTAGTTGAGATTATCAGTGATTTGCCTGAGAACTTGATTTGGAAAAAGAAGACATATCGGCTTCCAATATCGGCAGAATTGGTCGTTTTTGCCGATACCGATACCCAGCCGATAAGCCATTTATCGGCCGATACTGATAACCCATACCGATAATCGGCTCATCACTAATGCAAATTAGACTAACTTTGATGTTTTTTGGTGTTACTTTCAGCACTATAAGTGCAAATGCCAATACGGCTCGGGCTAGAGACCGTATTTATGAACCGATCTTTACGAAACTTCTCAGGTACCTTTGATATCACCGTGGGACGAGAAAGAGTGTTTTGGGGTCCGGTCCGAAATTCAAGATGGCCGCTGGCAGCCATTTTGTACAAAATTAGGAGCAATCAGCTTTTTGCACTGAACTTCCATATGAAAGTGCTGATTTGAATAATTTTTTGTGGGAATGTTTAGTACCATGGGATATATCACATATAATACAGGTTTTTTTTCTCATGCAGAAATTATGCAAATTAGATGAACTTTGATTTTTTTCAGTTCTACTTACACACAGTAAGTGCACATGTCAATACGGCTCGGGCTAGAGTCTGTATTTATGAACCGATCTTCACGAAACGTCTTGGGTAGCTTTGTTATCACCTTGGGACAAGAACGAGAGTTTCTGGGTGCAGTCTAAAATTCAATATGGCTGCCAGTGGCCATTTTGTACCAAAATTAGGTCTAATCAGTTTTTGTACACAACTTCTATATGGCTCCGGCTAGAGGCCATATTTATGAACCGATCTTTACGAAACTTCTTGGGTACCTTTGTTATCACTGTGGGATGAGAACGAGTGTTTTTGGGTGTGGTCCAAAATTCAAGATGGCCACCAGCAGCCATTTTGTACCAAAATTAGTGCAATCAGTCTTTTGTACAGAACTTCTGTATGAAAGTTCTGATTTGAATAAATTTTTGTATGAATGTTTAGTAACATGGAATACATCACATATAATACAGGTTTTTTTCTTGTGCAGAAATTATGCAAATTAGATGAACTTTGATTTATTCAGTGCTACTTGTACACTGTAAGTGCACATGTCAACAATCGGCTCGGGCTAGAGGCTGTATTTATGAACCGATCTTCACGAAACTTCTTGGGAACCTTTGTTATCACCTTGGGACGAGAACGAGTGTTTCTGGGTGAGGTCCAAAATTCAAGATGGCTGCCAGTGACCATTTTGCACCGAAATTAGGTCCAAACAGTTTTTTGTCACAACTTCTATACAGCTCGTATTTATGAACTGATCTTCACAAAACTTCTTGGGTCCCTTTGTTTTCACCTTTGGACAGGAACGAGTGTGTTTTGGGGTGCCTTTGTTATGACTGTGCTATGAGAACAAATATTTTGGGGTTCAGTCAGACCCACTCTGGGACTCAAAAGATTTCTTTTCTAGTTTAGCATCTGACTGTCACCCACCTTTACAATACTTTACCTATACATTTGTTACAGGCTACGGTCAGTATTTATGTACAGACCGTTACAATACTTTATATGTACCTTTGTTATCAGGTCATTACCTAGATGTTTGTCATTGCTCTGTCACATACTATGCATGTACATGTCTTAACAAGTTGAGCTACAGTGTCATTGACACTTTCATTAATTATGCATTGTTGCTGTCTGGACGAAGCTTCCTTTCAATGTTGGACCAGCCGATTTTGGATCAGCTAGCCAATTCAACCAATTCAGTATGGCTGCCATGGTGGCCATATTGAATTTGATTTCCATCCAATAACTAATCAATGCTGACTTGAATCATTTTTAGCTCAACTTTGACGTAGTCCGTCAACAATTCAATACGGCTCAGGCTAAAGGTCGTATTTATGAACCGATCTTTATGAAACTTTTTGGGTACCTTTGTTATCACTGTGGGACGAGAACGAGTGTTTTGGGGTGCGGTCCAAAATTCAAGATGGCCACTGGCAGCCATTTTGTACCGAAATTAGTGCAATCATTTTTTTGTTCAGAACTTCTGTATGAAAGTTCTGATTTGAACAAATTTTGGTATGATTGTTTAGTAACATGGAATACATCACATATAATACAGGTTTTTTTCGCGTGCAGAAATTATGCAAATTAGATGAACTTTGATTTATTCAGTGCTACTTATACACTGTAAGTACATATGTCAATACGGCTCGGGCTAGGGGCTGTATTTATGAACCGATCTTCACAAAACTTCTTGGGTACCTTTGTTATCAACTTGGGATGAGAACGAGTGTTCTTGGGTGCGGTCCAAAATTCAAGATGGCTGCTGGTGGCCATTTTGTACCAAAATTAGGTACAATCAGTTTTTTGTACAGAACTTATACACTACAAGTCGGAAGTAGTTGTAAGTAAACCACAATTATCTCGCGTTTTTTGGCTATTATAAACTATACAAAAACACAAGTTTAGTTGCCGTGCCACTAATAAAAACGATAACAGGGTTGCCGAATGTTTGCGAGCGGAGTCCGAAACACAAATAAACGATAGTGTTAGTCTTGTAGGGAGAAACTAGATGTGGGCTTTGATGAAACTGCATTGTGGCTTCCAGTCAAAAACGAAAATAAATGATACCAACAATCATTTGTGATAAGATACATATACATGTACAGCAAAAATCCAAAATATGTTGTTAGCATTTGCAATGCTCGAGTCGTGCAATCAAAAATTTAGAATGTCATTCCATTTGAACTATTGTCCATTGTCTGCCTCTTAGGGACAAAATTTCCAATTCGCCAAGTAATAGTGAAGACTGTCAAATAATAAATAATGCCGTAGATCTAATCACCATGACGAGTGGCCAAGATTGTCTTGAAAAATAATCTGATGTGAATATAATGCATTGTATATTTGAACAAGTTAAAAGTCAAGTTGAAAATATTTTTTTCAGTGTTTTTCGTGAGTTTTTAAGTAGGCCCACCAAAGGCAATGGAAGCCTTTAAAATTTCAATACCGGTGCATCTGATGTCAAAGACGTTTTTACAGATCACAAGAAACTACAAATTCAACAACACATTGTTGGACTTTATTTCTTAATGAAAAAAATTTCAATGTGACATTTATAAAGAAATAATACGCCCTAAGTTAGTTTGGTTTCGCCAGTCGTCATATAAGCAAAAATTGTGCGGCTCTAATAAAAGTGTTGGGGGTCTAATTCAATTTCACGGCTCCAGACCACAAAAAAATGTTAAGAAATAGGCTAATCATACACTGTAGGCCTGTATTTACATGCACCAACTAAAATTAATGACGGAACCCGGAAGCCTTTTCATATTTTCAAAGGCCTTTGTGAAGATTCAGTTGAGCCTTTCTCTTTGGAAAATAAGCTGTTACTCACATACTATTTGTTTACACCAGATATGGACCCCCACCAGGAGAGGGAAGCTTGGGCAGGAAAAGAAGCAAGGAAGCAGAATATTAAAGGGTAACAGGCACTGTTGTGGACCACTTTCAAAACTGATGAAATTTCCTGGACTGCCCCCGCCCCCCTCCTCTCCATCTTGCACATGTACCAACAGTTGGGGATACACACCACCAACATTCTGTCCCACTACCCAGTATTCTTAGCCTCCCAGATCTGATAATCTGTCACAGTTTAATGGAAGAAAATAACAGGTTTTTCCTACACAGGTAAAAAATTATCCCCCATCAAAACACCACTTTCACTTTCCATAGCGTACCTGAGCGACTGATGAGTCATCCAACAATTTTAAGATATTAACAACACCTAGGCAGAAAGCAGAAGTAACCTGCACACATCTACTATCTGAACCACATTCAAGAAAAATACAGAAACTTCAAAATTAAACTGGCCTGCAGGCCTACAGTTACTCAATTATGAGTTTCCCAGACGTGGGTTAAATTCACTGATGCATTGGTACTGAATTTCCACTACACAGGTGAAATTTTTACTAATACCTCAATTAGCATAATAATAATAATAATAATAATAATAATAATAAATAATTTATAAGCCTAAAATCCACAAAAGTGCTCTTTGGCTTTACAAAAACTAATGGAATGCCCGTTGGAAGAAATGTGTTTTCATGCTTTTCTTGAATGAATTTAAGGTACTGATAGTTTTTATATGTTTTGGGGATGAGTTCCACACAGTGGGGGCAGCCACAGAGAATGCTCTGTCACCTGCAGTCTTCAGCATGCCAGGTAACAAGGAAATTCAAATGAACAACATGTGTGGGCTACTGTGATTATCAGCAATGCAAAAGCCAAAAAGCCGAATGAAATGTTTATGTGAGGCGGTTGTTTTGTGGTGAATAAAAATTTGAAGAAATATGCAAATGGGCATTTAATCTAATGAAATATGTTTTGTAGAGATAATGCACGTTAAGAATGTTCATTGAATAGAAACAGAGAAGAATGGTTCTAGCCTTATTTTGTTTATTTGAATGCTTAACACGAAAATGTTCATTCTCGTCTGAACACGTGCTCTGTACAAAACACGAGGCACCTTCTGCCCGCATAAGTTCGGGCCTACATGTAGTTGAAACCAAGTTCCATTTAAATTTCACCATTCCAAGAGAAACCTTAGAGGAGTACATACACACACCATGATTTAAATAAATGCACATCCTTGTTGGGAACCTTTGGAAGCAAAGAATGCTGATCTACAGATGTAGAATTTATCTACTGCACCAAAGAGATTGCAGGGTGGGGGAGGGGGAGTGGTTACAGAATCTTACTCCACAGGCTCATTGGCGAGAGAGATGCAATATTTTTTTTTCTCTGTAAACATAGTCTCCCATTTGAATTTGATTAACTTGGGCTGTTGAAGAGTTTTTTTTACCCTTTGTGGCTTTGCCTGACATCATCTAGGCCTAGTGGGGTTGATATGGCCCTCCCATTGGGGGGTTTGGTTGCCCTTATTTGTTTCACATATATATATATATATATATGAAATAATTTAAAAAAATATTTTGTGAGGACATTTCAGTGGCGTAGCCAGGAAGGCTGATGGGGGCACATACCCCCTTTTCAGTCATGCACCTACCCCGGTGATGTTGCCTAATTATTGATGCCTTTCACAACTTACAATTTATGGACACAAACAGATTCAGAGTCAAGGAAATTGCGTTTTTTTGTCTCAAATTTCACAGTTTTTCTGGGGCTAGGCCCCCCCCCCAGTGAAAGGGGGTGCCCCTCTTGTGCTTGCCCTCATCCCGTTGCTACCTGACTCGGATATTGCTGGGCATCCTATTCTGTATGCCCCCTAGTAGTTCAACGATCTGGTGGTGAAGATTTTCCATCCGACATCTATTTTAACCCTTTACCTAACATAATGGCAAAACCGGCCAGCGCTATTCTCAAAAATTGTCAATTAATTTTCATTATTTTTTCATTTTTTGTTTCTAAAACATAGGTTATGACACCTCATTGGAATGTGCTCGTCGAGCTCTTTCCCATGAGGGGTCATAAGCTATGTTTTCGAGAGAGAAAAATGAAAATAATAGTTATTCAAGAATTTTTTTTGCAAGTGTTGTCTGCTTTTCATGTTAGATAAAGGGTTAAAAAAAGTTTATTATCAGCTCTTGGACCTTGGGCAATTGTAAAATGATGAAAGAAATATTTGTTTGTGACCAGTTTTATGACTTACCGCCTTGTTATTCTTTAATTGTTTGTTGTTACAATAATAAACTCATAATTAATGTTTATCAGTTTCTCTGCCCTCTGTTACGCTGTTACCCACTATCAATTAAGCTACCACCAACAGTAGGTGTTCAAACAGATGTTAGGTGTGATAAATTGATGCTATCTCAGTAGAACAGCTTCTGTGCCAAATGTTCTTGGCTGGACCTGTGGCCTCCAAAACTAGATTAATTGTTTGCGTGTGGGGAGCACTCTCATTATGATGACGCTGTGAAGGTTAAAAAATTATGAAATGATGTCGTGATTAGAAATTCGTCATTTTTTTAGCCACATGTTATTCTTCCCGATGGGCTCCCCCGTCTCTCAACACGCACCTGCAAAATCAGACTCGAAATGATAAGCGTTTGTATTAAGATGCAATGGAATTTCAATATTCAATTGCGTCATGAATTCAGAAAAACGTATGGCTGCTATTGAATGTGATGAGAATAAAATGTCACTGTACCTACACTGAACTTACAGGAATGCCGAGCGTCGGGGAAACAATACACAAGTCGGGAATGGATTAATCAACACCGTTCTCAAAATATTTAATTCAATTGCATGGATAGTTAATTACTTTTCGGGGTGCATTGTCAGATCCAGAGCATTGTTTCTTGTAAACAATAACTTCAGAAGGCCTGCATATTAAAAGGAAGCTGATTGATTTGTATGCCCGGCACTTAATCCAATTTCAAGTGTCTAATTGCCACCAGACAAAACAAACTACTGAAATTAACCATCTGTGAAAACACGTTAGGGGGATGGTTACTGCTATTCTAAGAGTGCTTTTTTTCCATTGGGAGTTTTCTTTTTATTTGAACTACCCACTATTTGAATGGCAAGAGGGGATTTGGTGCATTTAAATGATTGACATTTTTAGTTCACCAACTTTAGTTGTGTGAGCTTATGGCATGGCTAGATCGGTCGGCGTTGGTGTACGTATCCAATAATGTTAAAGCTTCTGTTTAGGTCACTTACTCGCCCTATTTCTTATCAACCTACCTTGCAATTGTTTACTACAGGCTTGCACTACAGTGGAAGAACCTAACTCGGATAAAATACTCTCTATTTTAATCTTTCCCAAGAGATTTGGGAAAGAAAAGTGGTGTAAAAACACCACGAAAAAATAAGCCAAAACTGGCTCGAGCGCCATCGACGCACACCCAGTATGGGACGCTCTTCCGTAGCAAATCCACGACTTCCGTAAACCAATGCGCAGTGCGTTATCAGTTCATCATTCTTTTGATTATCTGCACACGTGGTGGATGTGTGCCATTTTGCTACGTAACAGTGATAATTCAACTCGTCGATAATGGTTTTCCTGTGACTGGATTATGGATCTGAAGATCGTATAATAACAGGACTGTGTTTTATATATTCCCGTTAATATTTTCAACCACATACTCATTGTATATTATTTACTATTCCATTTTCGCAAATGTGTTTTTTTCGACATCGTGTCAACGTGGTTCGACAATGAAATTTTTCAGTAATTGTTATTGGAGTTAGGTGTCAATCAGGGACTGTCTGGACAGGATTTCTTCACTCTGTTGAGAGTTGAATTTCTGGGGGGTTTTCTGTCCCTGTCGGCCGTCTGGGTTCTGTCGTGTACCCACTCTTTTTTTTTCTACCACCTTCTCTCATAGTTGAGGGTGTTCTACTTTCTGTATCTGTTGAGTTCACTTTTTTCTTCTACTGCTCTCACCTCTGTTTTTTCCAGTTCGGTTCCTTTAGGGCAATTCCTTTTGCCCTCACCTTGGTGCGTTCTCGTGGCTGTTTATTCCGCACCTGCGGGTGGTGTGGAACACTGTCTTTTCGGGCCCTCCGACTCGACCACGTCTGGTGTGAGTTATATCCCCCTCTGTGGGGGATGTGCAGCTTCTCCCGCACACAGGAGGGGGGGGGGGGGAATGCTGTCATTTTAGGGCCTCCCGACTCAACCACGTTCGGTGTGAATTATACCCCCTCCATGGGGGATGAGCAGCTCCTCCTGCACCCACGGGGTGGGGAACACTGTCGTTTTGGGGCCTCCTGACTCGACCTCGTCTGGTGAGAATTACTCCCCCTCCATGGGGTGGGGGATGTGCAGCTCCTCCCGCACCAGTGTGGGGTGGGGAACACTGTTGTTTCAGGGCCTCCCGACTCGACCATGTCTGGTGAGAATTATTCCCCTTCCGTGGGGAATGTGCAGTTTTTTTTTACCGTGGTGGATACTGCGGAAGCTGTTGGATTTCTGGTGAAGAGATGCCTGGTTCCGGGACTATGCGCCCTCTCCAGTCGACATATGAGGCTGTCACTAGGGTTGTGACTCCTCCTTTGGAGGCCGAGCTAGGTGGCTCTCTCCCCTTTTCCGCCAGTTCCAACAGCTCCCATCATATCTGCTGCTACTGCTGTTCCGTCTACAATGTCATCGGGCACCGTTTTTAGATGGCCTCGGCTTATCCCTGCAAGGGTCTGCAGGGATGTCTGTAGTATGGTTGTGGGGTATCGGCCTCAGCCTTCCCCGACTTCAACACGGCGAAGTCGGAAGTGGCTGCTGATTGAACCCCCTACTGTGTCCTCTCAGCCGTTGAGCACAGTAGTTTTATACCTGTAGTGGTCTGCAGCGGTGTCTGGGAGTGTAGACGTGGGGGTATTGGCCTCAGCCTTCCCTGACTTCAACTCGGCGAGGTTGGAAGTGGCTGCCGGCCGGACCCTCTACTGTGGTCTCTGCGCTGTCGAGTACCACAGTTTTGTCATTGGTGTTTTCCGTCCACTCATTCTGGTCACACCGCCAGTTTTGCGGGACCAACGCCTTCTGTGCAGCCTGGACCTTCTGCCCCACAGAGGTCCACGGCAACTCTCCCGAGTTCCCGCTATGTTGATCCTCGGGGTGTGTCGTACCCCTATACACATCTGCAATCAGATGTTTCGGCTGCTGCCCATCGCGCCACTTCGGGTGTATTGGAGGATCGGGACCCTTCGCTGGGTAAGAGGGTCAGGTGTGAAGCCACTTTGCTGGTTCGTTCCCATGTCGAACCGGCTGGTACGGGCAGTGAGCTTACTCACTCAGGTTCTGTCCAAGAGCCTTCCTGTTGCTTCCAGCAAGGCAGCAAGTGGTTTCCAGACGCCCCCTATGGTGCCGCCTCCAGGGATTGGAAACAGGCCGCTTTCTGATCCCCCTGGTGCCTACACCATGGGAGGCTTCAGCTGGTTTGCCCACGATGGGCTATGTGTCTTCCGACGCCGGGGAGGAGTCCGACATCCTTGATGTCGAGAGCCAGCAGTCTTCTGACTTGGGGGCAGCTCTTGACTTTGTGTTTGGGTTCCTTCCGGATCTAGCAAACCAGTCGACAGTGTCAGCCAGGCCGCGATCATTGGTCGCGTGCCTACAGCCTGTGGAGCAACCTGCTTCTGGGCATCTTCGACCGTGCCAGTCAGTACAGGTGGTTGAAGCATTTTCAACATTGGACTCTAAGCTGAGTTCCAAGGCTATGAAGGCTCCGTTCTTCACCAGGGTTGACACCTTTTTGCCTCCGGTGCGTTATCGTTACTACGATTTCACCAATCCATCAGTCTGCCAGACTTTGACGGTTTTGGATCGGGACTCCAATTCCCCCGAGCTTTCCAAGTCCAAGTCGGCCGTCATTCCTATGACGACTCTGGAGTCCATGTTGGGCTTATCGAGAGAAATGCTGGGTATGCTTTCTCTCTCCGATCACATCGTATCTGCCTCCAGATAGATTTGACGATGTACAGGCTCCTTTGCTTGTGCTGTCCAAGGTGCTCATGCATCTTACTCACACGCATGCCTGTGACACGGCTATTTTGGAACTAGTTCGAAGGGACTCTGTGCTGGACACAGGCCGGTCCCTTCCTGGGGGCAGCGCACTGCTCTTCGATCTGCTTCTTTGGCAGGTCTGCTACTGTTCTATGGGTTCCATGTCGACGGTCCGGGATGACATCCTACGTCATTCCAAAGATCAGCTGCTGCTTCGTCAGCTTGATCAGCCTTTTAGGGGAGGCAGGGACCGTTCAAAGCCTAACAAGTACCCTTCTGCTTCCTCTGCAAAGCAAAGGGCTGATCCTACTGCCACCGCTTCTACTTCTCACTCACGGGGTAAGGGTAAGCGCCGGCATGCTAGAGGGAAGTCTCAGGATTCTTCATTCAGCAGAGGAGGTGGTTTCTCCTCTCGCGGGTCTCTTCGGGGCTCGAACTGAAGGTCCTCACCTCGATTCGTCCAGGTTGGAGGAAGGATAGCAGAGTTTGCAGACCGTTGGGCCACCATCACATCCGATCCTTGGGTGTTAGATGTTGTTCGGTCTGGGCTGCGAATATCCTTCCGAAGGCACCCCACTCTGTCCAGAGTGCCTCTTCCAACCACAGTTCCTTCAGACATTTTACGTCGGGAGCTTTTGTCCATGGAGATAGACAATCTCCTGGCCAAGGGGGCGATCGAGGTCATCAAGAACATTCAGTCAGTGGGGTTTTATTCCCACCTGTTCTTGGTGCCGAAGAAGGGCAGACGACTCCGACCGGTTATCGATCTGAGTATCCTGAACCAGTCTGTCATTGCTCCCAAGTTCAGCATGGAGACTTTCAGGTCGGTCTGTCGTTTCATTCACCAGGGAGATTTCGCTTCCAGCATCGACCTGCGAGACGCTTACTTTCACGTTCCGATTCATCGGGTGTCGCGGAAGTATCTCAGGTTCGCTTTTCTGGGGCGAGTTTACCAGTTGAAGGCCATGCCTTTCGGCCTCAACCTGGCTCCTTGGGCCTTCACTCATCCGATGTCGCATGTGATAGCCTTCCATCGCACACAGTCCAGGGTGACTACTTTGGCATATCTAGACGATATCCTCCAGAGGCATTCCAATGCTGCCTTACTGGAGTTGGATGTCGACACTCTGTTGAGCTTGCTCACATCACTAGGATTCAGAGTCAACGAGGAGAAGTCGGATCTGGTCCCTTCTCAGTCGTTTTGTCATCTGGGGATGGCCTTCCGCACTCAGTTCAATACGGTGGCGGATCCCCAGGCCAGGGCTGTGATTCTCTCAGCTTTTGCTGTGACTCTGTTCCCAGTCCACATCCGCGACAGCACGGGGTATTCTCCAGCTGCTTGGTCTCTGCGGTTCGGTGACGGATCTCATTCCTCTAGGTCGGCTGCATGTCAGACCTCTCCAACACCTTCTGCTCAGTCGTTGGAGGCCGAATTGCGATTCTCTGGCACTGGTGCTTCAGTTACCAGAATCTCTTACCCTCACCTTCTCCACTGGACGAATGGTCAGTGGATCACGCAGGTTGTCCCGTTGGACTTACCCACGTCCGATCACATTCTGACGGCAGATGTCAGCGATCTCGGATGGGGTGCGACGTTGGATCCTCCAGGTCTTTTCTTTCACGGGATGTGGGACCAGGATCGGGCATCTCTACACATCAACTAGAAGGAGCTTCTTGCTCTTCTGAGTTTCAGGCAGTGGATCCCTCACCTGTCGAATCGTCAGGTCCTTCTGTTGTTCGACAATTCGACAGTGGTTGCTTACATTCGGAACCAGGGTGGCACGCACTCGGTTCCAATGTACAAATTGGCTCGGGATCTTCTACTGCTCGCTCAGGATGTCAACACTGGGGCAGGTTCTTTTTCACCGAGCGGATGCTCCACATAGCAGTGTTCCATCTATCTCTTTGCGACTCATTGGAACCATCTGGTGGACACTTTCGTGTCCCTGTGTCCAGATGCTCTGGCTTTCGCCGTGGACGCTCAGACCCTCCTTTGGGACGGTCTTGTCGGCTATGCCTTCCTGATAGTTCCGATTCCGCCTCAGGTTCTCACCCAGATACGAACCTGCAGTTGTCGAATCCTTTCGATCACACCCCTGTCGCCTCGGTGGGTGTGGATCAATCTGCTCCGATCTCTGTTAGCGGCGGTTCCGGCATGTCTCCCTCTACGTCACGACTTTCTTTGCCAAAGTCGCCCGAGGAGGTTTCAAGTTGACCCAACTTCATTGTGCCTTCGCACATGTCTTTTATCGGGTCTTGTCTCCTCCGTAGTGGTTTTCCGAGACAAGCAGTGGAGTTGCTTTTCTTCTTCAAGGAGGCACTCACTCCACTGGTTTAGCCTCTCGATGGTGTGGGATCACTCTGTTGCTTCTGTCACTCCTTTGATCACACCGCTTGCAGAGTTTCTGGTATATGTTTGTTTTTGGGGGTCTCCAGCAATGGGTACAAGTCCATGCTTCGGAGACCTTTTTCATATGTGGTATTGCATTGTTTCGACACTCATCCTTGCCTCTCCAAGCTTGTTCAGCTCTTTTCCTTGAAAAGGCCTAGGACTTTGCAGAGTAAATGCAGTTTACTCCAAGATGGTCACATTCTTGGGCGCTGCTCTGCTTGGGGGTGGGGGGGCGTTCGCTCCTTTATCCTGGATGGATATGTGTTTTCTCACATGCCAGATCTCTCCTGCATCCATTTCTCGATGGATTTGTCTTGCTATTCGTGCAGCTTCCGCCCGTCTAGCTACTGGTGATTGTATTACCAATTGTTTTTTCTGCCACGAGGTGCGTGCATTGTCTTCCTCTTTTAATAACTCTGTCATGTCGGATGATGGATGTTATACTGGCAGCCTACTGGAGAAATGCTACATTCTCCTTTTATCTGCAACAGTTGCAGGAGCTGACAGAGGACCTTTGTCCTAGGGGCCCTCTTTCTTCGGCTCAGGCTGTTTTCTATCCCAGCCATTCAGCTTTTTTTCAGGGTCAGTTCCATCTCTGTGCTGTTACTGCCCTTTCTGTCTGTGTGTCGCACTTCACCATACACCTCATCTTTCATTGTCTTTTGCTAATGTTTGTGATGCTATGGTTTGATAGGCCTAGGGATCTCTTCCTCTGTCCATGGTTCCAGTGCTATTGAGTTATGTGTGGGTTGGTTATGTGATTCCCTCCATCCTATTGTCTCTTCAGAATGTAGTAAACAATTGCAAGGTAGGTTGATAAGAAGTATAAATTTTATAGTAAATTTCCTTTCTTATTATACCTACTGCAATTGTTTACATGGAGGCCCTCCGTCTTCTTATTCGGGTAAGAATCCTTCCTCCCCACTGATCACATAACTCCTGTGTTGTCGGAATCAAAAGAATGATGAATTGATGACGCACTGCGCATTGGTTTACGGAAGTCGTGGATTTGTACTATGGAAAAGCATCCCATACTGGGTGTGCGCTGATGGCGCTCGACCCAGTTTTGGCTTATTTTTTCGTGGTGTTTTTACACCACTTTTCTTTCCCAAATCTCTTGGGAAAGATTAAAATAGAGAGTATTTTATCCAAGTTTGGTTCTTCCACTGTAGTTTAAGCCTGTAGTAAACAATTGCGGTGGGTATAATAAGAAAGGAAATTTACTATAAAATTTATACTTCCATATCATGGCTTTTATAATGCTGCTATATGATGATTATTATCATGATTTAACCCCTCATACCCTACATTTTAGACATTTTTCTTGACATTTTTAGTTGCGTTTAGTTTTCTGTTTAGCTCAGAATTTCATGTTTAACTAAGTGTTTAGGTCAGCTGCTGTGCTCCTTCTCTCCCCATGGCCCGTATATTCATCATACATGTTCCTCAGTATCATTGTTCCATGATTAATCCCTCATACCCTGCATTTTAAACATTTTTCTTGACATTTTTAGTTGTATTTAGTTTTCTGTTTAGCTCGGAAATTTCATGTTTAACTTCGTGTTTAGGTCAGCTACTGCGCTCCTTCTCTTCCCATCGCACTTATATTCATCATATATGTTCCTCGGTATCAGTGTTCCATGATTAACCCCTCATACCCTGCATTTTAAACATTTTTCTTGACATTTTTAATTGCGTTTAGTTTTCTGTTTAGCTCGGAATTTTATGTTTAACTTAATGTTTAGGTCAGCTGCTGTGCTCCTTCTCTTCCCATGGCACTTATATTCATCATACATGTTCCTCAGTATCATTGTTCCATGATTAACCCCTCATACCGTGAATTTTAAACATTTTTCTTGACATTTTTATTTGCGTTTATTTCCTGTTTAGCTCAGAATTTCATGTTTAACTTAGTGTTTATGTCAGTTTCTGTGTTTTACTTTTAAGAGGTTGTAGGTAAGCTTTGTCGCATGTTATGAGCCTGTTTGATACAGTTCTTGTGTTTGCCAAAGTTACTATCAAAGAGGAATGTTGATGAGCTTTTGGGCGTTGGCGTCCTTCTTGTTTAAAATGTTGGCGTCAAAATCTAGATGCACCCACAGACATTGAAACATTTTGTAATGTACAATGGAAGCATGAAGAAAAGGTTGAGTCTCAATTGCAACACACAAGAAAATAATATTGCATAGTTTAAAAGGAAAAAGTTATTTGCAAATTGTTCGTTTGCTTGCCAAGGAGGATGAGTTCAAAGTAGATGCTTGGACTGTTGGGAGAAAAATAAAGAAATACCAAAATACTGGGATGATAGTGGATGAAAAAAGGATCGGAAGACCAAGCATTCTAAATGACAGGTCTGTGCAATTTTTGAATGATATCATTTCTGAAAACCATGAGGGATCGGCAAAGGATGTTCAACAGAAATTTGGGGACACTGTTGTCGACATTGGACTGTCTACTATATGCAGACATCGAAGGGTGAACTGGGTTCGAATGAAAACTCAATACTGCCACTTTGTAAGAAATGTTAATAAACCTAAACAATTTACATTTGCTGTTGAGTGTGTAAAAAACTCAGAAAACATCGACAATGTTATTTTCACTGATGAATCTATGATCCAAATGAGAAACTCAGAAAACAAGTGTTACAGAAAACGGGGTGAACCGGCAGTACTGACTCCTCAACCCATACACCCTTATTCTGTGTATGTGTGAGGTGGAGTCTTGCAAAAGGGTACTACACTCGCAATATTCAATGGCAAAATTTCAGGGAATGTGGGAGGAGGGGACAAGTTCTCTAGATGAAGAAACTCAGTTTGTTTCATTATTTCTAATGAAAAATTCAAGTGGAAGCCACGCAGTATATAGGTCAAACTGAATAGGGATGAATTTTCTTGGTTCCCAGACGCATGTGTTGAGCAACGATCTTGTCACGTACAATCGACATGCGCGTTAGTTTTTTTGGCAATCTCTTCCCTTAAAAATAGGCACATTTTTTTAATGTTATGGTGAATAAATAGCTAAAACTCATTCTGTTGGGGTTTTTTTATCACAAGAACATCTTCGTCCAATGAAGGAAAGCAAACAGAATATTAATTTACCCCAAAGTGACATCCATATGATAAGGGAGTTACATGTAAAATCCTGGGGTTTGCACATGTATGTGTTATGTTCGGAACTGCCTAGTCCTCCAGAGTTCAGAATGAGAAGATGGGATGTGCATGGAGGGGAGAGGGGTGGGGTGTCACATCCCACGGCATTGAAGCCTTTATTCAGTGGTAAATATACTCTCCCAAAAAAGAAAGTGTGCATGCTAAAAAATAACACTAAAAAAGATATATAGCATTTTCATTCATGGAAATTTTATTCAATCACAGATGAATCAATTTGTGATCAACACGAGAAATTTCATTACGCTACGACAAATACTCTTGGTGCCATGGAGAGTCAAAGACACTAAGGGTCAAACACAAAAGTCACACACTCAATATCTGGTATGACCTTCGTCTGCATCGACTACTGCTGTGCATCTTCGCCTCATGGAAGCGAACAAGTTAGCATGGAAGTGTTGTGGGATGTTGTTCCATATTCTGATAAGCTGTCTTTGGATTTCCACAAACATTGACGGTGGGGAAGCCGGCGTAGGTGACGTTTCGTTTCGTCCCATACGTGCTCAATGGGTGAGATATCGGGCGAATTTGCAGGCCAGGGAAGAACATCCACTTGTTGTTGCTGCAGATACTGCTGAACAACACGAGCTGCATGGGGTCGGGCGTTGTCCTGCTGTAGAATGACGCCGGGGCCGTGACGTTGCAGAAATGGGACAACAATAGGTGTAAGCACTTCATCACGATATCTGGCTGCATTGAGATTGCCATCAATAATGACCAGCTCAGTTATGTTACGGGCAGTGATGCCACCCCACACCATGAGAGACCCTGACCCATAACGGTTTCGCTCCACGACACATGGATCTGCGTAGCGTTCGTTTTGACGTCTGTACACTCTCTGGCGGCCATCTGATGATGAAACATGGAAACGACATTCATCTGTGAATAAAACACGTCGCCACCAGTGTAAGGGATGCCTGAGATGTTGTCTACACCACTGCAGTCAAGCACGACGATGATGTAACGTCAAAATCGGACGAATTGCAGGTCTTCGAGGACGTAAGCCGTATTCTCTCAGCCGGTTGATTACTGTTTGAGGATGTATCCGTCTCAGGTTAGGGATGTTCCTGGCTGTCGTCGTTGCCGTTTGTTGCCGGTTCTGGAGATGGACGACACGGATATACCGATCTTGTGCAGGGGTGGTAACTCGGGGTCTCCAGGAGCGGGGTCGGTCTCGAATGTCATCATGTTGTGCATGTCGATGGACTAGCCTGTCTACAGTGTTACAGTGGCAGTTCAAATGCTGGGCAACCTCTCTGTGTTCTGTCAGCTCTAATCATACCCAGGGCAAGGAGACATTGATTCATTGTCAATCTTGGCATGATAATGTGGAGTCGTTTTAACAGCAGCGCAAGTTTGAATGTGAACGATAGGAAGGCCTTACTTTAGTGTTTAAATGCCCAAGGATTCACACTGCTGCATGAATTTTCAGACTCTCCACGTGCAAAACATGCCTTTTCACAAACGTGCAGCACGTCATTTAACATTAATGCAATTTTAACTGGGAAAGCTGTTTTTGTGTTCAATATAACTTATTCATGAACAGGTTAACACTCTTTACACCTACGAAATTATTTTTTTGGAGTTTGATCAATTTCTGCAATGCACACTTTCTTTTTTGGGCGAGTATATATGTTGTTCTTACTATGAGTGAGCTTAATTTTTTACATGAATATCTTCCATTTTATAAGAGCTTTCTTAAAATCAAACTTATCTGATGGCCCACCATCTTCTGAAATCCTCATCAAATCATTCAAAGTAGCATTTGACAAATTTGTCCTTAATCTAGATTTAATTCTGTTTTGGGTTGAAAAACCTCTCTCACATTTTGTGCTTGATACAGGTATTATACAACAAATTTTTAACAATATTGACAAATGTGGAAACATTTCATAATAATTTGTATTAACAATTTGATAACTTCTGCAATGGTTTTCATCGTATAATTACCAACAACAAGTCTTTTGTATTGAGAATACCCTGTTATACATTCAGCTTTATCCACATAACAATCAAAATTATCTGCTAAATATGCAACTTCATCAACACCCTATTTCACTAAATTTAAATTTTTGTCATTAAATACATTTTGCAAATGTGTTGGTACCAATACATTCATTTTTTCTAATATACCCACATCCATAAAACGATCTTACAAATTGGAAACAATATTACCAACATAATTTTCCATAACATTAATGACAACACCTTTTTGCCTCTCACTATATTTGAGCTTCACACCAGAAGTAACACCAATCTCACTGTTACATTTATCAACAGTATTGACTTTATCAAACCCATCAGTGATCAGTGTCCAGATTATTATTCTCCTTCACAACAGTGTGTTTACCTTCATCAACTGGACGTTTGTATACATAAGTGTTATTGTCAGTGACAACAAAGAGTTCTAGGTTATACATGTAGGAGCCATCCGATATTAATAGGTCTTTCAATGCTTGCCATGTACTACTTATGGCTGGCTGGATTTTGCTGTTCAGTCTATTGTCTCGTATTGAAACAGTTTGCTAAGTTTTGATAAGAACGGCAATATGTCCATAAGCATACGTATAATTGCCACAAATTTGTACTGTCTGATTTCATCAAGAAGTGTCCTTTCGCTGATGCATTATTGTTTTGAGCAACCTCGTGCTCTAATGTCGCAACAAGGGCAGGATATGTGCGATATAGCACATCGACAGCCCTGTGCAAGCTTAACCATCGTATAGCGTGAATTGCTGTGTATTTCAAATTTGGGCAGTCCATTAGTTTCTGAATTTGCTCTGATGCTGTAAAGAAGCTAAATATACTCTATACAGTTTTGCTGAATCGCACTAATGTTGGTATGTTATTTGCTGCTTGTGATGAAGCAAGACTAATCCTGTGCGTCACATAATGGACACCAACGATGGCGCTATTTAACTGCTTTAGTCTAACCACTATGCCAGACTTACACCCAGTCATGACACTGGCGCCACTGCTATCAAAACAAACTAATTTGCACACGTCTAATCCATACACTTTAAACTTTTTAATAATCTCATTCACAATTATTTCAGTATCGGAGCATTCAGAAAGTATTTCCACATTTTCCAGCAATCAGTTTTTAGCTCAACTTGACAAAGTAAAGCTGAGCTATTGCCATCACTTCTTGTCCGTCGGCGTACGTACGTACGTTAGTACGTACGTCCACAATTTCCTTTGGCACACCTCACAGGTCGCATTTATGATCAGATTACTTTGAAACTGGGCATGCTTGTTTGGGGTGACCTCTAGATGGGAGCTATCGATTTTCTTCAATTTCCGTCAAGAAATGTTGCCGCGGCCAACGTTCTTAGAACTTAGTTTAGTCAAACCACAATATTTCCCTTTGGCACACCCTACAGGGCACATTTATGATTTGATTTCTTTGAAACCTGGTATGCTTATTTAGGGTGACCTCTAGATGGGAGCTATCGATTTTCTTCAATTTCCGGCAGAAAATGTTGCCACGGCCAACGTTCGTAGAACTTAGTTTAGTCAGACCTCAATATTTCCCTTTGGCACACCCTACAGGGCACATTTTTGATCAGATTGCTTTGAAACCTGGTTTGCTTGTTTGGGGAGACCTCTAGATGGGTGCTATCGATTTTCTTCAATTTCTGTCAAAAAATGTTGCCGCGGCCAACGTTCTTAGAACTTAGTTTAGTCAGAAGACTCAATATTTCCCTTTGGCACACCCTACAGGGTACATTTATGATCGGATTGCTTTGAAACCTTTCATGCTTGTTTGGGGTGACCTCTAGATGGGAGCTATCGATTTTCTTCAATTTCTGTCAAAAAATGTTGCCGCGGCCAATGTTCTTAGAACTTAGTTTAGTCAAACCACAATATTTCCCTTTGGCACACCCTACAGGGCACATTTATGATTTGATTGCTTTGAAACCTGGTATGCTTATTTAGGGTGACCTCTAGATGGGAGCTATCAATTTTCTTTAATTTCCGTCAAAAAATGTTGCCACGGCCAACGTTCGTAGAACTTAGTTTAGTCAGACCTCAATATTTTCCTTTGGCACACCCTACAGGGCCCATTTATGATCAGATTGCTTTGAAACCTGGTATGCTTGTTTGCGGAGACCTCTAGATGGGAGCTATCGATTTTCTGCAATTTCTGTCAAAAAATGTTGCCGCGGCCAACGTTCTTAGAACTTAGTTTAGTCAGAAGACTCAATATTTCCCTTCGGCACACCCTACAGGGCACATTTATGATCGGATTGCTTTGAAACCTTTCATGCTTGTTTGGGGTGACCTCTAGATGGGAGCTATCAATTTTCTTCAATTTCCATCAAAAATTGTTGCCGCAGCCAACATTCTTAGAACTTAGTTTAGTCAGACCACAATATTTCCCTTTGGCTCACCCTACAGAGCACATTTATGATTAGATTGCTTTGAAACCTGGTATGCTTATTTACGGTGACCTCTAGATGGGAGCTATCGATTTTCTTCCATTTCCGTCAAAAAATGTTGCCACGGCCAACGTTCTTAGAATTTAGTCTAGTCAGACCACAATATTTCCCTTTTATACACCCTACAGGGCACATTTATGATTAGATTGCTTTGAAACCTGGCATGCTTCTTTGGGGAGGCCTCTAGATGGGAACTATTGATTTTCTTCGGTTTCTGTCAAAAAATGTTGCCACTGGCAAAAAAAATGACATTGGTACCAATGATCTTCAATTTTGCCATTTCATTTATAACTTACCAAGTTCAAGTTTGTCAAGTTGAGCTACAGTGTCATTGACACTTTCATTATGTGTACCCATACTATGTATGGTACACATAATGCCGGCATCCGGGTGACCATCCGTCGTTTGTCCATCCTTTGTCCGTCCATCTGTCCGTCCGTCCGTCTCCATCCATCTGTCCGTCCGGCGTCCGTATCCATTTCTTTGGCATTCGATAACTTGAGAAATATTGCTTGGATTGTCAAGTTACTTTATATTTGTGTTCAGGTTATTGATGTGCCGAGCTGTATAGTTTTTGATGTAAATCGGATAATTTGATCCTGAGATATTAACCCTTTATCCTTCAAATTGAAAATTCCCCCAATCCCTTTGGCATTCGATAACTTGAAAAATATTACTTGTATTGTCAAGTTACTTTATATTTGTGTTCAGGTTACTGATGTGCCGAGCTGTATAGTTTTTGATGTAAATCTGTTATTTTGCTCCTGAGATATTAACCCTTTATCCTTCAAATTGAGAATTCCTCCAATCCCTTTGGCATTTGATAACTTGAAAAATATTGCTTGGATTGTCAAGTTACTTTATATTTGTGTTCAGGTTACTGATGTGCCGAGCCGTATAGTTTTTGGTGTAAATCTGATAATTTAATCCTGAGATATTAACCCTTTATCCTTCAAATTGAAAATTCCTCCAATCCCTTTGGCAGGGTTCATACAGCTCCTGAAAAACCCTTGAAAATGAGTTTTTTTCTTGAAAAACCCTGGAATTTGAAATTAGCCGTTGAGAAACCCTTGAACTTTCAGAAATCTCTTGAAAAACCCTTGAATACCAAGCTATTTCCTGGGCATTGTAAATATGTGTACTCGCCTTTTACTTCTTTGTTGCGCTCGTGTCGTTCAGTTAAAAAAAACATAAAAAGTATGGAATGTTTTACCAAGATTACTGTAACACAGATCACACTTTGGGGTACCAGTACTTCCTGACTTCCAAAGTCAGATCCGTGTCACATGAATCTTAGATTTTTAGAGCTCATACAACAAGCTGAATAGTATATGTAGCCCTTGAAAAAAAGAAGCCCTTGAAAAACCCTTGAAAAACCCTTGAACTTTGTGAGCAAATTTTTGTAATCCCTTTGGCATTCGATAACTTGAAAAATATTACTTGTATTGTCAAGTTACTTTATATTTGTGTTCAGGTTACTGATGTGCCGAGCTGTATAGTTTTTGATGTAAATCTGTTATTTTGCTCCTGAGATATTAACCCTTTATCCTTGAAATTGAAAATTCCTCCAATCCCTTTGGCATTCGATAACTTGAAAAATATTGCTTGGATTGTCAAGTTACTTTATATTTGTGTTCAGGTTACTGATGTACCAAGCTGTATAGTTTTTGGTGTAAATCTGTTATTTTAATCCTGAGATATTAACCCTTTATCCTTCAAATTGAAAATTCCTCCAATCCCTTTGGCATTTGATAACTTGAAAAATATTGCTTGGATTGTCAAGTTACTTTATAATTGTGTTCAGGTTACTGATGTGCTGAGCTGTATAGTTTTTGGTGTTAATCTGATAATTTGATCCGGAGATATTAACCCTTTATCTTTCAAATTAGACACTCCTCCAATCCATTTCTATATGTACCTATACCTTGTATGGTGTACATAATGTCGGCATCCGTGGTGGCCCTCCGTCATACAGCTTTCTACTACTTGCGCGTATGGGTACACATCTGACGATTTCATCGGCCTATTTTTAACTTTACCATCATGGAAATATTGCACGTATATTAATATTGTTTTTGTATTCACGGTATCCGTACTCTCGTCGATAATGATACTGAAAACATCAGATTTTTTTTATTTCCTCCAACCTTTCCTCTAACACAACAGACGCAATCGCGCTTTGAAATTCACTAATGCTCTTATCACTGGCATATGTGTAGTTAGACCCAGATATGGTGCCTACTCCCAGTGTACCAACAAGTTTTATCAAATTTAGAAACTCCTCTTTTGCAAGTTCTCTTTCTGCAATGTAGTATGCACATTTTAGGTAAGTTAATATGTCCTCGTTATTTTTGAAATTTTTGTCGTTAATCATTTTCTGGATAGGTTTTTCTGTCGGGTTGACCAGCCGCAGTGTGGCATTCAGATGGGCATCAGCTGTAAATAAAAGATGCAATCATCAAACAAACCGCTAAATAAAATTTACTTACACAGTAGGTCTACCACATTACCACTTGTTGATAATTCCGACACTTCATCTTGAGATCTTCCCAAGAAATGATGTTAAGTGTTGGAATTATTAACAGAAGGAAAATCTCACAACTCGCTGGTTAACGGAAAGCGGAGGTAACTTAATTCTAGTCTACAGTCGGGCAATTTTTTTAAGTTTCCAACAAACTTTCAGCTCCATTTTCTTTTTTTCATTTTTTAGGGGGTGGGGGGGGGGGGGGGGGGAGGGTGGTGAAAAACAAATAAATTTGGTATAAACCATAACATTGGATATATAATAAGTCATTTGATGGGAATTACATCTGGGTGGTCATTCTTTTATTTATTCTATTTCGAGATGATGTGTTTTCATTTCACACAATACCACGGAAGTGTAAGATTTTACTTGTTCTGATTGCCTACCTCGATAAAAATCTTGGTTGAAAAGTTTTCTTGAAAAGCTGGTTTAGCCTACGTCAAGTTCCTCATCAGCGACTCTGGCATTTTCATTCCATGGAACGTTTTTATTAAAAACTGACCAACAAATGATGTCAGGCTTCATTTGTTGGTCAGTTTTTAATAATAACCTTTCATGAAATAAGAACGCCAGAGTAGGGGAATCATCTTTTCAAACAATTTCAAGAAAGTTTTGAAAAAAAATGTCGAGAGCACTCCCCCCCCCCCCCCCCCCCTCCCCTGCCAAGTGCTCAATTATAATTCCTGTTGGGATCTATATTCATCGGACCCCCAGTGTATGTAGCCTACTCAGCTCTGAGCGAATCTGGTGTTTTCATTCCATGGAACGTTTTTATTAAAAACTGACCAACAAATGATGCCGGGCTTCATATGTTGGTCAGTTTTTAATAAAAAAACTTTCATGAAACAAGAACACCAGAGTGGGGGAATCATCTTTTAAAAAGCAATTTCAAGAAAGTTTTGAAAAGTGTTGAGAGCACCCCCCCCCCCCCCCCCCCCTCCCTCCCAACTTAATTATAACTCCTGTTGGGCTGTAATATTCATCGGACCCCAGTGTATGTAGCCTACTCAGCACTGAGCAAATCTGGCATTTTCATTCTATGGAACGTATTTATTAATAACTGACCAACAAATGATGCCAGGCTTCATGTGTTGGTCAGTTTTTAATAAAAACCTTTCATGAAATAAGAACGCCAGAGTGGGGGAATCATCTTTTTAAAAAAATGTTAATGTTGAGAGCACCCCCCCCCCCCCCCACTCCCTCCCTCCCTCTTATAATTCCTGTTGGGGAATGGAATCATCTTTTAAAAGAAAAAATCAAGAAAGTTTTCTAAGAGATGTCGAGCCCCCCCCCCCCAACCCCATCCCTCCCCCACCCCCCCACCCCCCACCCCCAGCCACTCAATTATAATTCATGGCGAAGTTCATATTCATAGGACCCTAGTCTATTATCAATAAATTTATACTTACATGTTGCATGTCGTCAATGATTTGTTTTTGCAGGTTTTTCATGCCCACGAGCATATGCGTTTTCAGATTTTGCTGCTCGACACAAAGAAAAAGTGCCACAAATTATTGGCATCCAACACATACCACTTGAACAAAAGCTGATTCAAATGTCTTGCTTGCTTTTTAGAGGGACTTTCTTCTAGGTGAAAATTGCTGTCATCAGGGGATTTGCACTTCCCCTTTGACACTATCCACGATGACAAGACATTGTGAATGATTTTATGTCAATTATGGATGCCATATCTTATATACATCATGTTGCAACATCACAGGTCTTTGTCGACCCAAAGAGGGCGTCTGGGGAGGCCACCGTGTAACTCTTGGAACAACTCAAGAATAAAGGGACACTGTTGTGTTTCCACAAGCATCGTACAATGAAACTTCAAAGAACTTGCCGCCATTCATGTACATACAGACACGTTTGTTTTCATTTCTTATGTTTTTGTTATGAAATTTTTAAAAAATCTGACCAATCCTTCATTATGTTTCCAAAACTTGTTCAAGTTCTCTCCTAGCTTAGTAAGACCTTCCTTGTGCATATACCAAATTTTGTAGCCACCAAAAGTTTCTAAATCATCTAGAATGAGAGTTTTCCTTGGAATTGTTACATTGGGGTTAAGGAGTTTCTTGATCCATGTCAGTTTCAAGGTACAACTATAGCTTTTTTTGTGAGGAAATTTTATGACTCCATTTTGTAGTTAATGACATTTTGTGCTATTTTATCAGACCACAAAACCATGTTTGAACTTTCTCCAGCACCTCTTCGTCAGCGTCTGGAAGTACCTTTAAACAGTGAATCAGTGGTGGTTGCACCAGCATTTTAATTACAGTTATTTTTCCTAATAACATTAATTTTCTAAATGACCAGTTGTTCAACTGTTGCTCTATTTTTAGTTGAGTTTTCAAAAAAAATTGACTATTGGTATGGCGAGGGACAGTCGCCGGTGGCCCTTTTTGCTTATAACTTAGTTGTTTCTGGATGGATTTTGATAACATTTGGTATGTGACTTGATATGCATGTTCAACATCTGATGATGCGAAATAGGGCATGTCCATGCTTTTTCACAAGAGTTATGGCACTTTGTTAAAATCAACTAATTTTGAGCTTGATAGCACGATAACTTCAACAAACGTCAACCGATTTGACTGATATTTGGCACATGGGTTTCAAGGAACAATATCTTGATCAAGTTCAAAAAGGGCTCAGTTTGATGTACGGCAGCAGAATTATCGGGCTGAGTTGTTGATTTTTACAAATTTTGTGCTTGATAGCTTGATAACTTAAACAAACATCAACCAATTCAATTTATTTTCGTTATATAGTTTTCTAAGAAGATTATCTCAATCAAGTTCGAAAATGGACTCAGTCTGATATACGACAGCAAAATTATTGGGCTGACTTGGTCATTTTTTGTGGATTTTGTGCTCGATAGCACGATAACTTTAACAAACGTCAACCAATCCAATTCATTTCTGTTATGTGGTTTTCCAGGAACATTTTCATGATTGAGTTCAAAAATGGGCTCAGTCCGATATATACGGCAGAATTATTGGGCTGACTTTATCATTTTTGGCAAATTTTGTGCTTGATAGTGCCATAACTTGAACAAAAGTTAAACGATTCAATTCTTTTTTATTATATGTGTTTCCAGGAAAAGTGTCTCGATTGAGTTTCGAAAATGAGCTCAGTCGGATATACAGCAGCAGAATTATTGGGCTGACTTAGTCATTTTTTGCAAATTAGTTATTTAGAAAAAGGTACTCGGATGCTTTTTAGTTCATAACCACTGTTGCGTTAGCCATGAAAACTTGACCACATCAGCGATGCGAACCCTTTTGTTCATGCAGTTGTTGATTATGTAATTCTGGCTGAAAAGATTAAATTCTATGCCTAATATGGTAAAGAAGTTTCCGTGATTCCACTGCAGTTGCATCTTTGAAAGAAACTCTTCACCTCAACCCCATTTCAATCCAATCCATACAACTTGCAAATATTTTTTTGAAGATTTACATTGAGACCAGGGAGTTTTGCTAACAGATCGATTATATCAAGGGCAAGATCTAGGATGGATTTAGCCCAGTTCAAGACAAGAGATGTGTCATCAGAGTATTGGGTTGTTAAATATTCTGAATGTTGTATGTTTATCCCCTGAATATCAGGGTCATATGGTAGCACTTAGTATTTCAATGCGCATTATGTACAGATAGGGGGACAGAAGATCGCCTGTCTAAACACCTTGTTGCAATTCAGTCTTTTTTTTAACAGTTTTCGTCATTCAGTATATAACTAGAATTTTGTATAAAATGATTTGAACCATCTAATAAAAGGTCCAAATTTAAGAAAGGATAAAGGTTTTTCAATAAATGGCCATTCAAGGAATCAAAGTGTTTCTCAAAGACTAATAAAACAAGCATCCCCAGAATATCTTGCTCTTCACATTTATTAATTAGATTGAAAGTAAGGCAGGTGAATTCTGCAATATACCTAGATTTCATACAACCAAGTTGGTTTCTGAAATTAGTTTTGGTAACACCGTTTTTAATATGGTTAGCATTTGCACTTGAACTTATCTTTTCATCAACGTTAATCAGTGATATTGGTCTCCCTTTTTTAATGTTCATTTTAGATTTATTGGGTTTTGGAATACATGTAATGATACCCCCTCTACGCACATACTTTGGAAAGATACAGCTTGTAATCTTCACACATGAATTTCTGGTTATCTGAATTTGATCCATCCATTCTTACTTTCTGTATTTAGACGCTCAGTAGGAATGAGCTGGGGGCGCGGTGGCTCAGTCGGTAAAGGTGCAGGCTGCAAGCCGAGAGGTCCTTGGTTCGAATCCCACCTGCGGCAACCACGTTGTATCATTGGGCAAGACACTTCACCCCCATTGCCCGCATGGGGGCACTGTGATGCTGTGTACTAAGGCATACTGCACGTCGATGGTGCACCTGTCTTCAACCAATGCTAACCCTGCTTGTGTGGAGTTAGTATGTTGGGGAGCTGACAGTTGCTCGCCATTGCTCGGTGGTTCTCTCCGGGTACTCCGGCTTCCTCCACCCGTAAAACTGTCGTCATGATTAGCCATTGTGCAGAAATATGTGACCTTAAACACCAATAAATAATAATAATAATGATGGAAGGAGCTGGATGTTAAGGATTTTTTTAATGATTTTAATATTCAGCTCTTTGTTAAGACTATCGGGGGGTGCGGTGGCGTTGCGGTAGCCGGTTCTCGTCAGCTCACCGTAGTTAAGCAACGTCGAGCCCGGTTAGTCCTGCGATGTGTGACCGTCTGAGCGATCGACTCAGACTCCCATGCTGTGTCCTTGAGCAAGGCACTTAGCCCCCATTGTCCACATTGGGGCACGATGACTCTGCATACTAAGGCGTACTGCATGTCGATGGTGCGCATGTCTTCAACCAATCTAACCCTGCCTGTGCTGCAGTGCAGAGTTACAATGTTGGGGAGCTGGCAGCTGCTTGTCGTTGCTTGGTGGTTCTCTCTGGATACTCCAGCTTCCTCCACCCATAAAACTGTCACGATCATGATTAACCATTGTGTATAAGTATGTGACCTTAAACACCAATAAATAAATGGTAAGCCTATCTTTCTGAAATTTTGGAAATATAATCTCCAATAAAAACCATGTCCAAAAATGTACTGCCATCCTAGGAAATTCCCAACCGTTATGAACGAACTTGTAGGTGACATCAAGGAAGGAGGTAATAGGGTCAAAAATTAAAATGCATCAGATTTTTTGGAAATTTTAGTGTGTTGTAGAGCTAAAAAAATTAATAGAGAGCTGTATTTTAGTTTTTAGCTCACCTGACTGTAACTGACTGTAAGGGTGAGCTATTGTGATCACTCACCATCCATCGTCCGTTTGTCCATTATCTGTGAACATGATGTTCACGACTTCTCCGTAACTACTGAAATGATTTCTGTTAAATTTGAGGTGATTGTTTGTTCTGACATCGCATTTTGGTTTTGTCCAAATCAACTGCCCCATAGGTAGGGAGTGGGGGTAGCTTCACCCTAAACTTTTAAAAAATGTTCTGAAGTGAATGGTACAATGACTAGATATTTGGTAATGAACTTCCTCTTGAAGTGTAGAATCAGGGTTGTTCAAGCGATGTTTGTAGGTAGTGATGAGCCGATTATCGGTACGGGGTTATCAGTATTGGCTGATAAAATGGCATATCGGCGCGGGTATCGGTATCGGCCCAAAATACCAATTCTGCCGATATTGGCAGCCGATATGTCTTTTTTTTCCAAATCAAGTTCTCAGGCAATTGCTGATTTATAGTTACTCAGATTAGGGCTTTTTAGAAAACATATTTTTGGGGGTATCGCCCAAAATAAGCCCACCCCCATATTTCTCTGAATTAAGGTTTTGACTATCGGTACCGGTGAAGGCATTCTTCAACACACAGGTCATCACGAAAATGTGCACAAAAATTTCAATTGTTCAATGAAAATAAAAGTATGTGAATGTGTTTTGGAGTTGTTTTTTTTGTCACTTTAATCTTTTTGCATTTTCAGCTAAAAAATAAAATTCCCAAACTACATACTTTTGTGTTATTTATTATTGTCAGCCCTCGTGTTTATGAACATTATGTTGAAGACAAATGGGAAAATTCCCAGTTCTTAAATTATTAATGACAGCATGTTCAGTGACCCAAACTGTTCATCGTTATTACTTTAGAAAATGAGTTGAGAAATTACCTGATGTGATCGCTGCAAAAATAGCTACTCCAAAATAAATATGAATTAATAACCTGAGTTGTAATATCCAGTTTGATCCATGCTACATGAAAGGCTGTTTTGAAAACAAAACAAGGGAAAGCCAAAGCCATATTGTTTACAACTATGGGGACACATTATGTACATCAGGGCGGTCAGTTTAAATATAGATTTTTTTATTTATGAAAGATGCCCACGTGTTTTTATCAATGCATTGCAGAATTCAGTAACCCCCTCCCTCCACTTCTACAGGCAGCAGATCACGGACAAGTGACAATGATTCATGATTTTTCTTTTTGGTAAATGCTGTACCACTATGGCATTACCACTACGGGTGTTGGTCAAAACGTCCCCAAACCAAAATGTCCCCAAGAGTTGGTCAAAACATCCCCAACAATTGGTCAAAACGTCCCCAAGAGTTGGTCAAAACATCACCAACAAATGGTCAATTCACTACCAGTGAAATTACAAATACGTTGCATGATACCACAAGGAAATTTGCTCCGGATTTTCCATCACTGATGCTTGTTGAAAGAATCAATGATGAACAAATGTGAGGAAATTCTTTGTGACTATCTTGCAATGTATTGGCCTGTACAGATAGGCCTGTCTGCACCCCCCCCCCCCCCCCCCCCCCCCACACCCGCCAATTTTTTTCTGCTCTATCAATAACAGCCAGGTTCAGTGTCGATACGTCAATAACTGGGAAATGTATAGTGCAGATAGTTATCCGATGCCAACAATGTTGGCTGCGAACTGCCCCCTGTTAATCTTGCACTTGGAGAAAGTGAACGCAACAGAATTCACCGAGAAGCGGTCCACCAATGCATATACATGTAAATACTCACACGTGAATGGATTATTATACCCCCCTCAAACAAAGTTTGGGGGGTATATAGGAATCACCCTGTCCGTCCGTCCGTCTGTCCATCCTTGTAAGCGCAACTCCTCCTAAACCGTTTGAAGAATTTTCATGAAACTTTACACAATGGAAGAATGCCATATGAAGATGTGCATGAAGCAATATAATTCCGTTTGGACATTTCCAAGGGGAGATGATCTAACTTATACCATCTGTCCATCCTTGTAAGCGAAACTCCTCCTAAACCGTTTGAAGAATTTTCATGAAACTTTACACAATGGAAGAACTCCATATGAAGATGTGCATGAAGCAATATAATTCTGTTCTGACATTTCCAAGGGGAGATAATCTAACTTATATCGTCTGTCCATCCTTGTAAGTGCAACTCCTCCTAAACCATTTGAAGAATTTTCATGAAACTTTACACAATAGAAGAACTCCATATGAAGATGTGCATGAAGCAATATAATTCCGTTCTGACATTTCCAAGGGGAGATAATCTAACTTATACATTTCAGGCATGGGGGGGGGGGGGGTATCACTTTGTGAGTTTGCTCACAGTAGCTCTAGTTTTATTTCGTTTGTTTTTTTTCACAATGGATGGGAGTTTTGAATACTGAGGGCAGTTTCTAGTCAACTTGTATCCACAGCAACTCGTACCAGTCAAGTCGTACCCAAAATTGGATGACCCGTACCTATTTTTGTCTGGACAAGTCGTACCCACGATTGGACAACTCGTACCCACTGATGGACAACTCGTACCTGATATGATTTACAGGAGGTGGGGCGGATAGTAACACAAAAATAACAGACCAATGACATGCTATCATTATTTTTTTTAAAATCACTATTGATTTGACTTTTGGAACATACACTTCTATAAGTTTATGCAATGAAAACTTGCTGTCGGAAATGTCGCACATGTTTGAATAATGATTTGCTCTGTAAGTTACTCTCAGCACATGTTGCATTTGTGTTTTGATAATGATTTGCTTTGTATGTCTACTTTGTGCTCTAATTACTTGTTAATATTGTTTTAAAATATCAAAATGACAATCCCGTAGTAGTTGCATGTTTGGTGATTTTATTTTTAGTGGAAAAAATTGGGGGGGGGGGGGGGGGGGGGGTTGATATTTGGTATACAACATTGTTACAGGGGGCAGATTGAAGTTTGTTCAAAGCAAGTCCCTCAAAGTAATATTTGGGCTCCCTAAGGAGGCTCAAATTTTAACTTGGTGCAATATGAGGAATATTCTTTAAAAATCTTCTTCAGATCCACCAATCAAAATATTTGGTATAGAGCATCCTTAAGGAGGTTAGATTCAAATTTGTTTAAATCAAGTTGATGTTTGGGCTGAATATGGTAGACCTGAATTTTAATACAGTGCAATATAAACATTTTCTTCTCCAGAACCACCCAAATTTCAACTTTGTGCATGCACTATTAGGAACAGTCTTTAAAAATTGTCTTCTCCACAACCCCCAATCAGAATTTTTGTATATATGGTATACGTCATTCCTAAGAGAAGTCTGAGTTTGGTAATAGTTCCTGGGTTAATATTAATCCTCATTGGAGCCTGAAGTTTAACTTAGTCCGATGTGAGGAATAATCTTTAAAAATCTACCCAAGTTTCTTCAAGTTAAGTCCCTAGGTTGATATCTAGGTTCCCTATCTTCCATTACAGGAAATCTGGGCATTATTTGTGTGGTAGCATCTCAATACCACTACAAATCATCTTACTTGGACAACAGAGTTATGAATAATGTAGGACTTCATTCCTCTGCAGTGTTAACTGATGATAGATGCTAATTAACTCTTTCTTTAATGCAAATTGATATGTAATATATGGAGAGAAACCCCCCCCCCCCTCCCCCCATGTGTATAAGTGTGTGTGTGGGGGCGAGGATGCAGGTAGGTGGGGGAGTGTGTGTTTGTGGATGTGGATGTGTTTGAAGAAAGGTGTGTACAGGAAATTTCTGCTTTGATTTATTTCTAGCATATTGCAATTTATATGTATCTCTGCATTATGTGTCATACCCAATAATGTTGTGGGTGTGCAATAAAATTAATCTTATCTTATGGATCAATCTTTACAGTGGGGTGATCACAAAAGTGGAAGAAATTTTATTTCCATATTGATTAAAACGAAGCACAGTGGAAACCGCAATCGCGATTTAATTGATAATGCGTCAAGTAGATCGGGCCAAAATTGCAGCAGAATCGAGATCGGACAAACTGCAATTTAATTGATTCAGACGACGGGGTTGTGATTTGCATGAAAATGTTGGTCGGCTGACTTATACTGTACACGACCGTTCTTGTGAAAATTTCAGCAACAGGTATAAAGAATTTAAACGATAGTGGTACTCGTGAAAAATCCTGTAAACAGGGATTTTTTTATGACAACGTCATGAAAAAAATTAACAATTAAATGTTGCTAAAAAATCACACTCGTATTCCCAACGAACTTACAAAGTTGTTTATAAGGCCTATATTTATTTCCAATTCAATTCCATGGATTACCAAGCGAAATTTATCTCTGAACAATTTGAATTTTAATATCTTCTATTTCTTAAATCCATTGCAAAATATGAAAGTTTGTCCCCCAGCTGAACACACCTTGCACTTTGGACCTCTGCTAATTCGGAGCTAGGCTAATTTGTAGCCAAAAAGCACAAGAAACTCAACCACATTATCAGTTCATGAAACACACTGGGTACAACTAAGTGGTAGATAAGCTTAACGTTTACTGTGTATGATAATTTAATTTAACCTTCAAGTTACGAAAGTATTTTGACATAAAAGAACATAAGTACAGTTTACGTGGAATGGTCGTTTTCCACGCATGGGCAGCAATGTCCACGCATGCGTTTTCCAGGTAATAAAAATCATCATCAGCAAAATTTTAATCAATGAAGCACCAGGTTGTGTCCAGTGCTTCATTAATTAAATTTTTGATGATTATTCCTATAATTAGTGTTTAAAATCTAATATTATTGCGGCCGTGGAAATATTGCCCACTCGTGGAAAATGACCAATCCACGCCGGTTGTGCTGTACCTGCAACAGAATAGCCATATTCTTGTTTATACTATATTTCACTTCTTAAAAAACATAACCTAAAACATTCCTTAGAGTTTGGAAGACTTGAAGCAGCCTGCCTCTACACACTGGTTGCTAGAACCTATCTGATAGCAGATATTTTTAGTCGAGTTGTGACGAAGTCAAACTCAACATATAGTTTGGTGAATGGCGCGCGGGCGTCCGGGCGGGCGGGCAGGTGGACGGACGTAAACAATTGGTTTCCTGATGATAACTTGATAGTGGTTCAACTCACATTCATTAAACTTCATACGTAGGTTGGTCTTGGTGGGAGGAAGAACGCTATTGATTTTGGACATGCTACATCGAAGGTCAAGGTCACAGTGACCTTGAACGTAGTAAATCTTAAACAATTGGTTTCCGGATGATAACTTGATAATGGTTCAACTCACATTCATGAAACTTCATAGGTAGATTGGCCTTGGTGAGGGGAAGAACCCTATTGATTTTGGACTCGCTACGTCAAAGGTCAAGGTCAACGTGACCTTGAACATAGTAAATCGCAACAATTCCTTTCCGGATGATAACTTGATAGTAGTTCAACCTACATTCATGAAACTTCATAGGTGGGTTGGCCTTGGTGCGAGGAAGAACTCTATTGATCTTGGACTCACCAGATCAAAGGTCAAGGTCACAGTGACCTTTAACATAGTATATCGCAGCAATTGGTTTCCGGATGATAACTTGATAGTGGTTCAACCTAGAGTCATGAAACTTCATAGGTGTGTTGGCCTTGGTGCGAGGAAGAACCATATTGATCTTGGACTCACCAGGTCAAAGGTCAAGGTCACAGTGACCTTGAACATAGTATATCGCAACAATTGGTTTCCGGATGATAACTTGATAGTGGTTCAACCTAGAGTCATGAAACTTTACAGGCGTGTTGGCCTTGGTGCGAGGAAGAACCCTATTGATGTTGGACTCACCAGGTCAAAGGTCAAGGTCACAGTGACCTTTAACATAGTATATCGCAACAATTGGTTTCCGGATAACTTGATAGTGGTTCAACCTAGAGTCATGAAACTTCATAGGTGTGTTGGCCTTGGTGCGAGGAAGAAACCTATTGATCTTGGACTCACCAGGTCAAAGGTCAAGGTCACAGTGACCTTGAACATAGTATATCGCAACAATTGGTTTCCGGATGATAACTTGATAGTGGTTCAACCTAGAGTCATGAAACTTTACAGGCGTGTTGGCCTTGGTGCGAGGAAGAACCCTATTGATGTTGGACTCACCAGGTTAAAGGTCAAGGTCACAGTGACCTTGAACATAGTATGTCGCAACAATTGGTTTCCGGATGAGAACTTGACAGTGGTTCAACCTAGAGTCATGAAACTTCATAGGTGTGTTGGCCTTGGTGCGAGGAAGAACCCTATTGACCTTGGACTTGCCAGGTCAAAGGTCAAGGACACAGTGACCAAATTGCAACAATTGGTTTCCAGACAATAACTTGACAGTGGTTCAGCCTATAGTCATGAAACTTAATAGCTGCATTGGCCTTGCTGTGAGGAAGAACCCTACTGATCTTGAACTCGCCAGGTCAAAGGTCAAGGTCACAGTGACCTTGAACATAGTAAATCGCAACAATTGGTTTGTGGACGATAAATTCATAGTGTCTTAACCTACATTCATGAAGCTCCATAGGTGGGTTGACTTCTTGCAAGGAAAAACCCTATTGATATTGGACTCGCCAGTTCAAAGGTCAAGGTCACAGTGACCTTGAACATAGTAAATCACAACAATTGGTTTCCGGATGATAACTTGATAGTGGTTCAGCTTACATTCAATATCCCCGTGGGAACCCCGGGAAGTAAGCAGCACTTGTTTACTGTGGTAAACCAGTTCCGCTTTACTAGTAAAATAGGACCCAGTCACCAATGCTTGGGGTGAAAGTCCTCTAAAATGGGCAACATGTTGATCAACGATTGACTAAACTTGACTTCATCTCCATGTTGTGTCACGATTAGCCATAGTGCATACATATGTGACGTTAACCACCAACAAACAAACAAACATACATTCAATAAACTTCATAGGTAAGTTGACCTGGGTGCGACGAAGAACCCTATTGATTTTTTTGGACTTGCTAAATCAAAGGTCAAGGTCACAGTGACCTTCAATGTAATAAATCATAAACAATTGGTTTCTGGATGATAACTTGATAATGGTTTGACCCACATTCATGAATTTCATAGGTAGGTTGGCCTAGGTGAGTGGAAGACCCTTATTTATTTTTGACTTGCTAGGTCAAAGGTCAAGGTCACAGTGACCTTGAACATAAATCATAAACAATTGGTTTCCAGATGATTATTTGACAATGGTTCCACCCACGTTCATGAAACTCCATAGGTAGGTTGGCATTGGTGCAAAAAAAAAGCCCTATTTACTTTGCAATCACTAGGTCAAAGGTCAAGGTCACAGTGACTCTTCACATAGTAAATTATAAACAATAGGTTTTCGGGATAATGAATTGATAATGATTAAACCCACTTTTTTGCTGTCACAACTCGACATTGGATCAGTGATCCTATCGGCATTTTTTGCAATATTACCAGTGCTGTAGCTGAAGAAAGGTGTTGAGTGAGATGGGCTCAGTGTAAAAACACAAATGGAAAGTCGTTGTAAAAAATTATAAAAACAAATCCACCTGGCCTAAATCACACTGGGTATGTCAAAGCCTGCCACCTCTGTTAAAAACAATAATAGTGATCCGTAATCAGAACACATTGTGCCTACTGTTTTAAATTACCAACTGGACATATGCTACTTGATATTTGAGTACATGCCACCTTGTTTGTTTATACCTTTCATATGATTGGCACAGTAGTATACTGGATACCGATACATACTCCTAAATCCCAAACTTTTCCACTGGAAATCTTTTCATTTCAAACAGTTCCTTATTATTTGTAGCCTCTGTCATTCGAAGAAAACATTGTAATTTTGTCAACGTGCTTTTTAAAATAGATAAAAACATGATTGAATTCATTGTTGATCAGTTGTGAACGTTGTTTCGGCTGCTAATATGAAGTTTCTTTTGATTGTTGGAAGAGCTCTTTTAACAGAGTTTTAGATCGAGGTGAGTAAGAGCTAAAATATTTTAACTTTTTATTATGGACTCGAAACTAGCATTGATAATGATGCCGATTTTCCTCTCTGCATTACTCTAACAGGTTAGATACGAAATAGATGACAGCTCCCCGTCCATTGAACTCAGTTGAATGTATCTGGACAACTCGACCCATAACTGACTTCGTAGGTTATGGGCTAAGTTGGCCCATAACAGTCTCAAGTTGCCCATAACAGACTCACACTACATGTACTTGAAGTAGTCCTATTACCAACTCGAGCTATGGAGTATCAGTACTAGTGGCAATAGGTAATCGAATAACGACAAGCATTGTTTTTTTATCCTATTGTCTACCCGTTGACAACTGATAATTCCAACACTTGACATCTTTTTTGGGAAGCTCTCGAACCGAGAATGATGTCAAGGTCAAATACAAAATGAAAAACAAAATGAAAAGTTTCTAGCGGTTATTCTATCACCATACTTCAGTTTCTACTGTATGGTGGGATGGGATTGAAATCTAGGGGAGTGGCAATAAAAATGTCAGTGGTAATTCTACATGTATGTATTTGCATTAGAAAACTGAAAAAAGTCGACTGAAATTGGAAGTGAATACTTTTAATTCATTATTTCACAATCCTAAACAATGTATGTAACAAATATTTCCGACAATATGTACAAATATATATTTTAGACACAATGCAAACAGAGCCATAAATGGGGACAGGTGGGACCACCTGAATTGCCTTCATTATCCTACAGCTGTAGCATCCTCACCACGGTACCAGTAAACTGTTATGGGAAATGGAGCCAAATCTTCCAAGGGCCTAATCTTCTTCATGTGCCTCATTAGATGAGCCCCAGTACTAACAGAGAAAGTTTATCACATTTTTCTCTTAATAAATTATAATAAATACAAACAATAATAATAAATAATATGTGGCAAGATTATGATTTTTATTGTTACAAGTTGGGAATACCTGTATTTCCTAGATTTAAGGAACATATGTGCAACTCGAGCCTATAACAATAGCAATAAAAGTGTACTTCTTAGACAAATTGGGCTGCAGTGTCATTGACATTTTTATTTGTGTTTGTTTCTAATGCGTGTACTGCAAAATAATCTTTCATTGGGCTTGCCCAAATTTCTCAAAATGGGTTTGACTTTGATGAAAAGTCACACCGTAGGTACACCTGGAAGTTGTCCTGGTATACTCTGGAGTGGTGGTGGGGGGGGGGGGGGGTTGCCCCGTGACTCATTAATTAAATTTTTGATGATTATTCCAATTAGTATTTTAAATCCAATATTATTGCTCCCATGGAAATATTTCACACCAGTGGAAAGTGACTGGTCCATGGCGGCCATACTGAGATTCCATGGAAAGATGCCAATTCTTGGAATTAACCACAGATTGAAAATGGAACACAATTTTCTTGTGGTTATCCTACATATATAGTGCTCTCACCACATACAACCACGAGAAACTTTTGACCCCTCTTCCAATGTGGATAAATCTAATACGGGACGCCTTTTCTTATGAGTGCTCCCCAAGTATTGGAATTGTCTGCAGATTGAAAATGGGTTCAAAATTGCTTGGTGGTTATTGTACAACTGCAGTGCCATGACATGTTACTGTACAAGTTTCAGGATAATGAATATACCATTTCTCTTCCACCTATATTTGCTGTTAATTCCAACACTTTACACCATACTTTACACCATTTCTTAGGAGGTGCTTTTCCCAAGGAATGATTTCAAGTCTTGGAATTATCCAAATAATGAAAATTGGGTCACCAAATATTGTGTTTATCCTAATATCCTATAGTTTTAGTTCACTCCCAACACATAAATGTAAAATAGAATGACTATTTTCTTGTTGTGACCTACATGCTGGTTGTGAGATAACTTCAAGCAAAACTGTATACACGTGGTTAATGTATCTGTTGCATTTTTTAACACCAAGGCCTGGATTAAACATATCATTTTGGAGTTGAGTGTACCAAAACTGATGTATACTTTCAACTAACTCATAAAGTGTTGATGGCTTAGATTTAGTTCTTAAGTAATGTTTAAGCTCATGCCATACAAGTTCTATTGGATTCAAATCTGGCAAAGCAGGTAATATCTTCCAATGATTAATTCCATTATCATGCATAAATTGCTCGGTTGAATTGTTTGAATGTTTAGGCTCATTATCCTGCATTAAACGATGGTGATCTGGAAATTTTTGTGCTATGAATGGAAACAGTTTACTTTCCAGAATTTGTTGATCCCCTTCACTGTCCATTCATTATCCCTTGAAAAACAGCTATGTCGGTTGGACCTCTCCTAGAAATTCCTGCCCACACTTGAACTTGAAGTGGATGTTTTGCCACAGGCTTCACTTTTGTTTCAACACTATTTTTAATGAAACACTTTCGAGCATATCTTTCAATTTTAATGCTCGACTCATCGGTGAATATGACATCCTCGAATTTTTCCTTAGAATTAATAATTTCCATAACATTCTGTTATCTAAGTTTCTGGTTTTTTCAACGACTCCATGGAACCGTATTTTGGTGATGACCATGACCACCCCAACTGTTTTCTCACTTTCCTAATTGTTGAAGTTTCAATTTTGATGCGAAACCGTTTCTCTAATTTTCTCTTCATCTCGTAAAAAGTGAGCTCATTGTTCTCCATGTACTCACTATTTATGAATTCTATACCATCAGCTTTCAATTTCCTGGTCTTCTTTTTCTTCTGGTTACGTAAACTATCGGTATTTTCATAACGCTTTATGAATGCAGATATTGCCCTTGGTCTTATGAAAATTGAGTCCCCTAACTGTATTGTCTTGCTGATTTCCAGAGGCTTAAGTCTTTTGTTCTTTTGATGCGCCTTGTTCACTAGCCTGATAATAAATCTCCCAACATGCAAGGGTATCCGCGCTGGTCGAAGCATTTTGTTATTTGTAAAATGTTAGGGACCTGGAAAATTTTCGTCCATTCGATACACCAAAATTTTCAGTATTATTGATTAACATTTTATTAAAATCCCAAACTAATGCAGATAATGGACATTTTGGCCTTGTTTGTGTTCAAATATCACTCAAACCTACAACGAAGTTGCAAAATTTGACACAATGTCATGTAGAGCAGCTAGCCAATTATACAGATAAAAATGACACGTGTGAAGCTAGTCAATAATATTAAGAAATTACATAGCAGACAAAAGATGACTACTCCGATTAATTTAATTTTACACCCATGAGTTTGCAACTATTAATAGCATTTCCAAGCGACACGTTCCATCGTCTTTGCTGAATAGTGACTTATTCTCAATAGATTTTCATATAAGTTTATCGCTGTGAAGTACAAATAACAAAGTTTTGATGACTCTTTGGTCAAATACTTGTACATTACAGCAATATTCAGAATTTGGTAGTAATCGCCTATTATGTGCGTGTATAATATTGTTAATATGTTGGATTGTACAGAAAAGTTTTTGAAGAAATTGTTCAAATATTTGTACATTCAGGCAATATTCGAGATTCAGTCATACCGCGGTATTTTTAAAATACTGAAACTCAGTATCGAAAATTTAATACCATGAAGGGGGTCCTCTCGACAAAGGTACTAACCTCTCCCAGAAGGTGGTGGGGTAGGGTCTACAGGCCTACGGGATCGATGACAGTCTGTTATATATATGTACCCGTACTTTGCAATAATGCAGTGAAACCCTCCTTGCGAGCGATTTAACATGCCCAAAATGCCGAAGCCTGGTTGTTTCACACTGTTGCCAGATCGTTGAAATAACACAATAATAAGTATATGTAAATCCTCGGACTCTCACTGAGGAATATTCCCATACTGGGAACAAATATAGAAATATCGAATATTAAAATGCTTTAAATGTTATATTTTAGAAATGATAAGGGAACCAATAGAGGATTCAAGCATCATACGGAGGAGGTTTATTAGAAACAATGACAATTCCATGTGAAGATTGGAGACGCAACGACTGATCAGGGGAAATGTGATAAACTATATGATGGGAAATGAGGACAAGACAGGTGAAGTCTGGGTGAATGATCCATTCTTGGATGTTGTTACCCTTTCTTCAAAGGAAGAAATTTGCTATTCCCAACTGACAAATGCTAAGAAGCAGGCAACAAAAAAACGGAACCCACCTAACGTACTAAATGTACTTAAAATGGAGTGAATGATTCAGAAAACATTTCACTCAAAAAGAAGAAAAAGACTGAAAAAGGGGTAAGATTAATTTTTCTGCAACGAACATTACCTATTTATTTATTTATTTATTGGTGCTTAGCACCACATCAATATCTTAAAAACTGATAAAACAGTTACAAAAAGTTTGATCTCCTCCTCTAAACTTTTCCAACGTTGCTACCGAGATCCCCCGATAATAAGGTTTTTCAAGGCTTCATAAAAGAAAATTCAAGGTTTTTGAAGGTTATCGACAAAAAATCGAGAGTACAGTACCACCGGAAATAAGTTGCAGGATACTCACAGGAAAATTGTGAGGGTTTTTTACTTTGAAAGATTGTTTTAGATTTTCCAGGCCACT
Organism: Pictodentalium vernedei; assembly: GCA_031216915.1. Lineage (NCBI taxonomy): Eukaryota > Metazoa > Mollusca > Scaphopoda > Dentaliida > Dentaliidae > Pictodentalium > Pictodentalium vernedei. The sequence continues at coordinate 397,847,096 of CM062295.1, forward strand.
GTGGGGGTTATGGGGAAATTCAATGAGTTTCCAGGTCTTGAAAATTGATTTTCAAATCCAAGGCTTTTCAAGGCCTGCAGGAACCCTGTTTTACGTTCCTTAATTTTGAGACCACTACCTCCTCAGCTTCGCTAATTACGGTACGTTGATGGTGAATTACTACTAAATAATGGTGGGGTAGGTTTTCCACCCGACAAATGCACAAGAAGCACTCGCTAAATTTCAGCTCATGAACTAAACGGGTGGAATCCCAGTGGTCTATAAGCTGAAATTTTGCAAGTACTTCTCTGCCATTCAAGATCTCGCTCTGTTTGTTTCGCGTCAAATAATTATACCCCTGCTTCGAATAAGTGGGGGCTATATAGGAATCGCCCTGTACATCCGTCCGTCCGTCCGTCCGTCCGTACGTCCGTCCGTACGTCTTTCCGGACATGAAATTCTTGTGTGCGCAACTCCTCCTACATTTATCAATCAATTTGGACAAAACTTTTCAGACATCATCACTACTAAGTGAACATGCGCATATTCCAAGATTTTTGATCTGTGACAATTTTAACCAGGTTATCTCCCTTTGACTTAGATTTATTGTGTCTTTCCATCCGAACAAATTCTTGTGTGCGCAACTCCTCCTACATTAATGAACCGATTTTGATGAAACCTTTCAAACATCATCTCTACTAAGTGAACATGTGCATATTCCAAACTTTTTGATCTGCGACAATTTTAACCAGGTTATCTCTCTTGAACTTTGATTTAATATGGGTTTCTGCATGAAATTCTTGTGTGCGCAACTCCTCCTACATTTATCAGTCAATTTGGACGAAAGTTTACAGACATCATCACTACTAAGTGAACATGCGCATATTCCAAAATTTTTGAGCTGTGGCAATTTTAACTAGGTTATCTCCCTTTAACTTAGATTTATTATGGGTTTCTACATGAAATTCTTGTGCGTGCAACTCCTCCTACATTTATCAATCAATTTGGACAAAACTTTTCAGACATCATCACTACTAAGTGAACATGCGCATATTCCAAGATTTTTGATCTGCGACAATTTTAACCAGGTTTTCTCCCTTTGACTTAGATTTATTGTGTCTTTCCATCCGAACAAATTCTTGTGTGCGCAACTCCTCCTACATTAATGAACCGATTTTGATGAAACCTTTCAAACATCATCTCTACTAAGTGAACATGTGCATATTCCAAACTTTTTAATCTGCGACAATTTTAACCAGGTTATCTCTCTTAAACTTTGATTTAATATGGGTTTCTACATGAAATTCTTGTGTGCGCAACTCCTCCTACATTTATCAATCAATTTGGACAAAACTTTTCAGACATCATCACTACTAAGTGAACATGCGCATATTCCAAGATTTTTGATCTGCGACAATTTTAACCAGGTTATCTCCCTTTGACTTAGATTTATTATGTCTTTCCGTTCGAACAAATTCTTGTGTGCGCAACTCCTCCTACATTAATGAACCGATTTTGATGAAACCTTTCAAACATCATCTCTACTAAGTGAACATGTGCATATTCCAAACTTTTTGATCTGCGACAATTTTAACCAGGTTATCTCTCTTGAACTTTGATTTAATGTGGGTTTCTGCATGAAATTCTTGTGTGCGCAACTCCTCCTACATTTATCAATCAATTTGGACAAAAGTTTACAGACATCATCACTACTAAGTGAACATGCGCATATTCCAAAATTTTTGAGCTGTGGCAATTTTAACTAGGTTATCTCCCTTTAACTTAGATTTATTATGTATGGGTTTCTACATGAAATTCTTGTGCGTGCAACTCCTCCTACATTTATCAATCAATTTGGACAAAACTTTTCAGACATCATCACTACTAAGTGAACATGCGCATATTCAAAGATTTTTGATCTGCGACAATTTGTAACCAGGTTATCTCCCTTTGACTTAGATTTATTATGTCTTTCCGTTCGAACAAATTCTTGTGTGCGCAACTCCTCCTACATTAATGCACCGATTTTGATGAAACCTTTCAAACATCATCTCTACTAAGTGAACATGTGCATATTCCAAACTTTTTGATCTGCGACAATTTTAACCAGGTTATCTCTCTTGAACTTTGATTTAATATGGGTTTCTGCATGAAATTCTTGTGTGCGCAACTCCTCCTACATTTATCAATCAATTTGGACAAAAGTTTACAGACATCATCACTACTAAGTAAACATGCGCATATTCCAAAATTTTTGAGCTGTGGCAATTTCAACTAGGTTATCTCCCTTTAACTTAGATTTATTATGGGTTTCTACATGAAATTCTTGTGCGTGCAACTCCTCCTACATTTATCAATCAATTTTGACGAAACCTTTCAAACATTATCACAACTAAGTGAACATACGCATATTCCCAAATTTTTGATCTGCGACAATTTTAACCAGGTTATCTCCCTTTAACTTGGATTTATTATGGGTTTTCAAATGGGATTCTTGTGTGTGCAACTCCTCCTACATTAATGAACCGATTTTGAATACATGTTGCACATTGTAAATGTGTTTTTCCAAATGTAAACCATATATGTGTGGGCTCTTTAAGTATTCAGTGCTGTTCTGTGGAAGGCCACATGCAAATACAAATTTCAACAACAAAAAATGATCTTTATGTATACATTTCCTTATGGCCTTCGCCTACATGATCAGAAGTGCATTCCTCTAAAAACCCAAGGCGGGGGTATTAATCACCTTCAGTGATAGTTCTAGTTTAAAATTTGTTAACACCTAAAATATTTTTACATTTAGCAAGTCTCTCTTGTTTTGTTTTTTTCAGATTACTTTCATCGCAGATTGTGTTAATTTGGACTTTGCCCCATCATCAGGTGCTGAGTCTGAAGAGGATAATATTTATCAGATACCGGAGATAGTTTTAACTGAGCAACAGAAAAGTGCTTGTGATGTGTACACAAGGACTGGCGATTTAAACGAAGTTGTTTCGGAACTCTAGTTACAGCCATTCCCCAATCAAAACAGCACTGTGGATGAGACACCTGCTACAAATCTGTCAGCAACTGTTGGCATCACCTCCGAATCTTCAGGTAGTGTTGGTGACCCTGTGACCACCCTTCCTGAAGACCCTTACTCTCTCAGTGATACTGGCGCTGTTACCGCAAACTTCAATAATTCCCAAATAGTGTGCTCCCATGTAGTGTCTGAAGACTTTGAATCCTCCACAATATTGAACTGTGTTCCACAAGATACTATGTCTACAATGATGACTGAAATAGTGGGGTTACGGGGTGAAGTGAGAAACCTGGCCTCCGAAGTTGTTCATCTAAAAGCTCATTTATTAGAAATGGTACAAATGGTTTCACACCCAACACAAAGTGAGCGTGCATTTATTTTGGAAAAGGGGCTACCATTCAGCAAAATCACTGTCACTGACAAAATGTTTTTGGGACATTTCTGTTAAAGGCTTTGCATCACAAATGTTGGAGGATGCATTAAAGAATGTTATTCAAGATCTCGAAAAGAAACAACCTGCCGGGAGACATACACATGATGTCTACTATCATATACACAAACATTTGGTGAGGGATGCCGAAATTGAGGAGCAATCCGAGGAGGATAAATTTGCAAGGTGTCCTCTTTAAAAGTGTATTTTCGGTAGGGGAGGTTTTTGAAAGAAACGTTAATGGAAGAGCTAAAGTGAAGGGTGGTTCAGAGAAATGGCCGATGAATGTGAATAAGATGGCTGCCATCAAATTTGAGGTTTTCCATTTCTTCCCAGTGAATGGATCAGCAGAAAAACCAAAAAGTGGCAAAAACATGTGAACGAGATCAATAGACATATTTTGTACATCAATAGTAAAATAAATGATTATGTCAATTTTGCATTGACTGGTCGACCAGAAAGTTAAATAATTGTATTCTCTTTGCTATCAAACTGTTCTTTTTACAGTGCACTAACTCTTCAGTCCTGAATGCCCTGCTTATGTCTAGGGGGGGGGGGGGGGGGGGGGGGATAAAGAAAATCATAATAGACTGTCGTTTAAGTTTGATACGGGTGGTATAATGCCATATGTTTCAAGACTGAACACCAAAAAAGTAACAGTACAAGGAACAGTAGCTAACAGTAGAACATATATTTTCACAAAAGAAGTGAAAAAATCCAAATTGAAAAGTAGTGGAGGGATTAGAAAGAAAGCTATGAGTTATGCACATGTAAGTAATCACCCTACTTTTTGTTTACACAGCCGCACCCCACCTAGTTTTGTTAGTCAATTTGCTTTTCTCGATTTGTCATTCTCACCCCCTTCCCACCTCTCCCTTGACCATCTATGCTATATTTTAAGTTTGTTATTGTTATACTGGACAAAAAGAGAAAGGCAACAACCTATTTCTAGAATTTACGATGGTGATTTCTGCGTATGGTCAACGTACTTCACAGATCATTGGTGGTCAATTGATGAAATCATGAAAACCGTGGTGAGTTTGTCCATATCGTCAGTCCATCCCGCAATGGTGACCAGATACGTGATTTCCTTGTTTGCCGTGATAAGTGTGTCCCCGGTCCAGTTCACTGCCCGAATTTGTATTCACCCTTGAATGGCCAATTCCCTGAGTTGAACATTCAGAATTCTCATCTGTTTCAAAGTGACAACCATGGGAAGATTGAGCCTATGTGACCGCGAGCAAGCAATAACTATGCTATTGTGAAGAGATAGTCAAAGTGACGTTGCTGAACACTTTTCTGTCCATCGGTCGACAATATCACGCCTTTATCAATGCCTTGCATCGACTGGGAGCATAGCAGACCGTCCACGTAGCGGACGTCCGAGGGTAACGTCAGTGGTGCAAGACCGTCAGATTAGACTGTCTCATCTACGTGATAGGTTTCTCTGCCCTGTTACCACGGCGGCTAACACGAGAGGAACACACAACAACAGGATCAGTGTGCAAACGATGAGGAATCGTTTACGTTCCTTCGGTATACGGGCCAGACGTCCGGATGTTGGTCCGCCGCTTACTGTTCCTCGACGTGACAGGAGGATGATGTGGTTGAACGAACATCGTCCAAGGGGAGTGTGGATACATCAACGATGGAGGAAGGTGCTGTTCACGGATGAGGCTCGGTTTTGTACCGATCCGACCAACGTCAAAGTGTGTATAGACATCGTAGAAAAAGATATGCAGATGCCTGAGTGATACAGCGAGATCGCTTCGGTGGTGGCGGTGTAATGGTGTGGGGTTGTATCACATATGGCCAGAAGACACCCCTTGTGTTCGTGGAAGGAAACTTAACAGCTATCTGGTACCGGGAACTCATTCTGGAGTTAACAGTTTGATTGACTCTATGACAAGACGCATCCAGGCAGCCATCAACAAACACGGAGGGCTGTGTGAAAATTAGGATCCTATGTGCCGTGATCTAGTGACAATGCGACCCAATCGATGTTGCATCATTGCAACAAAAGATTTATCTTCTCATACAATTCAAATTGTTTGCATTTCACTGATCATTACATGTGTATGAGCACAATTTGAACCGTGTTGTATTTCTTTTTTTGTCCAGTATATATCCCATTTGCTGTGTTAATATAACAATAACATGATTTTCAAGGGCATTACGGTTCATTAGCAGCCCAACAGAAGTGATTAACAACCTGAGGTCTTATAGGCACCTCGAGATGAAGTCGAGTGACGCTAATAAGTCAGGGGCCTGTTAATCATTTCTAGAACCGTAATGTCTGAGAAAGTCATGTTATCACTAACATCACCACTAATAGGGATAATAAAACTGTAAGTGAATGGTTTAAGCAAAATCCGAGAATTATTCAACATACTTGTTTTTACATCAAGAAATATACTGACATTGTAATGTGAATAGCATTTCGTTGTAGGGCTATGTGCGCTACTCATTTTTAGAACATATAACTTGGGATACAGGGGTGTTTAAACTTGAATGGAAGTGGGAGGTGGGGTAATGACCGGAGGATCCTAGTTAGAACTAGCCCCCCCCCCCCCCCCCCCCCCCCATACACACACACCTGCATTTTGCAAAATACTAAATGCCAAAAATGAAAAGGCCTATGAAATGTCTGTAGCATGTGATATTTCATATAGAATTGATTTCTGTTGTTTCATGTGTTAATATGTTTGTTCCTTCAAATTATGTGTTTTACTTGTTTGTAGGATGTTTTATATTTCTCTTTAATAAAAATATCTTTAAAACACAATGTTTTACTCCATTTACTTCGTCAGTCATGCAGTACTGAGCTGATTAAAGGTGTTGGTTTATTTCTTGGTGATAACACCTTCGGGACACATTAAGAGATTAATACTAAGAAACCATTTTTGACTTGGCTCTTTTCTTATCAACCTATCTTACAATTGTTTAAAACAGGCTTGCATTACAGTGGAAGTCCCTAACTCGAAAAAATACTCTCTATTTTCTCCTTTCCCAAATGATTTGGGAAAGAAAAGTGGTGCAAAAGCAACAAGAAAAAATAAGCCAAAACTGGGTCGAGTGCGACCGGCGCACACCCAGTAGGTGACACTCTTCTCCTTGTACTAATCCACAGCTTCCCGAACCAGTGCGCAGACGTATAACCAACATGTCATTCTATTTAAATCTGCCAACATTGGAGTTATGTGATCAGTGGGGAGGAAGGATTCTTACTCGAAAAAGAAGATGGGAGAGCCTCCATGTAAACAATTGCAGTAGGTAAAATAAGAAAGGAAATTTACTATAAAATTTAAATTTCTTATCAACCTACCTTACAATTGTTTACATGGAGGCTCTCCCATCTTCTGCAAACTGTGGAGAGATGGAACAAAATTAAACTTGCATCTTCAGTACTGTCACCAATGGGTCCAGATGCTGCCTTTAAACTCAGATAAAAAGCCAAACTGAAAAGTGTAGAAAAATCATGGGTGGTTTGAAGGCAGAAAGACAGTAATTTGGCTAATTTGGCATTAAAATTGAAGAAATAATAGTCACAGACAAAAGTATACAGTGTCCAAACCACTGAACACAACTGCTTGAAAGTTTCAGAATTAGTTCTACAATCCCTGCCCAACACTTTTGTTGCTTTTTTGAGTGCCTAGACCGCATGGGAGCCCATGGAATCATGATAAAAACAAGAGAATAATTTATCTCTGCTTTTTTCTTAATGCAACAACTTTTCCACTTGCTACTAACCCATCTCCAGCCTATTTTAATTGTTTATTCTATAATTCCCCCTCATCACCATAACACCATCTCAGAGTTCTGCCATTATGGTAGGGAATTTTCGAATACTGCAACATATTTTACATGTGGTTTTACTGGAGATTAAATCTTTAAAATTTCAAAAAGATATGGTTTTAAATATGAACTCAAAATAAAAGTTTTTAAAAAAACTTATAAAATTCAGCTCCTTCCAACTGAGTGTTGAAATTACCAAAAGTAAAAACAGATGGAACAACTTTAGATAACCAGAAGTCAATGTGCAAAGTTTCAAATGTTTATCTTTTAAGAATTATGGAGGAGTGTGTGTCACCAAATTAGGGGCTTAAATATTGATAATCGTCCAGAACAGCCAAAAATTTGAATCACCTCGTTCATCCAACTGCCCTTCTGTCTGTAGACATAATTTTGTCTGGAGATTTTCCCAAATGTTTATGGACCAATCTGCTTGAAACTTGGTATGAATGTTCACCCCCTTGGGAACCTGCGCACCTGCGATAATAGTTCCGGTCAGAGTATTTTTGCTAAAAATTATTGTAACACTACGGATCGTGAGGTCACCTCAGGTGGGCAGCGCGTCTGGCTGTTGTGACACCAGACAACTGGATGTGCGAGGGTTACTGTGTTTGAAAACCTCCTTCAATAGGGCCATGGCTCCCTACCAAAGTAGTAGCGGTTTTTCCTGTTCTTGATCGCCTAGATTACGGAGGGACTCCTCTCCCCTGTGGTCTCGCCCAGTCTGCTGTCCACTGATCTCCTTTTCTAATGGCTGCACGTCGCTTTAGGGTTGGAAACAGGTTCTTTGTAACTTCAGTCAACTGACAACTCCGAATCGGTATGGTGATTATAATTTTAATAAGTCTAAACAAAAGAAAACTGGCCTCTCCTAGTGCTGTCTCTCACTGTCAAAGTCTAAGTGCTACTGCGGTGCTCTAGATGGAGGACACACCGGGTGCTGGATGGAAAAAGCACTGCCGGATTCATGGCGAACACCGACTTATATCACAAACAGCCAGCCCACACCTACTGTGGACTTAGTCTATGACGTCAATCATGTGCGTCACGAACCGAACAGTGTGGGTTGAAAGTTTCTCAAATGTTCTTTACAGAAACTGCCAAACCACAGTAACATCACATGGAGAACATGTAAAGTTACCTTACTTCTGTGTTGAGCTGTACCGGCAGCCCACACAGTATTTCACAATAATATTTCTAATATTTGCTTTATCATAGTGACTCTGCAGAATGCTGACTACCATCCTATTGTGCTTTGTCACGAAGGTACTTACGCCTTCAATTACTTAGATTATTTCATAAAACGTTTGCAATCGTTTATAGTCTAAAAGCATCCACTTATAGATCCGTTTACGGATGTCGAGGAGTGTATGATACTTCCCAATTACTTCTATGATCGTGAGAAAGACACATCAACATTTCAAACATCATTAAATCCTGCTTCCATCAGAAATAAGATATTCTGTCTGTCAGAATAAAATATGAAGTCCCATTACTTCTTCCTATCTCTATCAGAATAAAATATTAATTCCATCAGAATAAAATCTGAAGTCTCATTATCTCATTGAAGCCTGACAAAAATAAAACATAAATGCTTAAGCGACACACGCTTAACCCTTCCAGATGACTCGGTCCACGTTGACTCTGTTACATTATGCCCCTTTTTGACTTGAAAAAGCAGGCTTAGAATTTGGTCCGGAGATTTTTTGCGATGTTTATGGGTTGATTCCTTTGAAACTTGGTATGGATGTTTACTATCATGGGATCCTGTGCACCTGTGATTATAGTTTTGATCAGACATTTGTTGCCAGGGTTATGCCTCTTTTCGTCTTAGAATGCCTGAATTGCCTAGAATTTTGTCCGCAGCTTTTCTTAGATGACTATGGGTCCTTTTCCTTGAAACTTGGTAAGCTTGTTCACGACCATGGGAAACTGTGCCCCTGCGATTATAGTTTTGATTAGACTTTTTTTTGCCAGAGTTATGCCCTTTTTCATCTTAGAATGCCTGAATTTTGTCTGAAGAATTTCTCAAATGTTTATGGGTCGATTTCTTTGAAACTTGGTAAGGATGTTTACTACCATGGGAACCTGTGCACCTGCGATCACACTTTCGATCAGACATCTTTTTACCAGAGTTGTGCCACTTTTCATCTTTGAATAATCATGGCAGCAGGGGGTAAGGACAGGCCCATCTGGGACAATCAAACCTCTAGTTTAATCAGTTGCTGACAATCTGGGTATATTTGTTCCGTGTTGTGAGTTTAAGAAAGTCCAAGATAAACTGATCAACTCCAACTGCTTGACCCTGTGTAATGGCTCAATCAGTTAGAGTTGAACAATTCATCAAATAGACCAAAATAATATCAAAATAGGCTGGTGACAGGTTAGTAGTGAGTGAAAAAATCATTACATTGAGAATGAAGCAGGGAGGAATCTTCTTGTTTCAGTGCTATTCCACGAGGCTCCCATGCGGTATCGGCACTCAACAAAGCAACGAGAATGTTGGAGCAGGGAGCATAGATCAGATTCTGAAAATTTCAAGTAGCTGCATTCAGTGTTTTGGACACAGTAGTCGTATGTCTGATGCTACTAGTTCTTCAATTTTACTGTTAAATTAACCAACTTCCTGTCCTTTTGCTATTAAACCATGCCCAATTTTTCTTCACTTTTCAGTTTAGCTGTTTATCTTAGTTTTAAAGGCAATGTTGGGGACCAATTGGCGACAGCATTGAAGATGAAAATTTGATTTTGTCCTATCTCTCCACACTTAGCAGTGTATGTCTTTAGAAGAACTTCCCTGGTGAGGCGGCAGTCAATGCACATCCCCGCACCTTTTCAGACCAGCTTGAAAAAGACCATATTCCCCAAATACCTATTTTCATCAAAATTCTGTATCTCAGTCAATTCTGATGGGATTTCTATCAAATTTTCAGATGTGGTGCAGGACTTGTTCACACATCTTTTGCCATGAAAAGTGACACAAATCCCACATTTTATCATCAGAAAAGAGAACCAGCACATGTATGGGGGACCGGATGGATATGGGGGGGGGGGGGGCATATTGCACGTATGTGATTTTTGGAGTTCTGAATGGCATGACCGAGTTCAGCAGGGTTCCTAAAAAAGGTTTGGAGTGGCTGATCACAGAAGTTTTGCAACAGTTTACTTTAAATGGATGGTACTGTATTCTAAGTGAACGATACACACAGGTTGAAAGCAGTTGGAAGCCGTGATGATAGGGTTAATGGACGGCTTGCAGTGGTATGTTAAAAGGCCTCAAACATCTTCCTCTCAATGTAGGGAGAACCATCATTGGCGGTGCTTTGTTGGATGGCTTAAAGATAATTGCCCTGCAATTTCAAATCCATCTAGTTCTATAACATATTGCTTGAAAGAGCTCCTGGAACCTGTTAAACAACATGTATTAGATTAAGTGCTTATATTGAATGTACTGGGGCCAAATTGTTTTTAAACAATGGGAATCAGGCCTTGCCTTTCGATGGGAATCTGAAAATTTTATTCTCATAATATTCATGTAAAATGAAACTACAGTAATACAAGTGGATTCCCATTGTTCAAATATAAACTTTATTTTTATGCCTCCGCCCATTTTGGCAGGGGCATTAAGTGTTACCCTTGTCCATATGACCATTCATCCATCTGTCCATCATGAATATGGTTTCCAGACGATAACTTTGGTTTGACTGAACGAAATGAAACAAAATGTTATACATACGTTTATAACCACATCCTACAGCTTGTGATTGATAGTGGACTTGTTCCAATATTTTTGGGCAGAGTTATGGCCCTTTTCTTATCAACCCACCTTACAATTGTTTACTGCTACAGGAAAATATACTCTCTATTTTGATCTTTCCCAAGGGATTTGGGAAAGAAAAGTGGTGCAAAAGCACCAAGAAAAAAATAAGTCAAAACTGGGTTGAGTGCCACCGGCGCATACCCAGTAGGGGACGCTCTTCTCCTAGTACAGAATCACGGCTTCCGATATCAGTGCACAGTCAGTAACTAACGAATCATTTTTTTTTTTCGTCCGCCGGCGTTGCGAGACGTCCATTTGCATTAAGAAACAGTGATAATTCAACTCGTTGATAATGGTTACCTGTGACTGGAATTATGGATCTGAGGATAGTATAATAACGGGACTGTGTTTTATATATTCTCATTATTATTTTCAACCATATTTTCATTGTATTTTGTATATTCTCCGTGTTCGCGTGCGACTTTCGCGTACCGTGTGGTTCGGACATAAATTTTTAGCTCAACTTTGACGAAGTCAAATTTGAGCTATTGTCATGGCCCGTCGTCCGTCTGTCCGTCCGTCTGTCTTGTCCGTCTGTCCGTACGTCAACAATTGGCTATGGCTCGGGCTAGAGGTCGTATTTATGAACCGATCTTTACGAAACTTCTTGTGTACCTTTGTTATGACCCTGGGACGGGAACGAGTGTTTTTAGGTGTGGTCCGAAATTCAAGATGGCTGCCAGTGGCCATTTTATACCGATGATGCAAAAATCAGTTTTTTGTACAGAACTTCTGTATGAAAGTTCTGATTTGAATAAAGTTTTGTATAAATGTTTAGTACCATGGGATACATCACATATAATACGGGTTTTTTTCTTGTGCGTAAATTATGCAAATTAGACTAATTTTGATGTTTTTTGGGGTTACTTTCAGCACTGTAAGTGCAAATGCCAATACGGCTCGGGCTAGAGGCCGTATTTATGAACCGATCTTTACGAAACTTCTTGGGTACCTTTGTTATGACTGTGGGACGAGAACGAGTGTTTTTGGGTGTGGTCCGAAATTCAAGATGGCTGCCAGCTGCCATTTTGTACCGACGATGCAGAAATCTGTTTTTTGTACAGAACTTCCATATGAAAGCTCTGATTTGAATAATTTTTTGTATGAATGTTTAGTACCATGGGATACATCACATATAATACGGGTTTTTTTCTCGTACGTAAATTGTGCAAATTAGACTAATTTTGATGTTTTTTGGGGTTACTTTCAACACTGTAAGTGCAAATGCCAATACGGCTCGGGCTAGAGGCCGTATTTATGAACCGATCTTTACGAAACTTCTTGGGTACCTTTGGTATCACCGTGGGACGAGAACGAGTGTTTTGGGGTCCGGTCCGAAATTCAAGATGGCTGATGGCAGCCATTTTGTACAAAATTAGGTGCAATCAGATTTTTGCACAGACCTTCCATATGAAAGCCCTGATTTGAATAATTTTTTTGTGTGAATGTTTAGTACCATGGGATGCATCACATATAATACGGGTTTTTTTCTCGTGCAGAAATTATGCAAATTAGATGAACTTTGATTTTTTCAGTGCGACTTACACACAGTAAGTACACATGTCAATACGGCTCAGACTAGAGTCTGTATTTATGAACTGATCTTCACGAAATGTCTTGGGTACCTTTGTTATCACCTTGGGACGAGATCGAGTGTTTCTGGGTGCGGTCTAAAATTCAAGATGGCTGCCAGTGGCTATTTTGTACCGAAATTAGGTCTAATCAGTTTTTTGTACACAACTTCTATACAGCTCAGACTAGAGGTCATATTTATGAACCAATCTTTACGAAACTTCTTGGGTACCTTTGTTATCACCGTGGGATGAGAGCCAGTGTTTTTGGGTGTGGTCCGAAATTCAAGATGGCCACCAGCAGCCATTTTGTACCAAAGTTAGTGCAATCAGTCTTTTATATAGAACTTCTCTATGAAAGTTCTGATTTTAATAAATTTTTGTATGAATGTTTAGTAACATGGAATACATCACATATTGTAAGGGTTTTTTTTTCGTGCAGAAATTATGCAAATTAGATGAACTTTGATTTATTCAGTGCAACTTACACAATGTAAGCACACATGTCAATACGGCTCAGGGTAGAGGCTGTATTTATGAACCGATCTTCACAAAACTTCTTGGGTACCTTTGTTATCTCCTTGGGATGAGAATGAGTGTTTCTGGGTACGGTCCAAAATTCAAGATGGCTGCCAGTGGCCATTTTGTACCGAAATTAGGTCCAATCAGTTTTTTGTCACAAGTTCTATACAGCTCGTATTTATGAACTGATCTTCACAAAACTTCTTGAGTACTTTTGTTTTCACCTTGGGACAGGAACGAGTGTGTTTTGGGGTGCCTTTGTTATCACTGTGCTATGAGAACAAATATTTTGGGGTTCAGTCAGACCCACTCTGGGACTCAAAGATTTTTTCTAGTTCAGCATCTGACTGTCACCCACCTTTACAATACTTTACCTATACATTTGTTACAGGCAACGGTCAGTATTTATGTACAGACCGTTACAATACTTTATATGTACCTTTGTTATCAGGTCATTACCTAGATGTTTGTCATTGCTGTGTCACATACTATACATTTACATGTCTTTGTCTTGACAAGTTGAGCTACAGTGTCATTGACACTTTCATTGGTTGATAAATTTATGTTATCCTTTTGGATATTATTATTATTAATATTGGAGTTAGGTGTCAATGGGGGCTGTATGGACAGGATTTCTCCTCTCTGTTGAGGGTAGAATTTCTGTTTTTTGGGTCCCTGTTGGCCATCTGGGTTCAGTTGTGTTCCCGCTGGTCCTTTATTTTCTGCCACTTTTCTCTCTTAGTTGGAGGTGTTCTACTTTCTACATCTGTTGAGTTCACCTTTTCTTCTACTGCTCTCACCTCGGTTATGCCCAGGACTGTTCCTTGAGGGCAATGCCTTTTGCCCAAGCATGTGGTGCATTCTCGTGGCCATTCCTCCCGTACCCCGTGGGGAGTGGGAATGCTGTCATTCGGGGCCTCCCGACACGAGCATGTCTGGTGACAGTAATACCCCCTCCGTGGGGGATGTGCAGTCTTTAACTGTGGTGGATACTGCGGGAGCTGTTGAGTTGTCTGGTGAAGAGATGCCTGGTTCCAGGACTGGCCCCTCTCCAGTCGACATCTGAGGCTGTCACTAGTGTTGTGACTCCTCCTTTGGAGCCGAGCTCGGTTGCTCTCTCCACTTTTCCACCAGTTTCAACAGCTCCCGTCGGATCTGCTGCTACTGATGTTCCATCTGCTACGTCATTGGTCACCATTTCCTGAGTCCTCCCTCTAGCCTGCCAACGCTTATCCCTGCAGGGGTTTGCAGAGAGTCTGGTAGTGTGGACATGGGGTATCAGCCTCAGCCTTCCCTGACTTCAACACGGCGAACTCGGAATGGGCTGCTGACCGAATCCTCTGCTGTGGTCTCTCAGCCGCTGAGCCCAGCAGTTTTCTTATTGGATTCAGATGTTCATGGTGGGGTCCCCATGGACTCTGTTGCATTTCCATCTACTCACTGTGGTCCCATGGCCAGTTTTGTGGGACCGACGCTTTTTGTGCAGCCTGGACCTTCTGTCCCTCAAGAGGTCTGTGGCGACTCTCCTGAGTTCCCGCACTATAGATCCTATGTCGTACCCCTGTACGCATCTGCCTTCAGATGTTTCGGCTGCCACCCGTTGCCCCGCGTCAGGTGTATTTGAGGATCACGACCCTTCGCTGGTTAAAAGGGTCAGGAGTGATGCCACTTTGCCGGTTTGTTCCCATGTTGACCCGGCCGACACGGGTTGTGAGCTTAGGGAGTCCCTCTCCTTGCTCAATCAGGTTCTTTCCAAGAGCCTTCCTGTTGCCTCCAGCGAGGGTACTAGTGGTTTGCAGGCTCCCCCCCCCCCCCACCCGTTGCCCCGCGTCAGGTGTATTTGAGGATCATGACCCTTCGCTGGTTAAAAGGGTCAGGAGTGGTGCCACTTTGCCGGTTTGTTCCCACGTTGACTCGGCCGACGCGGGTCGTGAGCTTAGGGAGTCTCTCTCCTTGCTCAATCAGGTTCTTTCCAAGAGCCTTCCTGTTGCCTCCAGTGAGGGTACTAGTGGTTTGCAGGCTGTATTTGAGGATCATGACCCTTCGCTGGTTAAAAGGGTCAGGAGTGATGCCACTTTGCCGGTTGGTTCCCACGTTGACCAGGCCGACACGGGTCGTGAGCTTAGGGAGTCCCTCTCCTTGCTCAATCAGGTTCTTTCCAAGAGCCTTCCTGTTGCCTCCAGCGAGGGTACTAGTGGTTTGCAGGCTCCCTGGCAAAGTGGCATCACTCCTGACCCTTTTAACCAGCGAAGTTCAAGGCCATGCCCTTCGGCCTCAACCTGGCTCCTTGGGCCTTCACCCGACTGATGTCGCATGTGATAGACTTCTATCGCACACAGCCAAGGGTGACTACTTCGGCATATCTAGACGATATCCTCCAGAGGCATTCCAATGCTGCCTTTCTGGAGTGAGATGTCGACACACTGTTGAGCCTGCTCATGTCGCTAGGGTTCAGAGTCAACGAGGAGAAGTCGGACCTGGTCCCTTCTCACTTGTTTTGTCATCTGGGGATGGACTTCCGTACTCAGCTGAATACAGTGGTGGTTCCCAGGCAAGGGCTGTAATTCTCTCAGCTTTCGCCCTGACTCTGTCCCAGTCCACGTCCGCGACAGTTCGGAGTATTCTCCGGCTGCTCGATCTCTGCGGTTCGGTGGCGTATCTCATTCCTCTAGGTTGGCTGCATGTCAGACCTCTCCAACACTTTCTGCTCAGTCGTTGGAAGCCAAATGTTGATCCTCTGGATCTGGTGCTTCAGTTACCGGTGTCTCTTCATCGTCACCTTCTCACCTGGACGGATGTTCAGAGGATTATGCAGGGAGTTCCATTGGACATACCCACATCCGATCGTGTTCTGATCTTGGATGGGGTGCAACGTTAGATCCTCTAGGTTTTTCCCTTCACGGTGCATGGGATCAGGATGAAGCAGCTCTTCACATCAACCTGAAGGAGATTCTTGCTCTTCTTCTGAGTTTCCGGCAGTGGATCCCCCACCTTTCAAATCGCCAGGTCCTTCTGTTTTCCGACAATTCGACAGTGGTTGCTTACATTCGGAACCAGGGCGGCATGCACTCGGTTCCCATGTACGAATTGGCTCGGGATCTTCTACTGCTCGCTCAGGATGTCAACGCCGGAGTGTTTGTTCGTCACATTCCCTTCGTCTGAACGTCCTAGCCGACTCCCTGTCCCGACGGGGCAGGGTCATTTCCACTGAGTGGATGCTCCACAGGACGGTGTTCCAGTTGCTTTGCAATCTCTGGCGTCGTCCCCTCAACGATCTCTTTGCGACTCGTTGGAACCATCAGGTGGACACTTTCATGTCCCCGTGTCCATATCTTCTGGCTTTCGCCATGGACGCTCTGTCACTCGATTGGAACGGTCTTGTCAGCTATGCCTTCCCACCTGTTCCGATTCTGCCTCAGCTTCTAGCCAAGATACGAACCTGCAGTTGTCGAATCATTCTGATCGCTCCCTTGTCACCTGAACGTGTGTCGATCAATCTGCTCCACTCTCTGTTGGCGGCGGTTCTGGCACATCTCCCTCTACGTTGCGACCTTCTTTGCCAAGGTCACCCGAGGAGGTTTCACGTTGACCCGACTTCATTGTGCTTTCACGCTTATCTTTTGTCAGGTCCTGTCTCCTCCATAGAGGTTTTTCGAGACGAGCAGTGGAGTGCATTTCTTCTTTAAGGTGGCACTCCACTGGTTTAGCCATTGCGGCTAAGTGGAAGGTCTTCTGTAGATGGTGTGTCGATCACTCTGTTGATTATGCCAATCCTTCAATATCACAGATTGCAGAGTTTCTGGTATATCTGTTTGATTCTCGGGGTCTCCAGCCTGTTACCATCAAAGGGTACAGGTCCATGCTTTCGGAGACCTTTTAGTATGTGGGACAGCCTTGTATCGGCACTAACTCCATACCTCTCCAAGCTTGTTTGGCACTTTTCTTTGAAAAGGCCTAGGACTTTGCTGCTTACCCCAAGATGGAATCTTTCTTGGGCGCTGCTTTGCTGGGGGGGGGGGGGGGGGGGGTGCACCGTTCAAACCTTTATCCCAGGTGCATGTGCGTATTCTCACATACAAGACGGATTTCTGATGGCTTTTGCCTCAGCCAGACGGGTTAGTAGTGAGCTTCACGCCCTCTCGGTTGATCCGGCCTTTTTTTGAGGAGCCCTCCCAACAGTGTTACGTTTACCACTGATTGCTCCTTCCTGACCAAGGATCAGATACCAGAAACGACTCCACCTCCTATCTGTATCAGGGCTCTTCCTTGTGCTGAGGATAATCGCCCTTTGCTCTGTCCGGTTTGTGCACTTCACATTTATCTCAATCGGACGCAGTTAATTAGGAAAGGCAGGAAACAATTTTTTTTCTGTCTCTTATTCCTGGTTGACAGAAAATCTCTTCTCAATCCATTTCTTGATGGTTTTGTCTTGCTATTTGCGCGGCTTACGCTCGTCTTGCGACAGACGATTGTATTACCAGTCGTATTTCTGCCCACGAGGTGCGTGCATTGTCTGCCTCTTGGGCTTATGCTAACTCCGTCAAGTTGTCGGATGTTATGCAGACAGCCTACTGGAGAATTGCTTCTACTTTCTCCACCTTCCATCTGTGTCAGTTGCTGGAGCCGTCGGAGGACCTTTTTGCTTTGGGCCTTCTTTCTTCTGCTGAGGCTGTTGTCTGCCCTAGCCATTAGGCTTCTTACAAGGTCAGTTCCAGCTCTGTGCTGTTACTGTCCTTTCTGTCTGTGCGCCACACAGAACCGTACGCCTTATCTCTCATTGTCTTCTACTAATGATTGTGATGCTATGGTTTGATAGGCCTAGGGACCTCTTCCTCTGTCCACGGTTCCAGTGCAATTGGGTTATGTGAGGGTCGGTTATGTGATTCCCTCCATCCTATTGTCTATTTACCCTGTAGTAAATAATTGTAAGGTAGGTTGATAAGAAATTTAAATTTTATAGTAAATTTCCTTTCTTATTATACTTACCACAATTGTTTACATGGAGGCCCTCCCGTCTTCTTATTCGAGTAAGAATCCTTCCTCCCCGCTGATCACATAACTCCAATGTTGGCAGATTCAAAAGAATGATTCATCAGTTACTGACTGCGCACTGGTACCGGAAGCTGTGGATCTGTACTAGGACAAGAGCATCCACTACTGGGTGTGTGCCGGTAGCACTCGACCCAGTTTTGGCTTATTTTTTCTTGGTGCTTTTGCACCACTTTTCTTTCCCAAATCCCTTGGGAGAGATCAAAATAGAGAGTATATTTTCCGAGTTAGGGACTTCCACTGTAGTGCAAGCCTGTAGTAAACAATTGTGGTAGGTATAATAAGAAAGGAAATTTACTATAAAATTTAAATTTCCGATTTACACAACATGTTGATATTGGTTTTCGGATGATAACTTTAGTTTGACTGAACAAAATTTTACACACAGGTTGTATGACCACATAATACAGATTGGGATTGATAGTGGGCATTGTCCGATGAAACAAAATTTTATACTTAGGTTTATAACCACATAATAGAGGTTGGGATTGATATTTTTGGGCAGAGTTATTGCCCTTTTCCAACTTAGAAGACCTGTTGAATTGGTTTCCGGATGATAACTTGAGTTATAGGTATCTGCTTCCAATCAAACTTGGAATATAGCTTACTGTATACAATATTCCAGATGAGTTTCATTTTGAGTGTGGTGCGATAATTCACTCTTTTTGGACTTTGTTAACCACTAAATATAGTTTATCATGAAGCAGGGAAAGTAGTGTCCCATGGACACATTTGGTGGCCTGCTGTATTGGTGTTATGGTTTAATGGAGATAAGATAAAATAAGATATTTATTTATTCAATATCAACAAAGATAAATGACTAGAAACTCATGCTTAGCAGTGTGGGGTGTAGCATACCCAACTTTGACGTTGCACTTGTTTGTTCAGTATCACATCACTGTTTTTATGAACCAGTATCTGCACAAGGTGAATCAATTCCAGAAAATAGATTTGTGTAGTGTACGTTGAGTTGTTAAATTACAACAAAAAATGGTAAGTTGTGCCTTTTGTGTTAAGTTTATGAAGTCTCCAAAATTGCTTCAAATGTCCGTTTTGGAATTTTACCTGGTAAATATTTCATTGATAAGTTGCATATATTATTCCTATTATAGTGTAGTGATTGGCTGTAGTGTTGGAGTTGGACTAATCAAACTGCTTGGTGCAGTCATGTGTCAAATGGTACGTAATTCCCTTGTGGTATTCAGGCCACTCAGGTATTTGGACAGTGATATGATTATTTTGTCACGTTGCACCAACCCTGAATATCAACTGTATGTACTAATATTCTGTGGTTTTCTTGATGAAAAGGACATTAACTCCTAGCCATTGACTTCCAACTGTCACAACCCATTCCCTCTCCCATCTCCCCTCCTCATCACTCACCACCCCATGAATATGGGGTTAATGTTCAAACTTTTGGTACATAGGGATGGATTATGGTCAGCCCAGTGTGTTTGGGCCCTCTCAAACTATTGAATTCTGGTGTATTCCCTTATAAAAAATTTGCGGAATTGGATTAAAAAGAATATGCGAAAAATGGGGCCTGGAAATTTGGCAATAGTCAGGGCAATTTCTTGAAATATTACAAGAATTTTATTCGTTTGATAGGAGTTTACTCTATAACCTCAATGCAGTTAACTTGTAGAGTGCTATATGAATTTTGGTCATCAGAATTTGTTGGCATGTCTTTGCCTTGTTTATGAGAGAGTTCCCAAAGACTAAATTATTTCATTTTAAAGATAATATGAGGCACACCCATAGAATATGAAGCCTTTAAGTTATGGTACATGTACTTCAGAACAGACCCTAAATATGTGCTTCCAGCACTTTTCCAGTTAATAGGTCAAATTTGTACTAAGAATGTGGTAAATAATTTTGTATTTGGAAGTGATATTCAATTTACAGGGTTATTCAATAACTGGTAGAGTGCTAAATTATTTTAGTCCAGCAAATCTTGTTAACATATCTTTCCATTGTTACAATTTATGGGAGAGTGCCTATGGGCACTGTCCAATAAATAGTAAATAGGCAAACACTTACAGACTAAATAATATCACTTCAAAGATAAAACAAAGCACTTCCACTGAATATGAGCCTTCAAGTTGTGGTACCTGCACTTCAGAATAAAACCTAAATATGTGCTTCCAGCACTCTATCAGTTAAGAGCTATCCAATAAAGTTGGTTCCACTCAGGAAAACTAAATTGTGATGCTTGTGCATTTGGAAATGTTATTGTTCACATATCCAAATTATGTCTCCGAGGTACACACACACAATGCTAAGAGTGGAGCCACTTAATTGTATATCTCTTAACCCATTACCTAACACAAAGGGCAGACAACACTACTTGCAAACAAAATTCTTGAATAACTAATTTTTTTTTTTATTTAGATTGACTGTGTCGTAACTGCCTTTGGGAATGTGAATCGTGAACCAGTCTATTCTGTTCGAATATTTGAATTTATAATTTTTCTGATAATTGAGTTTCGTATTCTCGAAACATTTTTTAAAAATATTTTTAATAATTGTATTTTTTTTATTGCCAAATTTTAGCTTATGCCATGGCCATTCGTCCGTCCTCTGTCTGTCCGTGAACAATTCAATACGGCTTGGGCTATAGGCCGTATTTATGAACCGATCTTTACGAAACTTCTTCTTGGGTACCTTTGTTATGACCGTGGGACGAGAACGAGTGTTTTGGTGTCCGATCCGAAATTCAAGTTGGCCGCTGGCGGCCATTTTGTACAGACTTAGGTGCAATCAGATTTTTGTGCAGAACTTCCATATGAAAGCGCTGGTTTGAATAATTTTTTGTATGAATGTTTAGTACCATGGGATACATCACATATAATACAGGTTTTTTTCTCGTACGTAAATTATGCAAATTAGACTAACTTTGATGTATTTAGTGTTACTTTCAGCACTGTAAGTGCAAATGCCAATATGGCTCAGACTAGAGGCCATATTTATAAACCGATCTTTACAAAACTTCTTGGGTACCTTTGGTATCACCGTGGGACGAGAACGAGTGTTTTTGGGTGCGGTCTGAAATTCAAGATGGCCAAAGGCAGCCATTTTGTACAAAATTAGGTGCAATCAGATTTTTGCACAGAACTTCCATGAAAGCACTGATTTGAAAAATTTTTTGTGTGAATGTTTAGTACCATGGGATACATCACATATAATACAGGTTTTTTTTCTTGTGCAGAAATTATGCAAATTAGATGAACTTTGATTTTTTCAGTGCTTCTTACACACAGTAAGTACACATGTCAATACGGCTCAGGCTAGAGGCTGTATTTATCAATCGATCTTCACAAAACTTCTTGGGTACCTCTGTTATCACCTTGGGACGAGAACGAGTGTTTCTGAGTGCAGTCCAAAATTCAAGATGGCTGCCAGTGGCCATTTTGTACCGAAATTAGGTCTAATCAGTTTTTTGTACACAACTTCTATACGGCTCAGGCTAGAGGCCGTATTTATGAACCGATCTTTACGAAACTTCTTGGGTACCTTTGTTATCACCGTGGGATGAGAACGAGTGTTTTTGGGTGTGGTCCAAAATTCAAGATGGCCACCAGCAGCCATTTTGTACCAAAATTAGTGCAATCAGTCTTTTGTACAGAACTTCTGTATGAAAGTTTTGATTTGAATAAATTTTTGTATGAATGTTTAGTAAAATGGAATACATCACATATAGTACGGGGTTTTTTCTCGTGCAGAAATTATGCAAAATAGATGAATGTTGATTTATTTAGTGCTACTTATACACTGTAAATGCACATGTCAATACGGCTCGGGCTAGAGACTGCATTCATCACCGATCTTCACAAAACTTCTTGGGTACCTTTGTTATCACCTTGGGACGAGAACAAGTGTTTCTGAGTGCGGTCCAAAATTCAAGATGGCTGCCAGTGGCCATTTTGTACCAAAATTAGGTCCAATCAGTTTTTTGTTACAACTTCTGTACAGCTCGTATTTATGAACTGATCTTCACGAAACTTCTTGGGTACCTTTGTTTTCCTGGGACAGGAATGAGTGTGTTTTGGGGTGCCTTTGTTATCACTGTGCAATGAGAACAAATATTTTGAGGTTCAGTCAGACCCACTCTGGGACTCAAAGATTTCTTTTCTAGTTTAGCATCTAACTGTCGCCCACCTTTACAATACTTTACCTATACATTTGTTACAGGCTGCGGTCAGTATTTATGTACAGACCATTACAATACTTTATATGTACCTTTGTTATCAGGTCATTACCTAGATGTTTGTCATTGCTGTGTCACATTCTATACATGTACATGTCTTGACAAGTTGAGCTACAGTGTCATTGACACTTTCATTTTTAGCTCAACTTTACATAGTCAAGATAAGCTATTGCCATCACGCGTGCGGAAGTCTGTTAGTCTGTGAGTCTGTGACGTCGGTTCACATTTTCCTTTAGCACGGGCTACACCCCGCAGTTCTTGTCTGATCGTCACGAAATTTCATATGCAGGTTTGGGGTCATGTCTAGATGAGAACGTCCCCTTTTGGTCGCGATCGGGCAACCGGTATGGCTGCCCGAGCCCAAAACCCGAAAACCATTAGCACAGTCTACAGGTTGTATTTATGAAGGGATTTCATTGTAACTTGGTAGGATGCCTCTGTATAATGCCTAGATGAGAACGTCCCCTTTTGGGCATGATCTATCAACCGTGATGGCTGCCCAAGCCCGAAATCCAAAAACTTTTAGCACAGTCTGCAGGTCATGTTTAATGTGGAGGGATTTCATTGTAACTTGGTAGGATGACTCCTTATGATGTCTAGATGAGAATTTCCCCATTTGGGCATGATCTGCCAACCGTGACGACTGTCCGAGCCCAAAACCCGAAAACCTTTACCACAGTCTACAGGTCATATTTATTGAGGAATTTCATTGTAACTTGGTGGGTTGACTTCATACAATGTCTAGATGAGAAAGTCATCTTTTGGGCATGATTGGGCAACTGTGACGGCTACAGGGGCCCAAAGCCCAAAAACCTTTAGCACAGTCTAGAGGTCATATTTATGAAGGGATTTCATTGTAACTTGGTAGGATGACTCCAAATAATGTCTAGATGAGAACATCCCATTTTGATCGCGATCATGCAGTCTTGATGGGTGCCCGAGCCCAAAAACCTTTAGCATAGGCAAAAGGTCATATTTATGGAAGGATTTCATTGTAACCTGTTAGGTTGACTCCACGTAATGCCTAGATGATGACATCCCCTTTTGGTCATGATTGGTCAGTTGTGATGGCTACTAGTGCCCGAAGCCCGAAAACCTTGAACACAGTCTACAGGTTATATTTATGAAGGGATTTCATTGTAACTTCTTAGGATCACTCCAGATGATGCCCAGATGAGATTGTCCCTTATGGTTGCGATCATTCAGCCATGATGGCTGCCCGAGCCTGAAGCCCGAAAACCTTTAGCACAGTCTACAGGTCATATTTATGAAGGGATTTCATTGTAACTTGGTAGGTTAACTTCATATAATGTCTAGATGAGAACGTCCCCTTTTGGACATGATTGGGCTACTGTGACAGCTAAAGGTGCCCGAAGCACGAAAACCTTTAGCACAGTCTGCAGGTCATATTTATGAGGGGATTTCATTGTATCTTGGTAGGATGACTCCAAATAATGTCTAGATGAGAACATCCCATTTTGATCGTGATCATTCAGTCTTGATGGGTGACCAAGCCCAAAAACCTTTAGTATAGGTAAAAGGTCATATTTATGGAAGGATTTCATTGTAACCTATTAGGTTGACTCCATATAATGCCTAGATGATGACATCCCCTTTTGGTCGTGATTGGTCAGCTGTGATGGCTACAAGTGCCCGAAGCCCAAAAACCTTGAGCACAGTCTACAGGTCATATTTATGAAGGGATTTCATTGTAACTTTGTAGGATCACTCCAGATGATGCCCAGATAAGATTGTCCCCTTTGGTTGCGATCAATCAACCATGATGGCTGCCAGAGCCCAAAGCCCAAAAACCTTTAGCACAGTCTACGGGTCATATTTATTAAGGGATTTCATTGTAACTTGGTAGATTGACTTCATATAATGTCCAGATGAGAACGTCCCCTTTGGACGCAATTGGGAAACTGACGGCTACAGGGGCCCAAAGCCCAAAAACCTTTAGCACAGTCTAGAGGTCATATTTATGAAGGGATTTCATTGTAACTTGGTAGGATGACTCCAAATAATGTCTAGATGAGAACATCCCATTTTGATCGCGATCATGCAGTCTCGATGGGTGCCCGAGCCCAAAAACCTTTAGCATAGGCAAAAGGTCATATTTATGGAAGGATTTCATTGTAACCTGTTAGGTTGGCTCCATGTAATGCCTAGATGATGACATCCCCTTTTGGTCGTGATTGGTCAGTTGTGATAGCTACTAGTGCCCGAAGCCCGAAAACCGTGAGCACAGTCTACAGGTCATATTTATGAAGGGATTTCATTGTAACTTCTTAGGATCACTCCAGATGATGCCCAGATGAGATTGTCCCTTATGGTTGCGATCATTCAGCCATGATGGCTGCCCGAGCCCGAAGCCCGAAAACCTTTAGCACAGTCTACAGGTCATATTTATGAAGGGATTTCATTGTAACTTGGTAGGTTAACTTCATATAATGTCTAGATGAGATGATTGGGCTACTGTGACAGCTAAAGGTGCCCGAAGCACGAAAACCTTTAGCACAGTCTGCAGGTCACATTTATGAGGGGATTTCATTGTAACTTGGTAGGATGACTCCAAATAATGTCTAGACGAAAACGTCCCATTTTGGCCATGATCATTCAGCCTTGATGGGTGCCCGAGCCCAAAAACCTTTAGCATAGGCAGAAGGTTATATTTATAGAAGGATTTCATTGTAACCTGTAAGGTTGACTCCATATAATGCCTAGATGATGACATCCCCTTTTGGTCTGTGATGGCTACAGGTGCCCGAAGCCCGGAAAACCTTTAGCACAGTCTACAGGTCATATTTATGAAGGGATTTCATTGTAACTTCGCAGGATCACTCCAGATGATGCCCAGATGAGATTGTCCCCTTTGGTTGCGATCATTCAACCATGATGGCTGCCCGAGCCGGAAGCCCGAAAACCTTAAGCACAGTCTACAGGTCATATTTATGAAGGGATTTCATTGTAACTTGGTAGGTTGACTTCATATAATGTCTAGATGAGAACGTCCCCTTTTGGACATGATTGGGCAACTTTGACGGCTAAAGGTGCCCGAAGCCCGAAAACCTTTTGCACTGTCTACAGGTCATATTTATGAAGGGATTTCATTGTAACTTGGTAGGATCACTCCAAATAATGTCTAGATGAGAACGTCCCATTTTGGCCATGATCATTCAGTCTTGATGGGTGCCCGAGCCCAAAAACCTTTAGCATAGGCAAAAGGTTATATTTATAGAAGGATTTCATTGTAACCTGTTAGGTTGACTCCATATAATGCCTAGATGATGACATCCCCTTTTGGTCGTGATTGGTCAGCTGTGATGGCTACAGGTGCCCGAAGCCCGAAAACCTTGAGCACAGTCTACAGGTCATATTTATGAAGGGATTTCATTGTAATTTCGCAGGATGACTACAGATGATGCCCAGATGAGATTGTCCCCTTTGCTTGCGATCATTCAACCATGATGGCTGCCCGAGCCCGAAGCCCAAAAACCTTTAGCACAGTCTACAGGTCATTTTTATGAAGGGATTTCATTGTAACTTGGTAGGTTAACTTCATATAACGTCTAGATGAGAACGTCCCCTTTTGGACATGATTGGGCTACTGTGACGGCTAAAGGTGCCCAAAGCCCGAAAACCTTTAGCACAGTCTTCAGGTCATATTTATGAGGGGATTTCATTGTAACTTGGTAGGATGACTCCAAATAATGTCTAGATGAGAACATCCCATTTTGATCGTGATCATTCAGCCTTGATGGGTGCCCGAGCCCAAAAACCTTTAGTATAGGTAAAAGGTCATATTTATGGAAGGATTTCATTGTAACCTATTAGGTTGACTCCATATAATGCCTAGATGATGACATCCCCTTTTGGTCGTGATTGGTCAGCTGTGATGGCTACAAGTGCCCGAAGCCCAAAAACCTTGAGCACAGTCTGCAGGTCATATTTATGAAGGGATTTCATTGTAACTTTGTAGGATCACTCCAGATGATGCCCAGATGAGATTGTCCCCTTTGGTTGCGATCAATCAACCATGATGGCTGCCAGAGCCCAAAGCCCAAAAACCTTTAGCACAGTCTACAGGTCATATTTATTAAGGGATTTCATTGTAACTTGGTAGATTGACTTCATATAATGTCTAGATGAGAACGTCCCCTTTGGACGCAATTGGGAAACTGACGGCTACAGGGGCCCGAAGCCTGAAAACCTTTAGCACAGTCTGCAGGCCATATTTATGAGGGGATTTTCATGTAACTTGATAGGATGACTCGTTTTGGAATAATTTCACTGTAACTTGGTAACTTTTGTTGATATACGTTAACTGTGAGGGCCACATACATTAACTGTGAGGTCATATTAACCCACCCCTCAGCTCTTTATTACAGTGTACACCTCATATTATTTTTATCATAAACATAGCACACAGGGAACAGAAATGAACATATTCCCAATTATCACAATTCTTGTCTCATAATCCTTTCATAAACATTGAACATTATCCTTTTCATCAAACACAACACACAAGTTAAGCTACAGTGTCATTGACACTTTCATTTATTATGAATTGCAATCGTCCGGAATATAAAAATTTGTCGAATCTAATCCTATATTTTCCATGGTATTTACTACTTGTCAGATCGATGATCACGAAATTATAAGGTGCACAATACCACACCAACTTACAGAATCTCTTGAATACATTTTTGCTTGCGTCGTTGGCCATGGGATCGTCATAGATGTTATTGGGATTCTTGAGATCTTGACGAAACAGACACAGAAAATTCACATTCTCTCTTATGGAATGTCTCTGCAATCGGAAATAATTTTGAGATAGATAGAAACAGTCCACGTTGCCGTGACGTCCTCAAACCTAGTAAGATTCACAATGATTCTGTTTCTCCAACATTAGGTCATTGAAGATCATGAGATTTCTTTGCTCCGAATTCAAGTCACGAGGATTGGGCACGTCGTTCTCATTTTCATAAAATTGACATTCCACATTCGATGTTTCATTATTTCCGAGTTCTCTTGATGTTTCTTACAAGATCGTTGTGAGCAATGGATCACATTTTTCGAATTTGTCTCGGTGATCAAAGATTCTCATAATGTCCTTTGGTAAGTTTGTGCTTAGAGCTTTTCACAAAAATTTGTATTCGGGTTGAAAGACTCTTACCAAACATGAACAATCTATTGTAATCCAACCACTCCAGTTGCAACAACAGATTCATCAATAGATTCATCTTTCCACAATTTGATTTTCCCACCATCAATCCTCTTATGCTTTGGGGAAAGAGTTTGTGATTCGATCTCTCAGTCTTTGGTTGCATTCAACGATAAATCTTTGATTTCTATTCTTTTCTTTTTTCCCCCAAGTTATTTGTTTATGGTTTTTAGCTCAACTTTGACGAAAGTCAAATTTGAGCTTATGCCATGGCCAGTCGTCCATCTGGCCATCTGTCTATCCTGTCCGTCAGCAATTCAATACGGCTCAGGCTAGAGGCCATATTTAGGAACCGATCTGTACAAAACTTCTTGGGTACCTTTGTTATGCCCGTGGGACGAGAACGAGTGTTTTGGGGTCCGATCCGAAATTCAAGTTGGCCGCTGGCAGCCATTTTGTACAAAATTAGATGCAATCAGATTTTTGCGCAGAACTTCCATATGAAAGCTCTGATTTGAATAATTTTTTTTATGAATGTTTAGTATCATGGGATACATCACATATAATACAGGTTTTTTTCTCGTGCGTAAATTATGCAAATTTGACTAACTTTGATCTATTTAATGTTGCTTTCAGCACTGTAACTGCAAATGCCAATACGGCTCGGGCTAGAGGCCGTATTTATGAACTGATCTTTACGAAACTTCTTGCATACCTTTGGTATCACCGTGGGACGAGAATGAGAATTTTTGGGTCCGGTCCAAAATTCAAGATGGCCGATGGCAGCCATTTTGTACAAAATTAGGAGGTGCAATCAGATTTTTGCGCAGAACTTCCATATGAAAGCGCTGATTTGAATAATTTTTTGTGTGAATGTTTAGTACCATGGGATACATCACATATAATACTGGTTTTTTACTCGTGCAGAAATGATGCAAATTAGATGAACTTTGATTTTTTCAGTGCTACTTCCACACAGTAAGTACACATGTCAATACGTCTCAGACTAGAGTCTGCATTTATGAACCGATCTTCACGAAACATCTTGGGTACCTTTGTTATCACCTTGGGATGAGAACGAGTGTTTCTGGGTGCGGTCCAAAATTCAAGATGGCTGCCAGTGGCCATTTTGTACCAAAATTAGGTCTAATCAGTTTTTTGTACACAACTTCTATAAGGCTCAGGCTAGAGGCCGTATTTATGAACCGATCTTTACGAAACTTCTTGGGTACCTTTGTTATCACCGTGGGTTGAGAACGATTGTTTTTGGGTGTGGTCCGAAATTCAAGGTGGCCACCAGCAGCCATTTTGTACCAAAATTAGTGCAATCAGTTTTTTGTACAGAACTTCTGTATGAAAGTTCTGATTTGAATAAAATTTTGTACGAATGTTTAGTAACATGGAATACATCACATATAGTACAGGTTTTTTTCTCGTGCAGAAATTATGCAAATTAGATGAACTTTGATTTATTCAGTGCTACTTGTACACAGTAAGTGCACATGTCAATACAGCTCGGGTTAGAGGCTGTATTTTAATAATGAACCGATCTTCACGAAACTTCTTGGGTACCTTTGTTATCACCTTGGGACGAGAACGAGTGTTTCTGGTGCAGTCCAAAATTCAAGATGGCTGCCAGTGGCCATTTTGTACCGAAATTAGTTCCAATCAGTTTTTTGTCACAACTTCTATACGGCTCGTATTTATGAACTGATCTTCACAAAACTTCTTGGGTACCTTTGTTATCACCTTGGGACAGGAACGAGTGTGTTTTGGGGTGCCTTTCTTATCACTGTGCTTTGAGAACAAATATTTTGGGGTTCAGTCCGACCAACTCTGGGACTCAATGATTTCTTTTCTAGTTTAGCATCTGACTGTCACCCACCTTTACAATACTTTACCTATACATTTGTTACAAGCTACAGTCAGTATTTATGTACAGACCATTACAATAATTTATATGTACCTTTGTTATCAGGTCATTACCTAGATGATTGTCTTTGCTGTGTCACGTGTCACATACTATACATGTACATGTCTTAACAAGTTGAGCTACAGTTTCATTGACACTTTCATTTTAAACTATTTTTTATTTTATTCATTTTTTTTATATACTGAGTCAAAAAAGAAAGTATAATAGTAACAAATGTGAAAAAATAGCACAAAGGATGAAATATAATAGTTCTAATGTTGCATGTTTTTGGACAAGAAGTTGTGCAAAGAGTTTAATGACATGTTGTCCACCCAACCATATACAATTTTGCTACGGATTTCAAAATAGCATGTGCTACCCGAGAATGTCAAATTGAATGGGTGACCGACGATTTTCTTTGTGTTATGTTGTGCTAGAGAGCCTGGGTTATTGAGAAAACATGCTAGTTTTTATCTTCCGACATTCTAAAAAATGCCAAGGTTAACCGAAAATCAGATGTTGCGTGCCATTGGTATGCATGAGGCTGGGATACCTCCAGATGAGCTCGCTGCTGAGTTCGGAGTCACTGTGGCCACTATTTACCATCTCATTGGAAGGTATAGAACCACTGCATCTACTACCGACGTACCACGTTTGGGTTGACCAAGAGTTACGACAACTGCACAAGACCGACACATCAGGATGTCTCACTTGCGGGATCGCTTCCTCCCGGCGACGAGGACAGCAGCAATTACTACTGGTAGAACTAACAATAGAATTAGTGCACAAACTGTCTGCAACAGACTCACTGAACTCAGCATCCGAAGTAGGCAGTCCATACCTCGGACCAATCCTTACCCAACGTCATTGTACAGTCAGAATGGAATTGGTATGTCAGCGTATTCGCTGGACTCAGCAGCGTTGGAGCACAGTTCTTTTTAGTGATGAATCACGATTTTGTCTATGGTGCACTGATGGTAGGGCAAGAGTGTATCGCCAACGAGGAGAACGGTTTTCTGATGCTTGCGTGCAGGAAGGCGACCGTAAAGCTGTTGTTGTCCCATTGTTCAAAGCTAACGTCGGATTGCAGCAAGACAATGCCCGATGTCACATGACGCGTATCTGTCATAACTTTCTTGAGGAGCAGAGCATCAAACTTCTTCCCTGGCCCCCACTTTCGCCAGATTTGTTGCCAATCGAGCATCTTTGGGATTAATTGGACTGTCAGGTACGACTTCATGATCTTCAGACGTTAGACGATTTACATAATGTTCTAAGGCAGGAGTGGAACGCACTACCACAGGGTGACATCCAGAGATTTATCAGGTCCATGCACCATCGATGTCTTGCCATCCAAGAGGCAAGCAGTGGGCATACATGCTATTGACTGCATGTGTGAACTTTTCATTTCACCCCATGTCTGAATTGCGACATCCTGACCTGACGCTGGCAACAGTAAGAACATGAATTTATGCAAATTCATACAGCTAGACTCGAAATATGAATTTACAACAATTTGTTTGGGCTTAAAGTCAATAGTACTAAAAAAATTGCTCCTCAAAGTTTATTATTGTATGTTGCTGTATTTAGTTTGTATTTGTATACATGTTGTATTACAAAATAAAATCATTCATTCATTATACTTTCTTTTTTGACTCAGGATAAATATGATAAAAAAAAAAAAATTTCATGTTTTTCTTTCTGACTTTAAACCATTTTCCATCGTGATCCGCTTCTGTTCAACGTCTTATTTCCAAGTTTCATCTTCACTAGAATCACTTCTGATGATGATTACAATTTCGGTCGTTTAGCCAGTAGCAGTCTTATCGACTTCTGAATTAAATCGGCACATTTCTTGCAAGCTTCTGAAGCAATTGTAGTATGCACTTCCACTTTCATATTAATTAGGGCCCCGCCAAGAGGCGGACGCCCTATAGTGATCGCTCTGTCCATGGGTCTGTGCATCCATCTGTGCGTCCGTCCGTCCTTGCATAATCTTTCTCTCTTAATAGATAAGGTTTGATATTTGACATGTGGGTATATTATCTCAAGACGATGTGTCACGTACCACGGTTGCCTTGCTTTGACCTTGAACTTTGACCTCAAGGTCAAATTATTCCGAATTTGGGGTTCTTTTCTGACAAGTTCGTGTCGGGGCTGTAACTTTTTTCCCTTAATAGATATGGTTTTGATATTTGGTATGTGGATAGATTATCTCAAGATGACATGTCGCGTACCCAGGCTGCCATGCTTTGACCTTGAAGTTTGACCTCAAGGTCAAATTATTCCGAATTTGGGGTTCTTTTCTGAGAAGTTCGTGTCCGGGCTGTAACTTTTTCCCTTAATAGATAGGGTTTTGATATTTGGTATGTGGATAGATTATCTCAAGATGACATGTCGCGTACCCAGGTTGCCATGCTTTGACCTTGAAGTTTGACCTCAAGGTCAAATTATTCCGAATTTGGGGTTCTTTTCTGAGAAGTTCGTGTCCGGGCTGTAACTTTTTCCCTTAATAGATAGGGTTTTGATATTTGGTATGTGGATAGATTATCTCAAGATGACGTGTTGCGTACTCAGGTTGCCATGCTTTGACCTTGAAGTTTGACCTCAAGGTCAAATTATTCAGAATTTGGGGTTTTGTTCGGACAAGTTTGTGTCCGGGAAGGGATTTTAATCAGATTTTACCTATTGCTTGAAATATTTTAGTATTACGGTTCACATACCTAACATCGGTTAGTTGCTGCAGGGCCCGCAGAGATGGAGTCCATCTCCGTGATATCTAGTTTTTTTTTATAATATTATTTTTATTCAACTTTTCTTCTTTTTTTTCCTGTTTTATTTTATATCTCCTCTTTCAATGCATTCATGATCGATTTATACGTTTCTGTATTCAACACCTTCTGTCGCAACAATTTGTCACAGATGCTCAACAACTCGTTTCTCACTTCAGTATTACTGCCTTCTCAACTCACCCTCAAGAGATCTAGTCTCTGCAGCAGCACATTAGGATTGCAAGGAATGATCGTGGCGGTGGTTGTCATTCCCTTACCTTGTGCTTCCCACACTGGTTTCACCACTTGTTTCCATTTCACACCTCTATTCACTTTAGGTCTCGTCTCTGTGGGATCATTATTCCTTTTCATGACGTTCGTCCGAACCAAGAGATCGCCGTAATTATCATAAACCTCGTCACTGTAATAGTTTCATCTCGATGTCGCCCATTCATTTAGCCATATTGCTCTCAAAATATTCCTCTTCAGTTCTAGAAATCGACAAACCGTCTCTTCTGTCAAGTTGGGATCTTTGATCTTTAAAAATGACATGCTTTTTTTAATATTACTTTTTTTTTATTTTGTATTTTTATTAGCTCACCTGGCCTAAAAGGCCATTTGAGCTTTTCTCATCACTTGGCTTCCATCGTCCGACGTCCATCGTCTGGCGTCCGTAAACTTTTCACATTTTCATCTTCTTCTCTGTAACCGCTGAGCTGCTGTGAACCAAACTTGGCAGGAATGGTCTATGGGAGGTTCTCTACAAACAATCCTCATTTTGTTCCCGTCGGATGAAAAACATGGCTTCCAGAGGCATTCTTTGATTCTGATTGGTGGATTTTGAAAAAATCTTCTCTGAAACCTCATCATTTAATGTTGATTGTGTTGCAAACATGGCTTCAGTTGCGGCTTATAGTTACTATAGAAAACCTATGGGAAATCACATTTTCACCTTCTTCTCTGGAACTACTGAGCCGATGTGAACCACACTTGGCAGGAATGATCTATGGGAGTGCCTCTACAAACGATCCTCATTTTGTTCCCGTGGGTTGAAAAACATGGCCGCCAGAGGCATTCTTTGATTCTGATTGTTGGATTTTCAAAAATCTTCTCCTCTGAAACTACCAGGTGAGGGCCACATACATTAACTGTAAGGGCCACATTAACCCACCCCTCATTTCTTTAGAACAGTCTACACCTCAAATTATTTTTATTGAAAACATAGCATACAGGGAACAGAAATTAACGTATTCGCAATTATCACAATTCTTGTCTTATTTCATAATCCTTTCATAAATATTGAACATTATCCTTTTCATCAAACACAACACACAGACAAGTTAAGCTACAGTGTCATTGACACTTTCATTTGATTCTGATTGGTGGATTTTGAAAAATCTACTCCACTGAAACCACAGGGCCAAATGTTTTGAAACTTTGCATGGTTGATGACTGAGACACCCTCTTCCAACCGTCTTCATTTAATGTTGATCGGGTTGCAAAAATGGTAGCAATTGTGGCTTATAGTTACTATAGAAGTCCTATGGGAAATCACATTTTCATCTTCTTCTCTGGAATTACTTACTGAGCTGACATGAACCAAACCTGGCAGGGATAGTCTATGGCAGGTCCTCTACAAATGCTCCTCATTTTGTTACCGTGCATCGAAAAACGTGGCTGCCAGAAGCATTTTTTTATTCTGATTGGTGGATTTTCAAAAATCTTCTCCTCTGAAACCACAGGGCCAAATGCTTTGAAACTTTGCATGGTTGATGACTGGGACACCCTCTACCAATGATCCTCATTTTATGTTGATCGTGTTGCAAACATGGCTGCAATTGTGGCTTATAGTTACTATAGAAACCCAATGGGAAATCACATGGGAAATCACATTTTCATCTTCTTCTCTGGAACTATTGAGCCGACGTGAAGCAAACTTTGCTGGAATGGTCTATGGGAGGCTCTCTACAAACGGTCCTCTTTTTTTTCCCATTGGTTGGAAAATAAGGCCACTAGAGACATTCTCTGATCCTGATTGATGGATTTTGCAAAAATCTTCCCCTTTGAAACTACAAAGTCAAATGGTTTGAAGCTTCACATGATTGAGGACTGGGACACCTACCAATGATCCTCATGTAATGTTGATGTAATGTTGCTAACATGGCCACAATTGCAGCTCATAGTTACCATGGAAAGCCTAGATGGGACATCACATTTTTATATGTAGTTCCAGGTGAGCGATTACAGGCTCTTTGGAGCCTCCAGTTTAAAATTTGTTTTTGGTTTCCTTCTACTTAATAATATATAGAAAAAAAGCCAACATATATAAATATGTATTTCTCCTCAGACAGAACCGCAAGCGATCACTGGGGAAATATTCTCACACATCTGAGTGTTCTCTGTTGAATCAACTACATCCGTTGATGAGACATTGCAACATGCAGGTAGAAAATTACACGTATTTTTTGCAATTTTGACGATTTCTGGTCTTCAGCATTGAAGACATCACAGCCCAATCTGCCAACTCCGTTGATGAGACACTTCAGAAAACCAACAAAAAATTACACGTTTTGACATTTTGTGTCACAATGTGTCATTTTGCATCAGAGATATCCCGGCAAAATCGATGAATTTGATCGAAGAAACAGAATCAAGTAAAAAAACATGGTTTGGCTCTGGTATCAACTTCATCTTGCATTTGCGGTATCTTCTCTGTCGCCACTATCATCTTGGATAAAAATGCACTGAATTCTCGTACTGTGCTTGAACCGGATAATCTCAAAAAATTTTAAGATTTTATAATATTTTAGAAGATTTTATTTTTAATCAATTCGACTGACAAGATGGGACAGATCCTCGTAGTATCTCTATCAACCATTCTCTATCCCATCCGATTTCCAACTCCAAAAAGTTGTGAGTTCTCTCACAATATACCAAGATTTTGCGAGAAGTCCAAAGTGACCCAGTTTTGCAGGGTTTTTGGACTTAGGTAATTTCTTGAGAAAATAAGCTCGAAAATTGTGAGAAGTCAAAAGGACGTCAAGTGACCCAGAATGCTCAATTATACTCTACTGTGGCCATCTTGGTCCACAATTTCCTTTGGCACACCACGCAGGTCGCATTTATGATCAGATCACTTTGAAACTTGGCATGCTTGTTTGGGGTGACCTCCAGATGGGTGCTATCGATTTTCTTCTATTTCTGTCAAAAAATGTTCCCGCTGGCAACATTCTTAGAACTTAATTAGTTTAGTCAGACCTAATATTTCCCTTTGGCACACCCTACTGGGCACATTTATGATCAGATTGCTTTGAAACCTGGCATGCTTGTTTGGGGTGACCTCTAGATGGGAGCTGTCGATTTTCTTCCATTTCCATCCAAAAATGTTGCCATTGGCAACGTTCTTAGAACTTAGTTAACTCGGACCTCAATATTTCACTTTGGCACACCCTGCAGTGCACATTTTTGACCGGAACGCTTTGAAACTTGGTGTGCTTGTTTGGGGTGACCTCTAGATGGGAGCTATCGATTTTCTTCTATTCCCGTCAAAATATTGCAACTGGCAATGACCTTTGAACTTAGTTTAGTCAGACCTCAATATTTTCCTTTGGCATTCCATACAGGGAACATTTATGATTGGATTGCATTGAAACCCGGTATGCTTGTTTGAGGGTGACCTTCAGAGCTATCGATTTTCTTCAGTGACCTTTGAACTTAGTTAAATCAGGCATCAATATATTCCTTTGGCATGCTCTGCAGTGCACCTTTATGATCAGATAGGTTTGAAACTTGCTATGCTTGTTTGGAGTCACCTCTAGATGGGTGCTACTGATTTTCTTCGATTTCCATCAAAAAATGCTGCCGCAGGCAATAGTCTTCGATGAACTTAGTGCAGTTATGCATCAATATATCCCTTTGGCACTCCTTACAGTGCACATTTATGATCCGATCGCTTTGAAATCTGGTGTGCCTGTTTGGGGGGACCTATAGATGGGAGCTATCCTCTTTCTTCTATTTTTGTCAAAAAATGTTGCAGCTGGCAACGACCTTTGAACTTAGTTTAGTTAGACCTTAATATTTCCCTTTGGCACACCCTACAGGGAACATTCATGATTGGATTGCATTGAAACCTTGTATGCTTGTTTGGGGTGACCTCTAGATAGCAGCTAATTATTTTCTTCCATTTCCATCAAATATAGTTGCCATTGGCAACAACCTTTGATGAACTTAGTGCAGTTATGCATCAATATTTTCATTTGATACACCCTGCAGGGCACATTTATGATCGGATCACTTTGAAACTTGGTATGCATGTTTGGGGTGACCTCTAGATAGGAACTATTGATTTTCTTCCTTGTCCGTCAAAAAATGTTGCCATTGGCAATGACCTTTGATGAACTTAGCGCAGTTATGCATCAATATTCCCTTTGACACACCCTGCAGGGCACATTTATGATTGGATCGCTTGGAAACTTGGTGTGCTTGTGTGGGGTGGCATCTATATGGGCGCTATCGATTTTCTTCCATTTCTGTCGAAAAATGTTGCCGCTGACCTTTAAACTTTGTTTAGTCAGACCTCAATATATTTCCCTTTGACACACCCTTCTGGGCACATTTATGATCGTGTCACTTTGAAACTTGGTATGTGTGTTCGGGGTAACCTCTGTATGTGAGATTTTGATTTGTTTTCATTGTCGTTATCACCAGCCTTTGAACTTACTGCATTTGTGCAGCAACTTATCCCTTTTGCACTCTCTGCAGGGTATATTTATTAATTTCCATAAAAAAAGATGAAAAAAACATTTTCAGCAGCAATAACCTTCAAACTTAGTGCATTTGTGCATTAGCATCTTCCTTTGGCATACCTCAGAGGGCACATTCATTATCAGGTTGTTTTGAAACTGTGTATGCTTATGCAGGGTGACAAAGATAGGAACTATTGATTTTCTTTTCATTTCCATCAAAAACTGTTGCTGTTAGCAACAACCTTTGAATTTATTGCATTTGTGCATCAACATTCTTCTTTGACATGGCCTACAGGGCACATTTATCTTAGGATTGTTTTTAAACTTGGTGTTCTCAGGCAGGGCCTTCAGATAAGAGCTATTGATTAGCATTCATTTCTGTAAAAAATTTGCTGTTTACAATAACCTCTGAACTTACTGCATTTGTGTATCAACATTCTTCCTTTAGCCAGCCTTATAGTTTACATTTAAAAATGCATGACACCAAATAACATTGGCACCAATGATCTTCAATTTTGCCATTTCATTTTCACTTAACAAGTTCAAGTTTGTCAAGTTGAGCTACAGTGTCATTGTTATGCATTGTTGGTTTCTAGAGGAAGCTGCCTGTCAA
Source organism: Pictodentalium vernedei (assembly GCA_031216915.1). Lineage (NCBI taxonomy): Eukaryota > Metazoa > Mollusca > Scaphopoda > Dentaliida > Dentaliidae > Pictodentalium > Pictodentalium vernedei. The sequence goes on from CM062295.1 coordinate 397,884,693, forward strand.
TGTTGGACCTGTCAGCTGAACCAAGATGGCCACCAGTGGCCAGTTAATTATGGCTTCAATGGTGGCCAGTTAATTATGGCTTCAATGGTGGCCATCTTGAATATGGTTTCCATCCAATAACTAATGAATACTGCCTCGAATCAATTTCATTTTTTGGTTATGCTTTTCAGTGTCTGAAGGAAGAAGCTTTCTTTCGATTTTGGATCAGATAACCAATTCAATTTGGCCATGCATGGTGGCCATATTGAATTTTGTTTCTGTCCAATAACTAATGAATGGTGCCTCGAATCAGTTTTATTTTTTGATTATGCTTTGTTAGTGTCTAGTCCAAGACTTACCTACCCTTTTTTGACACCATCGGGGGCATATGCCATGCCTCGCATTGCTTGTATTTAATTATGCATTGTTGGTGTCTAGAGGAAACTTCCTTTCAATGTTGGACCAGTCAGCTGAACCAAGATGGCCACCAGTGGCCAATACATTATGGCTTCCATGGCAGCCATCTTGAATTTGGTTTCCATCCAATGACTAATGAATACTGACTCGAATCAATTTCATTTTTAGTTGAGTTTTAAAAAAAAACTCTACTATTGGTATGACGAGGGGTGAGAGGCCCTTTTTGCTTATAACTTAGTTCTTTCTGGATGGATTTTGATAATATTTGGTATGTGACTTGATATGCATGCTCAACACCTGATGCATGAATTAGGGTGTGCCCATGCTTTTACACAAGAGTTATGGCCCTTTGTTAACATCAAATAATTTGGAGCTTATAGCGTGATAACCTCAACAAATGTCAACTGATTTGACTGATATTTGGCACATGGGTTTCAGAGAACAGTGCCTTGATCAAGTTCGAAAATGAGCTCGGTTTGATGTACGGCAGCAGAATTATTGGGCTGACTTGATGATTTTTTGCAAATTTTGTGCTTGGTAGCGCAATAAGAACAAACATCAACCAATTCGATTCATTTTTGTTATATCATTTTCTAAGAAGATTATTTCAATCGAGTTCAAAAAGTTGCTCAGTCCAATATACGGCAGCAAAATTATTGGGCTCGCTTTGTCATTTTTTGCGAATTTTGTGCTTGATAACACGAAAACGTCTACTGATCCAGTTCACTTTTATTATGTGGGTTTCCAGGAACATTTTCTTGAATGAGTTCGAAAATGGGCTTGGTCCATTTTTAGTTCGCATTTATGATCAGATTGCTTTGAAACTTGGTATGCTTGTTTGGGGTGACCTCTAGATTGGAGCTATCAATTTTCTTCCATTTCTGTCAAAAAATGTTGCCGCTGGCAATGATCTTTAAACTTAGGTTAGTCAGGCCACAATATTTCCCTTTGGCATGCCCTACAGGGCACATATATGATCGGATCGCTTTGAAACTTGGTATGCTGGTCTGGGGCGACCTCTAGATGTGAGCTATGGATTTTCTTCAATTTCTGTTCAAAAAGTTGCTGTTGATGAACTTAGTGCAGTTATGTATCAATATTTCCCTTTGGCACACCCAACAGGGAACATTTGTAATTGGATCACTTTGAAACTTGGTGTGCTTGTTTGGGGTGACGTCTAGATGGGAGGTATCGATTTTCTTCAGTTTCTTTGAAAAAATGTTGCCGCTGGCACTGACCTTTGAACTTAGTTTAATGAGGCATCAATTTTTCCCTTCGGCACACCCTGCAGGGCACATTTATGATTGGTTTGCTTTGAAACTTGGTATGCTTGTTTATGGTGACCTTCAGATGGGAGCTATTGATTTTCTTCTATTTCTGTTGAAAAATGTTGACATTGGCAATGACCTTTGAACTTAGTTTAGTTAGACATCAATATTTCCTTTTGACACACCCTACAGGGCACCTTTATGATCGGATCACTTTGAAACTTGGTGTGCTTGTTTGGGGTGACCTCTAGATTGGAGCTATCGAGTTTCTTCCATCTCCGTCAAAAAATGTTTCAACTGACACTGACCTTTGAACTTGCTTTAAAGATTCATCATTAATATTTCCCTTTGGTACACCCTACAGGGCACATTTATGATCGGATCGCTTTGAAACTTGGTATGCTTGTTTGGGGTGCCCTCTAGATGGGAGCTATTGATTTTCTTCCATTTCCATCAAAAAATGTTGCTGCTGGCAACGACCTTTGAACTTAGTTTAGTCAGCTTACTTTATTCCTTTGGCACGCCCTACAGGGCACATTTATGATCAGATCGCTTTGAAACTTTGTATGCTTGTTTGGGGTTCCCTCTGGATGGGAGTTATCGATTTTCTTCCATTTCTGTCAAAAAATGTTGCCGCTGGCAATGACCTTTGAACTTAGTTTAGTCAGCTCAGTTTATTCCTTTGGCATGCACTACAGGGCATATTTACGATCGGTTCACTTTGAAACTTAGTATGCATGTTTGGGGTGACCTCTAGATGGGAGCTATCGATTTTCTTCTGTTTCTGTCAAAAATAGTTGCCATTGGCAATGACCTTAGATGAACTTAGTGCAGTTATGCATCAATATTTCCCTTTGGCACACCCTGCAGGGCACATTTATGATTGGATCACTTTGAAACTTGGTGTGCTTGTTTAGAGTGACCTCTAGTTGGGCGATGTCAATTTTCTTACATGTTCATCAAAAAAATGTTGCCGATGGCTCTGACCTTTGAACTTCGTTTAGTGAGGTATCAATATTTCCCTTTGGCACACCCTACAAGGCACATTTATGATCAGATCACTTTGAAACCTGGTATGCTTCTTTGGGGTGACCTCTAGATGGGGGCTATTGAATAGCTGCTAATGCTCCATTTTACTCCCTGTATTTGCATCAATTCATATTGGAGCACCTTTTGTCGAAAAGTCCTGAATGGAATAGGAACAATATAAAAAAATCTAATGCTTCATGAATGAAGACCAGTCATAGAAATAAACACTCAAAAATCTATTTTTAGATTGCTTTCATAATTTAATTACCTGACCAATCTTTAGTTTTCGTACTCTCAACTGTCAAAGCAATCAGCTGAACAGTGATGAGTATGTTTCATAGTCATTTTATTTTTTTAGAAGTATTGTTTTGACAGCGATTAAAGATGAATTAAGTTACAATCTTGTTGTCAAATAAACTGATTGAGGTGACAAAATGTGAACTGAATTGGTTGCTTACTGTAATTGTGTTGGGAATGGGGAAAAGGATGAAATGCACTGGCCAGGTACTGTAACTTGTATAGGAAATGAGATATATATGTTGATGACTGGACAACAATTTTTTTAATCTATCCGACTAATAATACTAATTGTATTGATGTCAACTAACTGACAAATTGTTTCTTCACTAATGAACAGAGTTGCTCAATCAAGAAGCATCAACGTACATTTTTAGCTTAACTTGATAAAGTCAAGATAAGCTATTGACATCATGTGTGTGGAAGTCTGTGAGTCTGTTCGCATTTTCTTTAGCACAGGCTACACATGTAGTTCTTATCCTATCATCACAAAATTTAATATGCAGGTTCAAGGTCATGTCTACATGAGAACATCCCCTTTTGGTTTGCGATCAATCAACCGTGATGGCTACGCAAACCCAAAAGCCTTTAGCACAGTCTACAGGTTGTATTTATGAAAGGATTTTATTGTAACTCCATAGGATGACTCTGTGTAATGTCTAGATGAGAACGCCCTATTTTGGTCGGGTTCAGTTAACCGTGATGGCCACAGGGGCATGTTACCTCGATTCATTTAGCACAGTTTACAGCTTGCATTTATGAAGGGATTTCATTGTAATTGGTAGGATGACTCGGTATAACGTCTATATGAGAATGTCCTATTTTGACTGTGATCGATCAACCGTGATGGCCGCACAGTATGTGACCTAGATTTGTTTAGAAGTTTATTTATGAAGCGATTTCATTGTAACTTGGAAGGGTAACTCTATGATGTCTAGATAAGACTGTCCTATTTTGGTCATGATCGGTCAGCTGTTACTGCCGCCTGGTCATGTGACCTAGATTGCTTTAGCACTGTCTACATGTTGCTTTTATGAAGGGATTTCATTGTAACTTTGTATGATATCTAGATGAGACTGTCCTATTTTGGTCATGATTGGTCAGCTGTGACCACCGGCCCATCACGTGACCCCTAGATTCCTTTAGTAAAGTCTATGAGTTATATTTATGAAGGAATTTTATTGCAACTTGTTAGGATAACTTGTTTTGGAATAATTTTACTGCAACTTGGTAACTGTGGCTGACAGTCATTAACTGTGAGGGCCACATTAACCCAGGCCTCAATGCTTTAGTACTGTCTACATCTCAAATTATTCTTATTGAAAACATAGCATGTAGGGAACAGAAATTATCATATTCTCAATTATCACAATTCTTGTCTTATTTTATAATCCTTTCATAAACATTGAACATTATCCTTTTCATCAAACACTACACACAGTCAAGTTAAGCTACAGTGTCATTGACACTTTCATTATATCTCTTTTTCAGCGAACAAGTTGCCTGTTGATGAACTTGAAACATATTTGAAGAATCGAACACAGGCTGGGGGAATGCAACTGAGGAACCAAAGCCCATCAAGTACCAAGAAATCAGGATGCTGCAGTAGGGGTTCTAAAAGAGAGAGTGAATTAAAAGCATCCTGACAGGAGTTTAAACAATAATTAAAAAGTACTTGACCATTCTTAATGAGACAGTGTTGGGTTTGTCTTATTTTTTTAAATAAATTCAAGCTGATTTTTTTTTTCTGTTATCAAAGAATTTGTGCGGTAAATGAAATTTTGAGGACTATCCATTGTCTTTCATTCACTTTGTAAAGCTTGCAATTGTTCTTGAAATGACGTGGCAGAGCATAAATTGATTGTTCTGAAGATAGCCATTTTGCTGAAAGCTGTCAAGCTATATGAACTAATAATAATGAGATAATTTAGATGAGGCTGAAGGAAAAAAAATGGTTCAGGTTTCCCGTCTGATCCCTGTATTGAGTCCAACCTTAACAGATTTATTAGCACTAGATAAAAAAAAACATGTCCATTTAAAATGATATCTGATGATAGTTACGGGCCTTACTTCAAAAACATGCACACATTAACCTAGGCCTTAATTCTTTAGTACAGTCTGCACCTTAAATTATTCTTATTGAAAACATAGCATATAGGGAACAGAAATTAACATATTCGCAATTATCACAATTCTTGTCCTATTTCATAATCCTTTTATAAACATTGAACATTATCCTTTTCATCAAACACACAGTCAAGTTAAGCTACAGTGTCATTGACACTTTCAGTCTGATCTAATCTGAGGGTAAATAAATACACTGTAAAACATATAGCCACCTAAACAGGAGGTATAGGAGCATTTATTAAGCACAAGTTTGTAAGATTGTTCAGCAGAATGTCGTACATCAAATGTCAAGGGGACAAGAGCAAAATTTATCAATATTAGACATCCGAGCTGAACAGGAACAACCAGGGATAAATAAACCTCCTAATTTGTTAAAGGAAAAAAACCCTGGAAACCTGCGTCCGACGTCATTCAGGGATGCCACAAGGAAGTGCGCGGACCTGCACTTGATAAAGAATAAGCTCAATATAAAAACAAGAAAATTAAAACTTGAACATTGGCTCCTATCGAGAAACTGTCTAGGAATGACTTCAGTGACACTCTAGCTCAAACACATTTCGTGCGTAACACTCTGTGTATTATCACGGGTGACCATGCTGAGATCAAATCTCATCTAATAAATTAACTCAAGTCGAATCGACAAGACAATATTTTCTCACTATTCTACTAAACGCGAGAAAAGTACAGTCTGATCTAATCTGAGGGTAAATAAATACACTGTAAAACATATAGCCACCTAAACAGGAGGTATAGGTTCATAAAAGAACGGGTGAAATGGAATACAAAAATTGTTTGCAAAAATTCAAATACTGAAAAGTTTAACTTTTAAATTGTGCGCTCTGAAAAGACTCATAATCCTAGTTGGCGACTAACCTGCAATCTAGATTGCAAAGAATCCAAAACGTAACCATCCTTTGAAGAGTCGGTCTTCCACCTACCGTGCCTCTTCCAACACCTGTCATTGACATCTGCATTTGCAGCAGCAGTGGCACCTCTGGCCCTAAGTGAGTGCAATCCTAAATCCAAATTGCCCAATACAGATTTTAATCTGCCAGCTATACATTCTCGGGCACTGGTATAGCTGAGACGCTTATCTTCATGAACCAGCCTGCAGATCTTATTAGATCTATAAGTCGGTCTAAAAATATAAGCCTCTGAGCTTTCCTGTATTTCTGAAATACACAAATAGCATTTCAACATGGAGTAGGGGCATCAGCGGATTCTCCTTTGGAAATGACAATTTCACTACCCAGCCTATATTGATTAGTTTTACTCTTGGGAATTTGTATACTAAAATAAGAATCGAAAAATGAAATATCTGAGCGTTTTATGGCGCTCAATTCATCAAAGCACAAAAACCCTGAAAACCCTAGAAGGGTCATTGTCAAATCCTGAACAGTTAGCAAATCACTGGAGTCTTTATATAAGTCACATAACTCGATTAATATCTGGGTGGTAACTGGTTCTTTTTTACAAGTCTTTTTTGTAGCATGTCTCTTGGCACTCTCAGTAATGTTTGAAACGAAAGAATTATTAGTTGGGTCGTCCATTACATGAATTTCCTGAAACCAACGAATAGCGTACATAGTGGCAGATAAAGTGTTATATGAGTTTCCTGATTTCAAAAGATAAGACATATATAAAGCACAGTGAATCTGTTGACCGGGTAAGGCGCGTCCTTTGATTTCAATAAACGATTTCCAGTTTAAAAATGCTGAAAACTACTTATCTTTGGTAGATGATGCCCTAGATGTTAACAAATGATGACTCATGCTGCTGGCCAAATCAAAGATTTCTTGGTCCATTTGAAGACCGGATTGTCTCACTAACTCGATGATGCTGGATTCCAGTTCTGTACCTGTTAAACAAACTAACTATTAGCCTCTTGTACAAATAATACGCACACATATATATAACAGGGAATACTACCTGAAAAAAACACCAAAACTGATCTTGCAAATAATTTAGGCTATTCCTGAATTTTCAAAGTTCCCATATCGAACGATAAAGGGTTTCGGGCAAAAATACCATTTTTAACCTGCCCCACACACACAATATTGCTTTTCCCAGGAATAACCCAATCCTGAACCATAGGGCTGTGCTTGCCGTCTTTTATAAGTATTGGCCAATAAGCAGAGGATTCCCAAAGAAGAACAACAAGAACCCCGTTTGCCTTTTCATTTTGAAGTTTTTTAATACATTTTAAAATATAACGTGGAGGTGGGACTAGCCAGTTAAAAACATTAGCCCAAGATTGTTCAAAAGCATCAATGCCACTTGTTCCAGGACACCATACAACTGAATTGAAAATTGTAATTTTGTGTTATAGTCTATGGCAAATCGATATACGTCGGGCTGGCCCCATTTTTCAGCCCAAAACTGGAACACATTTGAACTTATTCCCCAGTCGTCGCTGTCCCTGCAACGACTAAGAGAGTCTGCAGCCTGATTTTGTACACAGGGAACTCATTTAGTTTCTAATGTTATTTCATGTTCATTACAAAGTTCAGAAATATCCAAAGCCACTCTCTGTAAATCCGGCTTCATACTGCCATTTTGTGTTATACTCACCACATTTTGGTTGTCTGTACAACATTGTACACTGCGCCCTTCCAGGCGAAAAACCAGAGATTTACACACTTTGTTGAGAGCCTCTAATTCTCACCAGGTGGAGCTTTTATCAGATTCAATTTCTGACCAGGTACCAAATACCTCAGAACCTTCCAGCCCTTCACCATAACCCCCATGGGAAACATCACTATAGATAGTTTCTGAACAAACAAGTGATTTTACTAAATCTGAACCATTCAGCCTTTCCAAATTTTCCTTCCAGAAAATTATTTCATGAATTGCTCCTTCTGAGAGAAGGACCGGCGAGTCCCACGCCACCCTACTTATGATACATGTACACAATGACCTTGTTCTGAGTCTAACTGTTTCTCCAACAGCAAATTGCATTGAAATAATCTGACCAACTAAAGCAGCTATTCTGCGTGCTTTGATCCAACAAAACCCATTATTGATTTTATGATTGAACCAACTAATTGTATTTTGAAGTTTTTCAACTCTTGATGACTCAACAAAAATTTTACCAATTTCCATGTTCCAAACATGACCAAGCCAGACTAATGTTAAGGCTGGCTGCCACAAGCATTTTTCTTCAGCAATCAGAAAACCAAAAAGTGCTAAATCATTTTGAATTTCTTCACTGGCCTGAAGAGCCTCTTGCAAATCTTTACCCCCTGCAAACCTGTCGTCCAAATACATGAGCACTCTTAATCCCTTATCCCTCCAGAATTTCAAAAGTACTCGAGTTACCTTAGTAAAAATATAAGCAGCTGTGGAAACGCCAAAAGGTAGAACATCAAAAACAAAAGAAGCACTCCACGCCTTTATATGGCCAAAAAAAACCCCTAAATATTGCCTGTGGCCTTTGAAGATGCAAATATGGTGATAAGCTGATTTTAAATTAAACTTTATTAAATAATAACCTTTTTGAAACAAATATCTGGCCACTGAAGTATCTTCTAATCTAAATTTAAATTTAAACAATTACAAATTTATGTCCACAGTCTAACACTAACCAAGCTTTGCCAGTCTTGCCCAAAGCTGCTGTTAATGGGTTAACAACAGTGGGGCGTGACTGTGCCTCTGATATACAATGTTTATGTAATAATGCTTCTATTTCTTGCTCCACTATGTAAGCATTATCTAAAGCTGACTTATTATTTTTCAAATGCACAGATACTGGAATATCAATAAACGGTAATTTATATCCACATTCAATTACATCAATAATATGCGCACAAGCATTTGCATTTCTCCACTTTGATATTTTTGCTTTGAGACGACCAACTGGTGAAACGGTACTGCTGATGGTAAATCCATCGTCATGCTCAGAGATTGTACCGTTAACAATCACCGTATCCATGTCAATTGGTCTTACGACAATTTGCATCAAAGGAGCATTGTCATGTTCTATGCCCTCCATGATTGAACTGATGGACAAACAAGGCTGTTCACATTTCTCGAGATAAACACTTGAACTGCCAAAACGTACCTTACTGCAATTTTGCTTGTGATTTGATAAATAATCATTATATATTGATTGAGGCATAGAATTTTTCTGAAAATTTACACATTCACTACCCACATCATCATTCGTGTGATCTTTAATTTTATTTGCTACTTTGTAAATACTTATCTTTTGAGTGTGAGAAATTCCTTGGGCCTTTGCAGCTGCCAAGCATTCACTCCTCCAATGCCCTGCTTTTCCACAAGCGAAACAGAGACCAGGACGTCTGGTGAAGGTTGAAGGAGGATTATTCAATGCTGTTTGTTGCGTGGACGATGTATAAGGTGTAAACCATCTGCCTTTAGCCAATTTCTTTTGCTTATCTTGTTTACTCTTTCTAGCGGCCCGTGATTCCGCTTTAAAAATTCTTTTTTCGTCATCCGAATCTTCTGCGAGCTGGTGCATTTTGTACTCCTCTGTGGTCTTCCATCCGTTTTTCAACATATCTGCTCGCCTTATCATCTTAAGTCTGTGGCGAGTAAGTTCAGTACCTTCAGAAATTATATTGATCGCCCTATCTTTAGAATGTGTGTCGTCATCTTTAGAATGTGTGTCGTCATCTGTTAAGGTGCTTTTAGCTTCTTGCATTTTCTGTAAAATGCTGGAATTGTGCTTGTGTTGAGCTTCGTTCCCATAATGTTTAAATTTGTACTGTTCTGATTACAAGCTCTGGAATTTTGAAATCTGATAATTTGAAATGTCCTTTTGATTTCTGCTTACTTTCTGCTCGAATTGTGAAAATTTGTCACTGATAAGTCTGTCCAAATTGTTCAACATATCTCCTTGTGTGTTTTGAACAGCATTCTGAATTTTCTGCTGAATAAGGTTTTCCAATTGTTCGTTCATCGTGAAATGACAAAGTAAAACTTGAACGTTTGCTTCTATCGAGAGACTGTCTAGGAATGACTTCAGCGACACTCTCGCTCAAACACATTTCATGCGTAAAGCTCTGCGTATTATCACGGGTGACCGTGCTGAGATCAAATCTCATCTAATAAATTAACCCAAGTCGAATCGACAAGACAATATTTTCTCGCTATTCGACGAAACACGAGAAAAGTACATTGTGAATAGTGCTGGCCGTTTCTTCCGTAACATTGGGTAAAGGGTTAAGTAACTGCAACAAGGTCACACTGCCATGCACTCTCTTTGTGCTGTTTCAAATATTTGCAGTGTCTTTACCCTTTATCTATCAAATTGGCTGCATCCACCTACATAATTTACATATTGAGTATTTGAAAGGTAGAAAAAAAAGTTTCCGAAAATTTCAACGAAACCATATCATGTGACGCTTTCATAGGAACAATCTCATTGAGCAAGTTCCAATGATGGAGTCACGCTATATGGTTTTGTTGAAATTTCATTTTTGTTGTATTTTTTTTATACAAAAATGATTAAAATTCACTACAAGTCGGAAGTAGTTGTAGCAAAACCACAATTAGCTTGCATTTTTTATGCGGTCATAAGTGATATAATAAATGCGAGTTAGATTTCTGGATCAATCTAAAAATGATAAACATGGTTGCTGATACTTTATGAATGGAACAGGAAATGCAAATAAACAGTAGTCCTATATGGATGTCATTTGTTGTTGAAGGGTTGAGAAATTGTTTTTGGATCAATTTGTACCTGGTTTTTTTTTGCAGGATTCAGTTTCAAAGTTTCTCAGTATCTCATACCTAGCATTCCAGATCTCGGCAACATTCAATAGAAATGGCCTAAGACTTTTAAAACTCTTTTTAAAAGTGTTGCTATTCCACTTCAAACTTTTTTTTTCTATTTGTTTAAGAACACAAGAAAGCCAGGATCACCTCACATCAGACAGTTTTACTGGTGGAGGAAGCCAGAGTACGCGGAGAGAACCACTGCACTGAGGAGTGGCGAGCAATTGTCAAACTCCCCAACGTACTAATTTTAACCTCAAACATATACTATTCAAAAGAAGTAGGGATATTTGATAAAAGTGAGATATATGAAGAAATGTATTTATATTTTCATCAAAAAGACAGTTGAGGCATTGCACTGTGACATCTGGTGAATGATTTCAGCGATAGTTGGGTGTCGGACAAGCACACATTCCACGCACTGAGCTGTAGAAGACATGGACAGTCAGTCAGAGAATTTACCACATTCAGTCCAAGACCTCAATACCTCCTCCTCGGTTCGCGAGACATGCACGGATCCGACATGGCATACTCCTCACCAAATGTCCAATATCAGCTTGACTCATGTTATTCCATTCCTCCTGCAGTGCAGTGGCAAGTTCGTGGACATTGGTAGGGAGCTGTTAGCATTGTCGCAGGCACCTGCTAAGCATATCCCAGATATGCTCAATTGGTGAAAGGTTTGGACTTAGTGCTGGCCAAGGCAGTGCAGTGATGTTCTGCTCCTGGAGGAACTCTGTAGTGACACAGGCCCTATGTGCTCTTGCATTGTCATCTTGGAAAATGAATTGACGGCCGTGACGTCGTACAATTGGCACCACATGAGCTGCTAACATGTTGTCACGGTAGTACTGCCCTGTGACACACCCTTGGATGAAACGTAAAGCTGTTCTGCTTGTCATGCTTATGTCTCCCCACACCATAACCGATTCACCACAAAAATGATCGTGCTGCCTAATGGTTATGTCATGGTATCGTTCGTTCTGCCGCCGCCACACTCTGTTTTGCCTGTCATGGAAATTGGAAGTGAACCTCGATTCATCGGAAAACATGCCGTTGCTCCACCAACAATTGTCCCAGTGCTGTCATGCTCCACACCAGTTATGCCTTGCTGCGATGTGACGTTCTGTCAAAAGTGGAATTTTTCGAGGTCGTCGAGCGTACAAATTCCAACTGTCTTGCCGATTTTGGATAGTCTGACCACTCACTCGCACATCTGTCTCTCGGTGCAGCTACTGTCCAATTTCTGAGGTGGTTACGTAATGCTGTGGTTCGGATGAAATGATCCTTGTTAGCAGTTGTTGCCCTTGGACAACCTGATCGATGTCTGTCATCAACATTGCCTGTCTGACGGTAGCATGACCACAACCAGCCAATCACCAATTGAGTAACGTTGAGAATTTGAGCCACAGCAGTCTGTCTGTTGCCAGCTTCCAACGTTCGTCATGTGTCAGTCTTCACATACTTCAAAAGTTTTGCTTCAACCATTTGATGAACGAGTTTATACCAAGAAAAGAATGATGAGACCTTCAAAAAAGCCCATCCAGTACAAATGAATATTTCAAAATGTACCCCACAGACATTATCGCGGTGCTCGTGCGAAAAACCTGTACGAAGTTTTCGTGGGCCAGTGACATTCATGATCCACACAAAACTTGGTAACATATTGATGTGTCCAATCATGCGAATCCAATACCATTTTCCGAAAATATCAACATCAGTTTGGATATCCCCTACTTTTTTTAGCTGCGATGAGCAGCTCTATATGTGGCAATGTCAGTCTGTCTGTCGGTCGGTCGGTCTGTCACCAACGAGTTTAAAAAACACCATAACTCCTAAAATACTTGATGAAATAACACCATACTTGGTATGCAAGTGTATCTTCATGATGTTTATACCCTCTCAGTAGTGCATGTCATTCGGATAATTTCTGTCACATTTATGGACTTGTCACCAAGTTTTTTTGTCACCAATGAGTTTTTTTGTCGCAGCTTCGGCACTGTGACAGTGCGCTCAAGTTTGAATAGTATATGATGAGAATGGAAATGTTCAGTCCAAGCCTGTATACTCAATATATTTTGTAATTTCACTTTAAATCAACAATAAAAATTCAGCAATAGACACGCAGAGGTTTCACTTACAAGTCTGGCTATTCCTGATGTTCCAAATCATCGACGTGAGTTAATGATCATAATTCAAAATAAACCACACCGCAGACAACAAAAAAGGGGGAAAAAAAATTATTTACTCAGAACAAAAAGAAATAATTCTCCATGTGGATATTTAAATGCATATTCAGATACTTAGTGGCTGTAGTTGCAGCATTGCCGGGCTGGGCTGTGAGCATTGCTATGTTCCTGAAGCAGATTGATGTTGTAAACGTATATTTGTTGCATAGCTCGTGGAGCATGCCTCACCTCTGGTGTGTAAAAGCTATTAAACAAATAAAACAGCCATTTACTTACAGTACGCTGCAAGCGATGATTACATGAATTGCCCAGGTCTGAGGAACTGTGTCTCAAGATCACTCACAAATTGCTGAAGATTGTCAGAGAGTATTTCTGTGATCTGTGTCCGACATTTTATTAAAAACTTGGACAGTACGAGACAAATGGATTATTGACTTGATTGGTTTTGCAGACCATACTGCGAAACAGATTAGGTTATATTTGATGTACAGTATGTGTAAACACTTCACAATTATTGCCGACAGATTTGAACGACAACCTTTTCTAAGAATTAGGAATAATTTTTCTATAAGTTGTGAAAAGAAAATATGAGTACCAAATAAAGTTACGCAAATCATATTTACCTCTTTGCGAAATGCTTCACAATTTATTATTACTGATTTAAACGACAACCATTTCAAAATAAACACTCGATTTTCCCCATAGTTGTGAAAACAAGATTACATTATATATTAATATTAAATAAGGACTTTAGCACAACCATATTTAATATGAATTGATATATTTCTATGCGTTTTTCACAGAGCATGTAATCTATTCAGTTGGGAGATTGCCTTTTTTTAAATTGAAATGGATACGCTAACAAACAAGGACCGAAAAAATAAAACCAACGTCAGTTGCTCTTCTGAGCCCTTCAAAATATTACATGATTCTGTTCCAGCCCTACCTCCCCCCACCCCCCTCCCATATTACACCTAAGTGCCCTTCCTATGTAATGCGTTTTGCAATGGTTATCACTCATCATCGTGCAAAGATTCACGTACTGCGCACCCCCAGTCCCAACCAAACAAATCCATTTTATGCCAGTGATGCCATTGAAGGCGAGTTTTCAAACTGTAGACACCACTCCCTTTCATTCTCAATTGACCGACTGCTACATGTAGTTTGGGGTAAATTGATCATCTTCATTCTTGGGAAAAGCAATCAAGGGAGTACCAGAAATAGAGCAAAACTAAGATTCATATTACTTATTTATTTATACTTATTCAACTCAACAAAATAAAAAAGTAAACATTTTGAACTTGTCACATTCAGTAACAATATGCACGTGGCAGTTCGAAATAAAAATGGCGGACTCACTTATCCGGACCTTGACATTTTGCCCCAACAGTTCACCTTTCCCATTGTATAAAGAGGAACCATAAGATAAAGTAAATGTAGAGTTAGATTATTCACATTCATGATTGCCAAGTGATTCTGCCGGAATATTAATTTGAAGTTAACATGTCCAAAACAATAGGCTGCTGAGCATCCAAGAACAAAAGGAAGCTTTAAACAATAACAAATAGCCGTTTGATTATGTCACTGGTCGCTAATGACCCTGTTGTGACTGTCTTATTAAAAGATTATTGCCACTGGTTTTAATTACTGAACAATCTGTTGTAATCATCGTCACCTGTGCAAGTTCAGTAGACTTAGTGAGGTGTGACTTCTGTATCCACAGTCCATTTGGTGTAAAATTTGTTACATTCTTGGTTGCAGGACTTTATTGTAAGGTTAATAATTTGTCTTCAATGCGTTGAATTTGAGATGATGGGTGGCACAGGTTAATTACGACACCTTCACTCAGAGGGGAGTTTCTGGTTCAGAAGTCTCTTCACTAACTTTTGATTTTTTTTTTGTACAGTTTCACGCTGAACTTGATCTATTATCTAGGTGGAATTTACACTCAGTGGGTGTTTTCAAATCTGTCTAAAATCATTGTACGTTGCAGAGTTTATACCAGGTTACTGCACAACCACTTGTAAAACATAGGTTGTCCACGCATATAAGATGCTGTTTGATTACATTTAATGGAATGGGTCGGTCTGCATAGGAGCAAAATGTACTTGCACTGAACAGAAAAATGTCTGGATTCTCATACACATGTTGACATTTGTGAAACACTTAGCTCTACTGAAAAAATACTGGCTACTCATTGTTATTGCTGAATAAAAAGTTGAAACTTACTTACTTTCGTTGTTGACTGTCCTACTCCTACAGATATATGCCTTCCTTTAACTAACTATTTATCTCAGAAAGTGTATGCAATAATCAGTCATGTTAACCTCCAGAATAATTTTTCAGGGAACCTGAGGGTGATTTTCAGGGAAATGGGATGGATTTCATGGAAAAGTTTGCGCGGGGACAAAACAAAAGAACAAACTTGCAAATTTTCAGCTCATGGACCACCATTATATCCAGATCTAGTTGTCAATTATGCTGATCCATTTATGCTATGTTAAAAAATCATAAAATAATTGTTGATTTGACCCCCCCCCCCATCCTTTTCTTCATGACCCCCACCCACAGAGCACCACCACCTGTGGTTTGCTTTTATCAAAGTCTACTAAGCTAATAATTTCCCAAGTCTGGAAAAGTTAACAGGAAAAGATGTCCTGATGTTCAGTTACTTCAAGAAGATAGTATCTTTATCAAAATCCTTCATACATGCATGTGTGGATGTTTGTGCCCTTCACAAAACCTTTCTTTTCATCATTGAAGCATTTTTTTTGTTTTTGGTTTTTAGCTCACCTTGACAAAGTCAAGCTGAGCTAATCTCATCTCTCTTCGTCCGTCTGTCATCCATCAACACCATGTTTTGGTCTTTTCCTCCAAAACCACTGGGCCAATTCAAGTGAAAGTTTGTGTGAATGATGGTCCCAATGGGGCATTGCATTTTTGTTCAACTCAACATGCCCAACCCCATAGGGAGGGGGTGGGGGAAAATGCTCCAAAAATATTTTTAAAATCTTCTCATGAATCAGTGGGTTCATTGACTTGATATTTGTTATGGAGCTTTCTTTGAGGTGTAGAATCAAGTTTGTTCAAACGAAGTTCATGAAGCAATATTTGGCTTTGTAATGGGAGGGGTAAGATTTTTGGTCACGCCCAAAATTTCTATTTTCTGAACCGAAGGTCCGATTTGAACCAAATTTGGTATGTGGTATTATTGGGTCATAAGTACTTGACTCGTGCAAAAAAAAATTCCTGCATCCCCATGGGAACCCTAGGAGCTAAAAATATAAATATTTTCAAACGCCCATATTTCCCAAACCACACGGAACTGAGAGCTGGTATATGGTGTGAAGCATCCTTAGGAACAGTAGAATTGAATGGTAAAAAAAAAAAATTGCCATCGGTTATGTTAGTGTGTTCTGTACAGTGTATTGAGTCAGCATATTTGCAAAAAAATTTTAAAAATCTTTTCTTCAGGACCAATGTTCAGAATCTTTTGATATTTGGTATACAGCATTCATAGGGAGGTCAGATACAAGTTTGTTAAAATAAAGCCAATTGGTTCATATTTGGGCTCAATACAGGAGCCCTAATTTTTAACTTGGGGCAATATGGGAATTATTCTTTAAAAATCTTCTTCAGAACCACTAGTCAGAATCTTTTTATGTTTGGTATACATCATTGTTAGGAGGGTCAGATTCAAGATTGTTCAAACCAAGTCCCTAGGTTAATATATGGGCTTCCTTTGGTAGCCCAAATTTTATCTTTGGGCAATATGAGGAAGTTTCTTTAAAAATCTTCTTCTTCAGATCCACCAGTCAGAATGTGCTTTCATATTTGGTATACAACATCTCCAGGGGGGTGAAATTCAAGTTTGTTCAAATCTGGTTTGTAGGTTAAAATTTGGGCTCGCTATGGTAGCTCAAATTTTAACTTAGTGCAATATGAGGAAATTTCTTTAAAAATTTTCTTCTTCAGATAAACCAGTCAGAATGCTTTCATATTTGGTATACAATATCTCTTCGGAGGTCAGATTCAACTTTGTTCAAATCAAGTGCCTTGGTTAATATTTGGGCTCTCTATGGGAGCTGGAATTGGCCATGTAGCTGAAGAATTAGAAATTTTTTATTCAGTTCCCTCTAGAGGTGTGTAACTAAGAGTAATCTACATAGGTTGTATCATGGGGCTTCAGAGGGGAGCTCCACATTTTACATTATGATCAACTGAAGAAAAGACATGATGCTAGGACTGTTTTTGTCACTCCTGAGGGAGTCAAGGATTGACAGTGTATCCTATGGAGATGGATTGCGTAATGTAGATTCATTCTTGGACTCTGTTTATATCGCGTTCTGTTCAAGGTGAGCCATTCACGCCCTGTGGGGCCTCTTGTTTATTTGTTCACCTGACTGAAAGTCAGGGTGAGCTATTCTGATCCCTTTTTGTCCGTCGTCCGTCGTGAAGGTGGTATTTGGGTCATTTTCTCCCAAGCCACTGGAAATTCACATGAGTAGCGGTTATTTAGGGCATTTGGGTTTTTCTTCAAATTGGGTTTCTGCTCATATTGTGGAGGGGATGGGGCCAAAATTTTTTAAAATCTTCTCATGAACCAGCCATAGCAGAGACTTGATATTTGGTATGCAGCTTCCATTTGAGGTGTAGACTCAAGTTTGTTCAAGAGAAGTTTGACGGGCAATATTTGCCTTTGTTCTGAGAGGGGCAAGAATTTTTGCCCCGCCCAGAATTTCTAGTTTCTGAACCAAGAGGCCAATTTGAACCAAATTTAATATGAGGTATTATTGGGTTATAAGTACTTGATTTGTGCCCAAAAAAATTTCCTGCAGCCCTGTGGGAACCTCAGGAGCCAAAAAATAGAAGAAAAATGAAAACGTCCATATCTCCAAAACTGCACTACACTGAGAATTTTTATTTGGTGTGAGGCTTCCTTGGGACCAACAGAAAGGAATGGTGAAAAAAAATTGCCATCGGTTTTGTCATAAGGTACTTTTTCGGGACTTTTGAAAAAATGCTGAGTCAGCATTTTTTAACACTGTGGGCAATTGGAAAAAATTAAAGAATCGTTTGCTTACAAACCACTGCTCCAAAAACTTTCATATTTTACATATAACATCTTTGGAACACTGATTCACATATTTGTTGAAATCAAATCCCCCGGTCCATATTTGGGTTCCCTTTGGGAGCCCAAATGTTCTAATTAGTGCAGTATGAAGAATATTCTTTAAAAAATCTTCTTCTTCAGATCTACTAATAAGAATCTTTTGATATTTGGTATGCAGAATGCTTAGGGGGGGGGGGGGGGGGATGGGGGTGAGATTCAAGTTTGTTCAAGCCAAGTCCCTAGGTTCATATTTAGGCTGAAAATTTGGGGTCCCGGTCCGGACTTAGAAATTTTGGACCAAAATTTGGAGCTGAGTTTTTTGTTTTTTTATGCGTTTTGGTCAATTTTAAGACAATAGTTTTTTTGTTTTTTTTTACGCTGAAAATTTGGGGTTCGGGTGGGACTTAGAAATTTTGGACCAAAATCCGGAAATTATTTTTTTGGTTTTTTATGCGTTTTGGTCAATTTTAAGGAGAAAAAAAAAATTTTAGTCTGAAAATATTTTGTTTGGGACTTCGAAAATTTCTGAACAAAAATAAAAAAAAGTCTGTTTTTATGTGTTTATCTCAATTTTGGGACATAAAAGTGAAGGAACTGAAAATAGAAGGAAAATCCTGTGTATTGTGTGGGCACAATCGCTTCATCTAGTTGGTATATACTTTTCTTAGGAGGGGCGTATGCAGCTTATTCAAGTCAAGTCCCTGGTTTTGCTATTTAGACTACCATGTCAGGTTTCTGCTCTCCTTGAGCCAAGTCTCTCGCCCAACTGCAGCACTCATGGTCCACTGAGTTTTTAGCTCACCTGACTTTCAGTCAGGGTGAGCTATAGTGATCACATGCCGTCCGTCGTCCGTGAACATGGTGTTTGCATCCTCTCCTCCAAAACTGCTAAACCAATTTAAGTGAAATTTGAGATGATTATTTGTTATGACATCGCATTTTGATTTTGTTCAAATCAAGTTGTTCTGCCCCTCAATAGGGCCACGCCCAAAATTATGCCTATATCTTAAAAAATCTTCTTCTCCTGAACCAGCAGTAGCGGAGACTTGATATTTGGTGTGCAGCTTCCTTTTGAGGTTTAGACTCAGATTTGTTCAAGAGAAGTTTGTGGGTCTATATTTGCCTTCGTTATGGGAGGGGCAAAAATTTTCGCCCCACCCAAAACTTCTATTTTCCAAACCAAGAGGCTGATTTGAACCAAATTTAATATGAGGGCTTATTGGGTCATAAGTACTTAATTTATGCCCAAAAATATTTTCCCGTCACCCCATAGGAACCACGGGAGCTAAAAATAGAACAAAATTTAAAACGCCCATATCTCCAAAACTACATGGCACTGAGAATTTCTTATTTGGTGTGAAGCTTCCTTGGTACCAACAGAATGGAATGGTCCAAAAAAATTGCTGTCGGGTCTATCATGGGGTACTTTTCGGGACTTTGAAAAAATGCAGAGTCAGCATTTTTTAACACTGTGGGTAATGGGGAAAGCATTTAAGACGCTTCTTCATCCAATCCACTGCTCCAAAAGCTTTCAAATTTCACATATACCATCTCTTGTTTTCACACGTTTATTGAAATCAAATCCCTGGGTCCGTCCATATTTGGGCTCTCTGTGGGAGTCCAAATGTTGAAAGTAGTGCAGAATTGTGAATATTCTTTAAAAATCTTCTTCTTCAGACCCACCAATCAAAATCTTTTGATATTTGGTATGCAGCATCCTTAGGAGGGTGAGAATTAATTTTGTCCAAGCCAAGTCCCTGGGTTCATATTTGGGCTCACCAGGGTTTCGCAACGCAAATTGCGAGAACAGTCGTTTCGTTTCGTTTCTGTGACATTTTCGCAAATGCTTGTTAAGAAGATCCATTTTACCGTTTCCGCAAAAATATAAGCATTTTTTCATCAGATAAAATTTAATAAAATTATATTAATTTCAGAGCTGAAACGATTAAAGGGTTTTCTTGATTGATTAATCGCATGGATTAACCTTGGTTAACCGATTAATCACTTGCCCTAATAGGTAGCTGAATAATTGCCGTACCATTGATGATTTATATAATTAAAACTTTACTCAACATAATGGACAAAAACGGCCAGAGTCATATACAAAAATGTCCATTTAAATTTTATTATGTTTTCAATTTTTGTCTCAAAACATAGCTTATGACCCCTCATTGGAATGAGCTTATTGAGCTTGTCCCAATGAGGAGTCATAAGCTATGTTTTTGAGACAAACACTGAAAATCTTTAGTAATTCAAGAATTTCTTGTGCAAGTATCGTCTGCCACCCGAATTTGGTGAAGGGTTGAGATTGACCATTTCCAGCTACTGATACAGTATAATGATCATGCAAGTGAACAAGTATGTCAGCACGTAACTGGCATGTGTTACTCTGTCTCATATAATTGATGTGAGCCAGTGTAACAATGTTTGCCTGTTTTGAAGCAAGTTTGTTCCTTAGTTAACCCATATAATACCATACTTCCAAAGTAACGGTTAACCGATCAGTTACTTTTTTTATCAATCAAGACGTTGATCATTGTTTAGTCGATTAATCAGTTAACCGTATCAGTTCCAATTAATTTCTATAAACATGATTACTGCAATAGCCTTTGATGTGGTGGTTTAACAATCTATGTATTTGAGGATAAATACGCATAATTCATGTGATTAAGACACATGTTGGAAATGGGTCCTGCAAAAAATAGATGGGTTCCACAAAAAAAATATTTGCGAAACTTTGGCTCACTGTGGAAGCCCAAATTATAACTTAGTTCAAAATGAGGAATTTTCTTTAAAAATCTTTTTCAGATCCGGCAGTTGGAATGTTTTGATATTTGGTATGCAGCATCCTCAGGGTGGGGGGTGGGGGGGGGGGTGGAGATTCAAGTTTGTTTATGCAATGTCCCTGGGTTCATATTTGGTTTCACTGTGGGAACCTGAATTATAACTTAGTTCAAAATGAGGAATTTTCTTTAAAAATCTTCTTCAGATCCAGCAGTCAGAATGTTTTAATATTTGGTACCGTATGCAGCATCCTTAGGGGGGTGAGATTCAAGTTTGTTCAAGCCAAGTCCCTGGGTTCATATGTGGGCTCCCTGTGGGAGCCAGCATTACGTATACGTTCCCTGTAAAACACTGCCAATCGATTCCCCACTAACTGCTCTATGAGGTGGGGTATCAAAACCCAACCACGTGACTTCAATAAGACGTACTATCGGTTATAATTAGCACGAAGTGTTTCCCAATGTTGTGACAAGGTTATGCTTCCGATCCAAAATAGGACCTCCAAACATCATTTCTTATCAACCTACTCACAATTGTTTACTACAGGCTTGCACTACAGTGGAAGTCCCTAGCTCGGATAAAATACTCTCTATTTTTGTCTTTCCCAAGAAATTTGGGAAAGAAAAGTGGTGCAAAAGCACCAAGAAAAAATAAGCCAAAACTGGGTTGAGTGCAACCGGCGTAGACCCAGTACGGGACGCTCTCTCCCAAGTACAACTCCATGACTTCCGTTGCCAGTTCGCATATACCGTCGCTAAAGACTCATTCTTTTTGAATCCGACAACGTTAGAGTTATGTGATTATCCGCCTTGTGTCGAGATGTTTCTGCACACTTTATCCAGCTCGTTGTTTGATGATTCCTGATTCATAGTGCATCAGTGTATCCTTTGTATTCTCAGGAACAGTTTTCTTTATATTCTCTTCAATATTATATATCCATAATGTATTTTAATTGTTCTCTCTCGAGTCGAGCACGAATGTTGTGTGCCATGCGGTTCGGACTTATTATTTTTCACAATTATTGTTAATGCTTAATTTGCTAAATTTTCTAATTGTGTTAGAGTTAGGTGTCAGCAGAGTACCACTCCTACAGTTTTTCTTCTCTCTTTTGAGAGTAGTCATCCTGTTGTGTGGTTCCCGGTCGACCGTCTGGGGTCTTTGTTTCTGTCACCTTTCTCTCTTGTTCTTCTGTTTTCTGATTTCACCTTCTTTGCTCCTCTCACCTCTATCATGCCCAGGACAATTCCTTGTGGGCAATGTCTGCTGCCAAAGCATGTGGACGATTTACATTCTTCTTGTTCCTCCTGTAATGGGTGTTCGGCCGAGCGGTCATGTGGTGTCTGTGGATCATGGTCATCCACTTTCTGGGCGTCAGTTAACCGTGTCGTTCGTTCTCGTGGCCATGCCTCCCACTCCCGCGGGAAAGGAGAACGTGGTCGTTCGGGGGCTCCCGAGCCGACCTTGTCTGGTGAGAGTTATTCCTCCTCCGTGAGGGATGTGCAGTCTTTTCCTGTAGTGGATACTGCGGGAGCCGTTGGGTGTTCTGGTGAAGAGGTGCCTGGTTCTGGGACTACGATCCCCCTCCAGTCGACCTCTGAGGCTGTCACTAGGGTTGTGACTCCTCCTTCGGAGCCGAGCAGGTGTGCTCTCTCCACTATTCCACCAGCCTCAACGACTCCCGACGTATCTGCTACTACTGCTGGTCCGTCTGCTTCGTCGTCAGTTTCAGCCGGCCTTGGCTTTTCGCTGCAGGGGACTGCAGGAATGTCTGGTACTGTAGACGTGGGATATCGGCCTCAGCCTTTCCTGACTTCAACTCGGCGAAGTTGGAAGGGGCTGCTGGCCGAACCCATCTCTGTAGTCCCTACGCCGTTGAGCACCACAGTTGTGTCTTTGGATTCGGATGTTCTTAGTGGAGACCCTATGAACTCCGTGGCGTTTCCGTCCACTCATTCTGGCCACACGACCAGTTTTGGGGGACCAACGCCTTTTGTGCAGCCTGGACCTTCTGCCCCGCAGAGGTCCGCGGTGACTCTCATGAGTTCTCGCTATATTGATCCCCGGGGGTGCCTCGTACCCCTATACACGTCTGCCTTCAGGTGTTTCGGCTGCCGCCCGTCGACCCACGTCGGGTGTTTTGGAGGATCGTGACCCTTCGCTGGTTAAGAGGGTCAGAGGTGAAGCCACTTTGCCGGTTCGCTACCCTGTCGAACCGGCCAGTACGGGCAGTTAGCTTAGGGAGGCCCTCTCCTTACTCACTCAGGTTCTATCAAAGAGCCTTCCTGTTAATTCCAGCGAGGCAACGAGTGGTTTCCAGGCGCCTCCTATGGCGCCGCCTCCCGGGATTGAAAACAGGCTGGTTTCTGATCCCCCTGGTGTCCCGACACCATAGGAGGCGTCGGCTGGTTTGCCCACGATGGGCTATGTGTCTTCCGACTCTGGGGAGGAGTCCGACATGCTTGATGTCGAGGGTCAGCAGTCTTTGGACTTGGGGGCAGCTCCTGACTTTGTGTTTGAGTTTCTGCCTGATCTCAAACCTACTAACCAGCCGACAGTGTCAGCCAGGCCGCGATCATCGGTCGCGTGCCTACAGCCTATGGAGCAACCTGCTTCTGGGCGCCTCCGACCGTGCAAGTCGGTACAGGTGGTTGAAGCTTTTTCTGCATTGGACTCCAAGCTGAATTCCAAAGCTCTGAAGACTTCGTTCTTCACCAGGGTTGACACCTTTTTGCCTCCTGTGCGTTATCGTTCCTACGATTCCGCCAATCCGTCGGTCTGCCAGACTTTGACGGTTCTGGATCAGGACTCCACTTCCCTCGGGCTTTCTAAACCCAAGTCTGCCGTCATTCCAATGACGACTCTGGAGTCCACGTTGGGCTTATCTAGAGAGATGTTTGGCATGCTTTCTCTCTCAGATCACGTCGTCTCAGCTTTGGCTGCTTATCTGCCTCCAGATAAGTTTGACGAGGTACAGACTCCTTTGCGTGTACTGTCCAAGGCGCTTATGCATCTTACTCACATGCATGCCTGTAACACGGCTAATCTGGAATTAGTTCGAAGGGACGCTGTGCTGGACACAGGACGATCCCTTCCTGAGGAGCAGCGTGCTGCTCTTCGATCTGCTTCTTTGGCAGGTCCACAACTTTTCTATGGTTCCGTGTCGACAGTCCGGGATGACGTCCTATGTCATTCCAAAGATCAGCTGCTGTTTCGTCAGCTTGATCAGCCTTCTAGGGGAGGCAAGGGCCGTTCCAAGCCTAACAAGTACCCTTCTGCTTCCTCTGTGAAGCAAAATCGGGTCCTTCTTCTGCCGCCGCCTCTACTTCTTACTCAAGGGGTAAGGGTAAAGGTCGGCAGAATCGAGGGAAGTCTCAGGATTCTTAGTAGAGGAGGTGGTTTCTCCTAAACCTGGCTCCTTGGGCCTTCACCAGACTGATGTCGCATGTGATAGCGTTCCATCGCACACAGTCCAGGGTGACTACTTCGGCATATCTGGACGATATCCTCCAGAGGCATTCCAATGCTGCCTTACTGGAGTCGGATGTCGCCACTCTGCTGAGCTTGCTCACGTCGCTAGGATTTAGAGTCAACGAGGAGAAGTCGGACCTGGTCCCTTCTCAGTCGTTTTGTCATCTGGGGATAGCTTTCCAAACCAAATTCAATTTGGTGGCTGTTCCCCAGGCCAAGGCTGTGATTCTCTCAGCTTTTGCTCTGACTCTGTCCCAGTCCAGGTCCGCGACCGCTCGGAGTTTTCTCCGGCTGATCGGTCTCTGCGGTTCGGCGACGGATCTCATTCCTCTAGGTCGGCTGTGTGTCAGACCTCTCCAATACTTTCTGCTCAGTCGTTGGAGGCCGAATATAGATTCTCTGGATCAGGTGCTTCTGTTTTCGGAATCTCTTTATCCTCACCTTCTTCCCTGGACAGATGTTCAGTGGATTACACAGGGTGTTCCATTGGACTTACCCACGTCCGATCGCATTCTGACGGCAGATGCCAGCGATCTCGGATGGAGTGCGACGTTGGATCCTCTCGGTCTTTCCCTACACGGGATGTGGGACCAGGATCAAGCAGCTCTACACATCAACCAGAAGGAGCTTCTTGCTCTTCTTCTGAGTTTCAGGCAGTGGATCCCTCGCCAGGTCCTTCTGCTGTCCAACAATTCGACAGTGGTTGCTTACATTCGGAACCAGGGCGGCACGCACTCGGTTCCGATGTACGAATTAGCTCGGGATCTTCTACTGCTCGCTCGGGATGTTCACACCGGAGTGGTTGTTGGTCACATTCCCGGCCGTCTGAACGTCCTAGCCGACTCCCTGTCCTGACAGGGCAGGGTTATTTCCACAGAGTGGATGCTCCACAGGGCAGTGTTCCAGTCGCTTTGCGATCTCTGGGGACGCCCCCACATCGACCTCTTTGCGACTAGTTGGAACCATCAGGTGGACACTTTCGTGTCCCCGTGTCCAGATCCTCTGGCTTTTGCCGTGGACGCTCTGTCACTCGATTGGAACGGTCTAGTCGGCTACGCCTTCCCGCCGGTTCCGATTCTGCCTCAGGTTCTAGCCAAAATTCGAACCTGCAGTTGTCGAATCATTCTGATCGCTGTCTGATCTGTCGCCTCAGCGGGTGTGGATCAATCAGCTCCGCTCGCTGATGGCGGCGGTTCTGGCACGTCTCCCGCAACGTCGCGACCTTCTTTGTCAAGGTCGCCCGAGGAGGTTTCACGTCGACCCGACTTCATTGCCTTCACCCATATCTTTTGTCAGGTCCTGTCTCCTCCGTAGAGGTTTTTCGAGACGAGCAGTGGAGTGCATTTCTTCTTCAAGAAGGCACTCCGCTGGTTTAGCTTATGCAGCTAAATGGAAGGTCTTCTGTCGATGGTGTGCTGATCACTGTTGATTATGCAAATCCTTCGATTTCACAGATTGCGGAGTTTCTGGTATATCTGTTTGATTCTCGGGGTCTCCAGCCTGTTACCATCAAGGGTTACAGGTCCATGCTTTCAGAGACTTTTTCTTATGTGGGGAAGCGTCGTATCGGCACTAATCCTTACCTCTCCAAGTTTGTTTAGCACTTTTCTTTGAAAAGGCCTTGGACTTTGCAGCTTACCCCACGATGGAATCTTTCGTGTTTGCTGCTTTGCTTGGGTGGGGGGGGGGGGGGGGGGGGGGGGGGGGGGCGCCGTTCGAACCTTTATCCCAGGTGGATATTCATTTTCTCACATATAAGAGGCTTTTCTGATGGCGTTTGCTTCGGCCAGACGGGTTAGTGAGCTTCACGCCCTCTCGGTTGACCCGGCCTTTTTTAGGAGCTCTCCCAACAGTGTTACTTTTACCACTTATTGCTCTTTTTTGGCCAAGAATCAGTTACCAGATACTACTCCTCCTCCTATCTGTATCAGGGCTCTTCCTTCTATTGAGGGTAATCGCCCTTTGCTCTGTCCGGTCCGTGCTATTCGCATTTATCTCGATCGGACACGTTTCATACGGAAAGGCAGGAAACGTTTTTTTCTGTCTCTTATTCCGGGTCGACAGAAGATCTCTCCTCAATCCATTTTTCAATGGATTTGTCTTGCTATTCGTACGGCTTACGGTCGTTTAGCAGCTGGCGATTGTATTACCAATCGTATTTCTGCCCACGAGGTGTGGGCACTATCCACCTCTTGGGCTTATTCTAACTCCGTCAAGTTGTCGGATGTTATGCAGGCAGCCTACTGGAGAAATGCCTCTACTTTCTCCACCTTTTATCTGCGCCAGTTGCAGGAGCAGTCGGAGGACCTTTTTACTCTGGGTCCTCTTTCTTCTGCTCAGGCTGTTGTCTGCCATAGCCATTGGGCTTCTTGAAGGTCAGTTTCAGCCTTGTGCTGTTACTGCCCGTTTTCTGTCTGTGTTAGTCCAGGCACATTAGACATAAAAATGAGAAAGTAAGGAAAAAAATCGGAGAAAGCTGATTATTTTTATGTTTCCGGGACACACATTGCGGATAAAGTGTGAAAAGTCCCCGCGAATCCGAGTTGAGCTTTTTTAGTTATAGCGTTTTTTTGATGAAAAAAAAAATTTTAAAAAAAATTCGACCCAGCTCCATATTTCTCATTCTTATTCGCCTTAGTAGGGTGAGAATCATAAATATCGTGCTGAAATTATATTGAGAATACATATCCCCAACAGAAAATGCCAACTTTGTACCAATCCTCACACTCAATGGTGAAATATTCACGAAAATGTACAAAATTACGAAAAAAAATGTATTGTTTTCATACACACAACGGTACACAACGTCCATTAAATCAAATCTACGACTACTTTGGGAGTTAAATTATATATCACAAATTGCAGAAAAGCGGTGGCTTTATAATGATATATAACAATAGTCATTTATTCCATAATGAACTGGTGAAACGTGTGAAATATTAACCATACCCCCTAAACTCAAATTCAAACGGCATCGACTTTTCTCATTCAAATACCGTATTATAGCATCATTGTTTCAATTTCCATGTTCGATTAAATCACATAATGTGGTGTTCGCCTACACTCAAGATGCATTGGCATGTAATGTGTGCACGAACTGCTCCAGAATGCGTCCGTAGGACGCACAGGAAAGCTTTGGGTACAATACTACGAGCAAATAGGTTTTCTCCAGTTGTTCTTGAGAGCAGAGCGCACAGGCGACTGGGAACTCCACACATATTGTGTTCGCAATATGATTCCAGTATTTCACGCAGGTGGTCATTTTGCATACGCAAAAAAGTTCTCATCTCTATTTGCAGCAGATGAATGAGCTAACAGAAATAATGCAACAGGATGATTTGAAGTTGTTCACTGAGAAAGGTTACTTTACCATAAGGCGCTCAGATAAATTCTGGGGCGGGATATATTCTGATCAGACCATAGAGCAGTGTTTAATGAGAATGTTCAAGCTCCCTGGTGGTCTCACACATGGCAGGGGAATAACCGATAGCACTGTTGCGAAATGGGTACATGGACTACCTCTTTGCCTTCCGATATGTAATGCTCTCGAAAATTTTGTTCATGTTCACACTGGTCATGGCGGGATCTCCGTCAAAGTTCACAATTGACTGATGCCAATGATATCACGAAATTATTGAACTGGCTCAGAGGGCATTCCCCCTTTCAGAATAGAGATCCACTACAATTAGTCTCTATAGCGACCGGGCTTGTGGCCGACGAAACTGTGAACTGTGACCAAGTTCGCAAAATTGGTGAATGTTGCGTATCGAATGTTGTAAGCAAAACGTTCAACAGCATCAAACTACGACGTGTTGACACTGTGAAGTCTTTCGCATCGATGGCAAATAGCATCAAAGTCCGTGGAAGTAAGGTAGTGATTGACCCCACAATTCTGTTCAACCGCATCACATGTGTTATTCAGTCACAAGCAGAGATGGAAGAGTATCTCAAATATGAACTCGCCCCGAAACCACCAGCATTGTTTGATTCTGCTGGAATGAGGAAGACACAGAAAAGCACGCTCGGTAAGATACTCAAAACATACGGTTCCGAGCAAACTAAAATCCCAGAACATTCTCTGTTTGTTGTAGATGGTGGATTTTTATTGAGGGCAGTTGTATGGCCTAAACAGTCGTCATATAAGGACATATGTACATCATATTCCAATTATCTAGTGAGACATTTTGGGGCGAACGTCGTGGTTGTTTTTGATGGTTATGCTTGTACAATGTCGACAAAGGGCATGGAACAAGCCCGTAGATCTAAAGACAGGTATTCCATTGATATCAGTATCTCACCCGAGTTACCAGCCACCACACCCCAATCCGATTTCCTTGCAAATGCCAAGAACAAAACCCAACTGATCGATCTTCTAATGCAGGAGCTATCTGCTATCAATATTCAGTCCAAGCAGGCCGAGGCTGATGCTGATGTACTGATAGCCGAAACTGCACTTGACATCGCTCAAGATGACAACAATGTTGGCGTTGTGGGAACAGACACAGACTTGTTAGTCATTCTTACCTCTCGAGTTCAACCGGGATGTAATATTCACATGATGTATTCCATTACCCCAAACTTACTAGTTTCAGTTAGTGAAATAGCAACCAAAATGGGTGACCATAGAAGCAACCTCCTTGTAGCACATTCTATAAGTGGTTGTGACACTACTTCTGCACTCTTTCGAGTTGGTAAGAAGAAAGTATTCAGTACAATTGTCTCCGATGTTACTAGCGACTCACAACAGTATGTCAACACAATTTTGGCGGATGACAGTACACCAAGTGCAGTAGCCGCTGCCGGGGAACAACTTCTCCTGATCTTATACGGGAGTAAAACTGTTTCCTCTCTCGACCAATATAGATATGTCACTTACAAGCGTTATGTAGCAAAATCTAAACTGAATAAACCAATCGACCTAGCCTCACTCCCACCAAGCAGCGATGCTGCACAACAACATGTCTACAGATGTTATCTCCAGGTCCAGCAATGGCTGGGCACTTCGCTTCCTCCGACGGATTGGGGGTGGTCGCTAGACAATGGACTTCTTGTACCGACTGCAGCCACAAAGCCATGTGCCCCCGATAACCTACTGAATCTGATCAGTTGTGGTTGCAAGAGTGCTTGTACAAAAAGGTGTGGGTGTAAGAAGGCAGGACTCTCTTGCTCAGGTTTGTGTAATTGCAGTTCGGATTCTTGTAACAACCACAGAAACACTGTCCTGTCGGAAATTTCTGAGTTCGATGAATAATATGTATATAGGTCATGTCATTTCTGTATATAGCGTTGATAATAGTCAGTGTAACTTAATCCATGTTGATTGATTTGTACATTCTGTAAATATTATTTATTGATTTTTGTACATTCTGTGAATATTATTTATTGATCTAATGCTGCCAGACACAGACGTGTCTGTTCGGTCCCAAGCCCGAAAATAGTTGAGTTCTCATGCTGACGAATTTTATGCCAAAAGGGGAACTCGGCCAGAAGCAGAGGGGGTCTTCCATAATGTCTATTTTGTAAGCAATGATAAATGTCTTCAAATGGTGGTGGATTTTTTTATCGTCTGTCCAACTAACATCCCGTTCTGTACTACGACCCTTTGGGCAAATCCGTTAGGAAAATCGACATTTTTTGCGTAAATCCGATACTTTTTTGTGAATTTTCAATAATTTTTCGCAGAAATTGTCACAGAATGCACATTTTCCTCTAGGTAAATGTATATTAGACATTATGTAGCTCGAAATACGCGTAAACAAAAAATACAGTTGGATCAATTCGAGGTTACAAAGTTCGTGCGATTTTTTTTTGATTTTTTTCAAACGCGTTTTCGAAAAAAGGCTGTAGAAAAAAAAGCTCAACTGGGATTTTAGGGGACTTTTGTCTAATCGTTCAGTGACATGTACTCGACATTCCCTGAAAAAATCAGCTTTCTCCGATTTTTTTCCCTTGTGAAACCTAATGTTCTTGGGCTATGTGTCACACAGGAGCATATGTCTCCTTTCATTGTCCTTTACCAATGATTGCGACGTTATGGTTGATAAGCCTCGGAACCTCTTCCTTCTGCTTCACGGTTCCAGTGCACTGGGGTTATGTGTGGGTTGGTTATGTGATTCCCTCCAGCCTATTGTCTGTTCAGCCTATAGTAAACAATTGTGAGTAGGTTGATAAGAAATCTAAATTTTATAGTAAATTTCCTTTCTTATTATACCTACCACAATTGTTTACATGGAGGCCCTCCCGTCTTCTTTACGGGTAAAGAATCTTTCCTCCCCGCTGATCACATAACTCTAACGTTGTCGGATTCAAAAAGAATGAGTCTTTAGCGACGGTATATGCGCACTGGCAACGGAAGTCGTGGAGTTGTACTTGGGAGAGAGCGTCCCGTACTGGGTCTGCGCCGGTTGCACTCGACCCAGTTTTGGCTTATTTTTTCTTGGTGCTTTTGCACCACTTTTCTTTCCCAAATTGCTTGGGAAAGACAAAAATAGAGAGTATTTTATCCGAGTTAGGGACTTCCACTGTAGTGCAAACCTGTAGTAAACAATTGTGGTAGGTATAATAAGAAAGGAAATTTACTATAAAATTTAGATTTCTCTGCAAAACGGCCGTTGATAATTAGGGAAAAAAGCACATCGCTCCCAAACTACACAAATAAAAATAAAATCGTTAAAAGTTATTTCGAAATATGGTACAAAATGACTTTTGAGGGCAGTTTTGATCTCGCATTAATATTTGTGAAGACCTTCTCGTTACTTTTTGTCGATGTCGGTGTTTCTTTGATCCCGTAATTTTTGGATACCAATTAGCACATTTTTCCAACCAGTCGGGCAAATACTATTTTTAATATCAAAGGGAAATTTTAAAAACGCGTTTCGTTTCGAATATATTGAGTAAACATCAGTGCGATTTCGTCCTTGAATTTTTACAATCCCACTATTATTAGCGAAGTTACGCCAAAAATGGAAATAATAAAAAAAATCTCATTTGTAACAGGTTGAAGAACCTTTCGAAAAGAGTCATTCAAATACACACCTTTTTTATTCTGCAGTGGTAGACATATTCCGGGCAATGAAAAAGAACTTTACACAATTTGGTTGCGTTTCCAGGTATTCGCATGAAGGACACCTGACGTCGACATAACAGGTTGAGAACAACGAAGTTGCGTTACCCACTAAACGGGCCAAATTGCCAGAGTTATTAGACCACAGACGTCTGGAAACCTGATCTAAATTACCCCTACCTCAAAACACCTCATTCTTATATGCCCCCCCCCCCCCCCCTCCCCCCGAAATATATAATACACAGATCTGAGTGTTATTTACTTTGGAAATGTGTATGTGGGGGGGGGGCATATATAAGGTGGAGGTGTGACGTCGAGGGTGATGTGATATTAATCAGGACTCCAGATGTCTGTGGTTGGACTAGGCATTGGGACCTGGGGGCGGGATGCACCGCAACTCCGAATGACGACATCCCCTTTAATCCGAAGATGATATACAACATTTCTCAATAAAAAATTAAGCGTTCAACGGGTAATGTTGGATTTCAGGGTGTGCAGAGAACGAGCCGGTCCACTGCGAACTCGCCCCAGTGACGCGGCAAAGCATCCATGTTTTACAAGGCGAAGTTCCCACTCAATGTGGCGAGGCAAAAATATAAAAGAATACCCAAAAGACGGGTGCAGAATGTTAATCTGCCCCCCTCCCCCCCCCCCCAAAAAAAAAAATGTTCTTGGTAAAAAAAATGAAGTGGAAGACCAGACGGGTATAGATATCATCTGACTGGTTGGTTGGTTGGAGGGGGGGGGGGGGGGCTAAGTACAAATTCAGTGGAGGCAAAGAGCCAACTGCCAACTGTTATATAGGCCTGCCATCTTGCCATCAGAGGGTGCAGTTGCGTAGGCCAACCCCACAAACATTTAATGTCTGTGTTTCCGTCTCCTAATGTTCAGTGTGTTGCTGTAAGCTTACTATTTGTGGGCCTAGGCCTATTAAAAAATCCCGGTGAACTTGGGTGGGGTGGGAATCTTACGCAGCATCAAGTGGGATATGCAAGCGTCTTTACCCATGTGAAAAATCACTTCAATTAACTGAGGGTCCTTTGAAGGACAACCTACAGTCCATCTGCAGAAATATGTTGTGTTCGGTGTCCCTTTTCCATTGAAGCTGAGAGCATATTTTGTGAGTGGAATTCTCACTCATCGAGTGTTTTAGCAGAGACCCTGATGTGACGAGATGGGACACGATGTGTCTGAATGTGTCTGAGATCAGTTAAAAATTATAAATTGGCAGAATTTGGGAGAGTTTTCAGTTTCCTGTCAGAACTCAGCAAAATTAGAAGAAACACATACATATATTTTATATTTCGTTCAAAAACGATGTGTATAGCTTGAGGTTTGTTGCTTTGGACCACTGAGAAAAGTAGACCCAGGCTGTTGTAATATAACTGAATATAACACAACACTTAACATAATCAATTATTGAATTCTCGCGGCAACAATAAAATTTGGTAGCAATAACATTTTGTAATCCGAACTAATCCTTTAATTACCCTTCCAAAGATGTGAAACAAGAGCCGACAATAGGTACTGACTATTTCTGAAACAGCCTCTGATCGCAATGAAAACATTGACCGGTGGCAAGAGATAAAGCATAAATTACTCCTATGAAGTTTATTCTTTTGAGATTTCCAACATCAGAAACTGGTTAAATTGAATTACAATTATGTATATCTATATACTTTTTTATATTTGCATTGCGACTTGTAAAGAAAATTTTGTTTCTAACATTCGACCTCCCATTTAACAATTTTATTAGCACTACGACAAATATTGAAATTATTTTGAATCTATTAAAAGGAAAAACGGCGCTTGTGTGGTGTTTTACAACAAATAGTTGCAACACAATGAGAAAAAATTCAATTTCTAACATTCGGCCTGTCACTTAAGTTAACCGTGCACATGTTAATTAGCACTACGAAAAAGCCCTGGGCCGATTTAATCCGTGGACCAACTTAGGGGCATACCTCAGTTGCTGACTTTATTTTGGGCCGACTTCTCCCATGGGCGACTTCCCACCATTTACGCGCTCGTTTCAATCAGAAGTCATAAGATATGTTTTGGAAGCAAAACAATAAGATAAAAACCTAAAAAGAATGGGAATGACGAATTTCGTGTATAGCGCTGGCCGATTTTTACAGTTATGTCATGTAAAGTGTTAAATGCAAAAAATGAATATTACACAGTAATTAGGCTTGAATATTTCTCCATTTGAACTTTATATGCCAAGATTATTTTAATGTGATTTTGTTACAAATTACAATTAATTGAATATATTGATATATATATGCATTCCCAATAAAATATAACAAAATACAGAATAAATTTCAAAAAGATATTTAATAACATTTGATAAATAAAAGTTGTCAGAAAGGTTATAAACAACATCTCCAAAGTGTTATGCTTTATCAGACCAGTGCTGAAAAATCCCATTGATTAGCTCCGCCCACTCATAAAAAGTTCCTCTATAAATAGACACAGAGATCTTAATTGAACCGGATTAACAGTGACTGCATTATGTAATCATATGTAACAACTGGGGTAATTTGGAAGACAACTTTTACAGGGATTGTACACGCAATGAGAATTATAACTTGGTTCAATATGAGGAATATTGTTCAAAAATATTCTTCTTCACATCCACCAGTCAGAATGTTTTGATATTTGATATACAGTATCCTTAGGGAGGTGAGATATACGTTTGTTAAAGCCAAGTCCCTGGGTTCATATTTAGGCTTCCTGTGGGAGCCTGAATTGTACCAATATTTCTTATCAACCTACTCACAATTGTTTACTTCAGGCTTGCACTACAGTGGAAGTCCCTATCTCGGATAAAATACTCTCTATTTTCGTCTTTCCCAAGCAATTCGGGAAAGAAAAGTGGCGCAAAAGCACCAAGAAAAAAATAAGCCAAAACTGGGTCTAGTGCAACCGGCGCAGACCCAGTACGGGACGCTCTCTCCCAAGTACAACTCCACGACTTCCGTTGCCAGTGCGCATATACCGTCTCTAAAGACTCATTCTTTTTATAATCCGCTTCGTGTCGAGATGTTTTTGCACGCTTATCAGTGTTTCTCCAGCTCGATGTTTGATGATGCCTGATTCATTGTGCATCATTGTATCCTTGGTATTATCAGGAACAGTGTTTTTTATATTCTCTTTCATATTATATATCCATAATGTATATTTAATTGTTCTCTCTCGAGTCGCGCGCGAATTTCGTGTGCCATGCAGTTCGGACTTATATTATTTCACAATTATTGTTAATGCTTTATTTGCTAAATTTTCTAATTGTGTTAGAGTTAGGTGTCAGCGGGGTACCACTCCTACAGTTTTTCTTCTTTCTTTTGAGAGTAGTCATCCTGTTGTGTGGTTCCCGGTCGACCGTGTGGGGGTCTTTGTTTCTGTCACCTTTCTCTCTTCTTTGGGGGTGTTTTTTCTGTTTTCTGATTTCACCTTCTCTGCTCCTCTCACCTCTATCATGCCCAGGACAATTCCTTGTGGGCAGTGTCTGCTGCCAAAGCATGTGAACGATTTACATTCGTCTTGTTCCTCCTGTAATGGGTGTTCGGCCGAGCGGCCATGTGGTGTCTGTGGATCATGGTCATCCACTTTCTGGGCGTCAGTTAACCGTGTCGTTCGTTCTCATGGCCGTGCCTCCCGCTCCCGCGGGAAAGGAGAACGTGGTCGTTCGGGGCCTCCCGAGCCGACCTTGTCTGGTGAGAGTTATTCCTCCTCCGTGGGGGATGTGCAGTCTTTTCCTGTAGTGGATACTGTGGGAGCGGTTGGGTGTTCTGGTGATGAGGTGCCTGGTTCCGGGACTACATTCCCCCTCCAGTCGACATCTGAGGCTGTCACTAGGGTTGTGACTCCTCCTTCGGAGCCGAACCGGTGTGCTCTCTCCACTATTTCACCAGTCTTAATGACTCCCGACGTATCTACTACTACTGCTGGTCTGTCTGCTTCGTCGTCAGTTTCAGCCGTCCTCGGCTTTTCGCTGCAGGGGACTGCAGGAATGTCCGGTACTGTAGACCTCGGATATCGGCCTCAGCCTTCCCTGACTTCAACTCGGCGAAGTCGGAAGGGGCTGCCGGTCGAACCCATCTCTGTGGTCTCTTCTCCGTCGAGCACCACAGTTGTGTCTTTGGTTTCGGATGTTCTTAGTGGAAACACTATGAACTCCGTGGCGTTTCCGTCTACTCATTCTGGCCTCACGACCAGTTTTGGGGGACCAGCGCCTTTTGTGCAGCCTGGACCTTCTGCCCCGCAGAGGTCCACGGTGAGTCTCATGAGTTCTCGCCATATTGATCCTCGGGGTGCCTTGTACCCCTATACACGTCTGCCTTCAGTTGTTTCGGCTGCCGCCCGACGCCCCGCGTCGGGTGTTTTGGAGGATCGTGACCCTTCGCTGGTTAAGAGGGTCAGGGGTGAAGCCACTTTGCCGGTTTGCTCCCCTGTCGAACCGGTCGGTACGGGCAGTGGGCTTAGGGAGGCCCTCTCCTTCCTCACTCACTCAAACCTGCTAACCAGCCGACAGTGTCAGCCTGGCCGCGATCATCGGTCGCGCGCCAACAGCCTATGGAGCAACCTGCTTCTGGGCGCCTTCGACCGTGCCAGTCGGTACAGGTGGTTGAAGCTTTTTCAGCATTGGACTCCAAGCTGAATTCCAAGGCTTTGAAGACTTCGTTCTTCACCAGGGTTGACACCTTTTTGCCTCCTGTGCGTTATCGTTCCTACGATTCCGCCAATCCATCGGTCTGCCAGACTTTGACGGTTCTGGATCAGGACTCCACTTCCCTCGGGCTTTCCAAGCCCAAGTCTGCCGTCATTCCAATGACGACTCTGGAGTCCACGTTCGGCTTATCTAGAGAGAAGCTTGGCATGCTTTCTCTCTCAGATCACGTTGTCTCAGCTTTGGCTGCTTATCTGCCTCCAGATAAGTTTGATGAGGTACAGGCTCCTTTGCGTGTGCTGTCCAAGGCGCTTATGCACCTTACTCACACGCATACCTGTAACACGGCTAATCTGGAATTAGTTCGAAGGGACGCTGTGCTGGACACAGGACGATCCCTTCCCGAGGAGCAGCGTGCTGCTCTTCGATCTGCTTCTTTGGCAGGTCCGCAACTTTTCCATGGTTCCGTGTCGACGGTCCGGGATGACGTCCTACGTCATTCCAACAAAGATCAGCTGCTGTTTCGTCAGCTTGATCAGCCTTCTAGGGGAGGCAAGGGCCGTTCCAAGCCTAACAAGTACCCTTCTGCTTCCTCTGTGAAGCAAAAGGCTGGTCCTCCTCTACTTCTTACTCAAGGGGTAAAGGTAAGGGTCGGCAGAATCGAGGGAAGTCTCAGGATTCTTTATTTCATCGAGGAGGTGGTTTCTCCTCTCGCGGGCCTCGTCGGGGCTCGAAATGAAGGTCCTGACCTCGACTCGTCCCAGGTTGGAGGAAGGATAGCAGAGTTCGCAGACCATTGGGCCACCATCACATCCGATCCGTGAGTGTTAGATGTTGTTCGGTCTGGGCTGCGAATATCCTTCCGACGGCACCCCACTCTGTCAAGGGTGCCTCTTCCAACCACAGTTCCTTCAGACGTTTTACGTCGGGAACTTTTGTCCACGGAGATTGCCAATCTCCTGGCAAAGGGGGCGATCGAGGTCGTCAAGAACATTCAGTCAGTGGTTTTCTATTCCCGCCTGTTCTTGGTGCCGAAGAAGGACGGCCGACTCCGACCGGTTATCGATCTGAGTATCCTGAACCAGTCTATCATTGCTCCCAAGTTCAGCATGGAGACATTCAGGTCGGTCCGCCAATCAATTCACCAGGGAGATTTCGCAGCCAGCATCGACCTGCGAGACGCTTACTTCCACGTTCCGATGCATCGGGCACCACGGAAGTATCTCAGGTTCGCTTTTCTGGGACGAGTTTACCAGTTCAAGGCCATGCCTTTTGGCCTCAACCTGGCTCCTTGGGCCTTCACCAGACTGATGTCGCATGTGATAGCGTTCCATCGCACACAGTCCAGGGTGACTGCTTCGGCATATCTGGACGATGTCCTCCAGGGGCATTCCAATGCTGCCTCACTGGAGTCGGATGTCGCCACTCTGATGAGCTTGCTCACGTCGCTAGGATTCAGAGTCAACGAGGAGAAGTCGGACCTGGTCCCTTCTCAGTCGTTTTGTCATCTGGGGATGTCTTTCCAAACCAAATTCAATTTGGTAGCGGTTCCCCAGGCCAAGGCTGTGATTCTCTCAGCTTTTGCTCTGACTCTGTCCCAGTCCACGTCCGCGACCGCTCGGAGTTTTCTCCGGCTGATCGGTCTCTGCGGTTCGGTGACGGATCTCATTCCTCTAGGTCGGCTGCGTGTCAGACCTCTCCAACACTTTCTGCTCAGTCGTTGGAGGCCGAATGTAGATTCTCTGGATCAGGTGCTTCCGTTTCCGGAATCTCTGTATCCTCACCTTCTTCCCTGGACGGATTACGCAGGGTGTTCCATTGGACTTACCCACGTCCGATCGCGTTCTGACGGCAGATGCCAGCGATCTCGGATGGAGTGCGACGTTGGATCCTCTCGGTCTTTCCCTACACAGGATGTGGGACCAAGATCAAGCAGCTCTACACATCAACCAGAAGGAGCTTCTTCTGAGTTTCAGGCAGTGGATCCCTCACCTGTCGAATCGCCAGGTCCTTCTGCTCTCCGACAATTCGACAGTGGTTGCTTACATTCGGAACCAGGGCGGCACTCACTCGGTTCCGATGTACGAATTAGCTCGGAATCTTCTACTGCTCGTTCAGGATGTTCACGCCGGAGTGGTTGTTCATCACATTCCCGATCGTCTGAACGTCCTAGCCGACTCCCTGTCCCGACAGGGCAGGGTTATTTCCACCGAGTGGATGCTTCACAGGGCAGTGTTCCAGTCACTTTGCGAACTATGGGGACGTCTCCACATCGACCTCTTTGCGACTCGTTGGAACAATCAGGTGGACACTTTCGTGTCCCCATGTCCAGATCCTCTGGCTTTTGCCGTGGACGCTCTGTCACTCGATTGGAACGGTCTAGTCGGCTACGCCTTCCCGCCGGTTCCGATTCTTCCTCAGGTTCTCGCCAAAATTCGAACCTGCAGTTGTCGAATCATTCTGATCGCTCCCCTGTCGCCTCAGCGGGTGTGGATCAATCAGCTCCGCTCGCTGATGGCGGCGGTTCTGGCACGTCTCCCGCTACGTCGCGACCTTCTTTGTCGAGGTCGCCCAAGGAGGTTTCACGTCGACCCGACTTCGTTGTGCCTTCACGCATATCTTTTGTCAGGTCCTGTCTCCTCCGTAGAGGTTTTTCGAGACGAGCAGTGGAGTGCATTTCTTCTTCAAGGAGGCACTCCACTGGTTTAGCTAATGCAGCTAAATGAAAGGTCTTCTGTCGATGGTGTGCTGATCACTCTGTTGATTATGCCAATCCTTCGATTTCACAGATTGCGGAGTTTCTGGTATATCTGTTTGATTCTCGGGGTCTCCAGCCTGTTACCATCAAGGGTTACAGGTCCATGCTTTCAGAGACTTTTTCTTACGTGGGGAAGCGTCGTATCGGCACTAATCCTTACCTCTCCAAGCTTGTTCGGCACTTTTCTTTGAAAAGGCCTCGGACTTTGCAGCTTACTCCACGATGGAATCTTTCGTGGGTGCTGCTTTGCTTAGGGGGGGGGGGGGGGCGCCGTTCGAACCTTTATCCCAGGTGGATATGCATTTTCTCACAAAAACGGCTTTTCTGATGATATTTGCTTCGGCCAGACGGGTTAGTGAGCTTCACGCCCTCTCGGTTTACCCAGCCTTTTTTTAGGAGCTCTCTCAACAGTGTTACTTTTACCACTGATTGCTCCTTTTTGGCCAAGAATCAGTTACCAGATACTACTCCTCCTCCTATCTGTATCAGTGCTCTTCCTTCTGTTGAGGGTAATCGCCTTTTGCTCTGCCCGGTCCGTGCTATTCGCATTTATCTCGATCGGACACGCTTCATACGGAAAGGCAGGAAACGGTTTTTTCTCTCTCTTATTCCGGGTCGACAGAAGATCTCTCCTCAATCCATTTCTCGATGGATTTGTCTTGCTATTCGTACGGCTTATGGTCGTTTAGCAGCTGGCGATTGTATTACCAATTGTATTTCTGCCCACGATGTGCGGGCACTGTCCACCTCTTGGGCTTATTCTAACTCCGTCAAGTTGTCGGATGTTATGCAGACAGCCTACTGGAGAAATGCTTCTACTTTCTCCACCTTTTATTTGCTCCAGTTGCAGGAGCAGTCGGAGGACCTTTTTGCCCTGGGTCCTCTTTCTTCCGATCAGGCTGTTGTCTGCCATAGCCATTAGGCTTCTTGAAGGTCAGTTTCAGCCTTGTGCTGTTACTGCCCTTTTTCTGTCTGTGTGTCACACAGGCCCATACGTCTCCTTTCATTGTCCTTCACCAATGATTGCGACATTATGGTTGATAAGCCTCGGGACCTCTTCCTTCTGCCTCACGGTTCCAGTGCACTGGGGTTATGTGTGGGTTGGTTATGCGATTCCCCCCAGCCTTTTGTCTATTCAGCCTGAAGTAAACAATTGTGAGTAGGTTGATAAGAAATCTAAATTTTATAGTAAATTTCCTTTCTTATTATACCTCCCACAATTGTTTACATGGAGCCCCCCCCCCCCCCCCCCCCATCTTCTTTACGGGTAAAGAATCTTTCCTCCCCGTAAATAACTCTAACGTTGGCGGATTCAAAAAGAATGAGTCTTTAGAGACGGTATATGCGCACTGGCAACGGAAGTCGTGGAGTTGTACTTGGGAGAGAGCGTCCCGTACTGGGTCTGCGCCGGTTGCACTCGACCCAGTTTTGGCTTATTTTTTATTGGTGCTTTTGCACCACTTTTCTTTCCCAAATTGCTTGGGAAAGACAAAAATAAAGAGTATTTTATCCGAGTTAGGGACTTCCACTGTAGTGCAAGCCTGAAGTAAACAATTGTGGTAGGTATAATAAGAAAGGAAATTTGCTATAAAATTTAGATTTCTATTTTCCGAACGATTTGAAGCAATTTGATATGACAGGCTTATTGTGTCATAAGTACCTAATTTATGCAAAACAATTTTCCCATCGCCCTATGGGAACTGCAGGAGTTCAATATATAGAAAAAATTTAAAACGCCCATATCTTCAAAACTACATGGCACTGAAAATTTTTATTTTGTGTGAAGCTTCCTTAGGAACAGCAGAAAGGAACGGCCCCCCAAAAATTGCCAGTGGTTTAATCATAGGATAGTTTTCCAGGACTTTGAACAAATGCTGAGACATCATTTTTTAACACTGTGAGTTATGGGAAAAACATTAAAGAATCTTCTTCTCCCATACCACTGCTCCAAAGGCTTTCATATTTCACATATAACATCTTTGGAAGATTCATTCACATGTTTGTTGAAATCAAATCCCTGGGTCCACGTTTGGGCTCTCTATGATTAGATGAGTGCAATATGAAGAATATTCTTTAAAAAATATTCTTCTTCCGATCCACCCTTCAGAATCTTTTGATATTTGGGATACAGCATCCTTAGAGGGGTGAGATTCAAGTTTGTTCAAACCAAGTCCCTGGGTTCATATTTGGGCTCCCTGTGGGAGCCTGAATTATAACTTAGTTCAATAAGAGGAATATTCTTTAAAATCCAGTAGTCACAATCTTTTGATATTGGTATACAGCGACCTTAGGGAGGTGAAATTCAAGTTTGTTCAAGCCAAGTCCCTGGGTTCATATTTGGGCTCCCTGTGGGAGCCCGAATTATAACTTAGTTCAATATGAGGAATATTCTTTAAAAATCCTTTTTTTCAGATCCACCGGTCAGAATCTTTGGATATTTTGTATAAGCTTTTGCAACTTGTTCAAATAAATTCCCTGGGTTGATATGTAGGCTATCGTGTCAGGTGAACCCCCTCATGCACCCTGGGACCTCTTGTTTTCTGTTTGACAACATAGCCCTGGCTCTTCTACATTTTTCATTGTAAGTTAGTCACTACTTTTATGTGGGCATCCAAAATGTGTTACTGCATGTCTGTCTGTCTGTCTGTCCTTCAGATGAAATGTTTCTTTGCTTTTCATTTGCCTGGCTCTACATTTTAAATAATTTGCAGCTATCTTTCACCCTCCAACCTCCCCCACACACATACACAAATCAGGGCGGGGGCGAGTATTGAGTACTTTGTCAAAAAAGTGGTACTCGAGAATCGAGTACTTTGGACCCAGCCGGTCACAAATATATTAAACATCAAAAGAGTATTATATATACTGTTAAAAAATAGTTAAGCCCCACCCCCCCCCCTTCCCCATAATACCTGTGGGTATACGAATATCTCTTATTGTGACGTTCCCATTCCTCTATCGGACCAGGCATAGATCCTCAAAACTGGTGAACATTTGCTGGCTGTTGACCTCTTCACCACCGTGCAAAGAGTCCGGACTGCAACTTGATAGAACTTGTGTGGGACATGCTTGGCTGGAGAGTGGTTAACACACAGCCACTACCTGATGACAACGACAGTCTGCGCCGTACGCTTATAGAGAAATGAGACAACATCACATTGAGAGAAATTAGGAAGGTCATCGACAGCATGCCATGTCTATTACGATATGTTAGAGATGATCGAGGAGGTTCCACCAGATACTGAACAACGTGACGTTTTTTGACGTTGTGAAGATGCCCATGGTGCCGAATGTTCATTCAATAAAGCAAATGCTCTAGAAACCCTTGTTTCACTAATAAGGCATATTCCCCTTATTAAAAATAGCAGGTTTTCTCTCATGAGAATTTATATATTTACTGTATGCCCACTGGTATTACAGGGGAAGGGGGCATAACTTTTTTTGGACAGTATACTTGAAATAAATACAGTACAGCTGCTGTGTACTGCTCACTTTCCACGGATGGGCAATATTTCCACGGATACAATAATATTTGATGTCAAACACTAACTATAGGAATAATCATCAAAAATTTAAATAATGAAGCACCAGGTGCAACCCAGTGCTTCATGAATTAAAATTTTGCGGCTGATGATTTTTATTGCCTGGTAAACGCACGAGTGGACGTCACTGCCCACGCGTATATTACAACTAGTCCACGACAACTGTACTTTAACTGATTCGTCTTCTTTGGGAACATATTTTCTACAATTTCACTCCTTTTGACAGAATGTGTGCCTGTGGGAGTTGAAACCAAAGTAACGAATGTGCACTTGTGAATACTTGCAGCACAAGCACAAAACTACAGAATCAATATTTGATGATTTTAGGAACTTTTAACAGTGCCATGAGACACCACAGTAACAGGTACTGGTCATTCTGTTGGAAAAAATCACTGTTTTATGACTCGAGGTGTCTTACTGAAAGAACTGAGGCCTTTTCTTACAAAGATTGCAAAATATTCATCAAACAGTGTGAAATGTCTTCAGAAGCCAGAATGTGATTAAATAACAATGGGAAATTCAGTTTGTGTCAACATCAATTTATTTATAAATTAATATTGTTTTTTTTTATGGAAAAAGGCATACTGAGTAGTGTGGGGGGCACATCCAGGGCTATATTTTACCCCGTCACTAGGTAAAAGAATATTTGACATAATTTGTTGAGATGAAATGGCACTTTCTATTGATATTGGTGAATTATATAGCCTCAGCCAGGGCTTATATTTTGACGAGAATCTGAGAATCGATTCACGTAGAGATCCGTGCAACAAAACCAGTGAGAAACCATCTAGATTCTCGTAGCACCACTGCTAGGATTCACGTGAAAAGAACTGAGCCAGTTTAACCCTTTACCTAACACAAAGGCAGCAAATTAATCAATAAAACACAAGCTTGACCTGAAATATTGTGACACTGGCAATAAAATTTGTACAAATATGGCTGTCATTGGAACCGGCTCATCAGCCGATTCCAGTAAAATCCATAATTATTAAGCTTGATGAATATTGTTTATTTTTAGC
Organism: Pictodentalium vernedei; assembly: GCA_031216915.1. NCBI lineage: Eukaryota > Metazoa > Mollusca > Scaphopoda > Dentaliida > Dentaliidae > Pictodentalium > Pictodentalium vernedei. Next base: position 397,928,154 of record CM062295.1, read on the forward strand.
TCACCTGACTGTAAGTCAGGGGGCGCTTAAGTGATGACTTTCTGTCTGTCGACCATCTGTCCAGCGTGAACTTTACATTATCAACCTCTCCTCATAAACAACAGAGCCGAATTGAACCAAATTTGATATTCATGTTCCTTATCATATATGAATTCCAGTTTCTTCAAATAAAGTTGCCACGCCCACAGGGGCCCCCAAAAGGGGCATTTCTCTGATAGCACCCATAAATTGTTTTCGAAAATTAAAAAAATAATCTTCTCCAGAACCATATATAAGAATCTTTTGATACTTGGTATACAGCATCTCTAGGGGAGAGGAGGGGTGGGGGGTTCAAATCGAGTCCCTGAGTTAATATTTGGGCTCCCCATGGGCACCCAAATATCAACAGTGCAATATAAGGAAATTTCTTTGAAAACCTCCTTCAGATCCACCAGTTCGAATGCTTTCATATTTGGAATACAACATCTCTAGTGGGGAGGGGGGGGGGGGGGTGGGTAGATTGAAGTTTGTTTGAATCGGGTCTCTGGGTTAATATTTGGTCAATCTATTGAAGCCCAAAGTTTAACTTAGTGCAGTATGAGGAAATTTCTTTAAAAATCTATTTCTTCAGATCCACCAGTCAGAATCCTTTCATATTTGACATACAGCTTCTCTAAGGGGGGCAGATTCATGTTTGTTCAAGCCAAGTCTATGGGTTAATATTTGGTCTCGTTATGGGAGCTCAAATTAACTCAGTGCAACATGAGAAAATTTCTTTAAAAATCTTTTTCTGCAGGCCCACCAGTTAGAATGCTTTAATATTTGGTGTACAATATCTCTGGGGAGGTCATATCTAAATTTGTTCCAATTTGGTTCCTGCCAGTCAGAAACCTTTCATATTCGGTATCGCAGGAGGGGAGGGGAGGGGGGGGGGGGGGTGGGTCTGATTTGAGTTTGTTCATTTCGAGTCCCTGGCTCAATATTTGGGCAGGAGCGGGTTAGGTTCAAGGTTGTTCATTAATGTTCAGATCCATTCTTGAGACTGTTTCCATAAAATTTGCCTTTCAAGCTGCAGTGACACAACAACCCTTGGAAGTTTGGCAGTACTTGTCTACAGCTGATAGACCTATGCTAATAATCATCTGACATGGACACTAGAGTTATGAATAATTTCGTAACATCATTCCTATGTAGTGTTGATGAACCATGACTAACTGAATGTGACCCAAAATACTTTTCTGAACCACTTTGTCAGGTGAGCGATTAAGGCCCCTGGGGGCGGGGGGGGGGAGGGGCTTTTGTTTTTTTAGCTCAACTTGACCAAGTCAAGCTGAGCTATTGCCATCACTTCTCGTCCGTCGGCGTACGTACGAACATACCAGGCCCGTCGGAACGAAATTTATATTGGGGGGGGGGGGGGGGGGGCTGATATTGCTAATTTGGGTGAACTGGTTGATACTAAATGGGTATGGGGTATCCAGATGCCGAAGGCATCTGGCGCGAGTACTGAAGGACGAGCTTTTTGAGGGGGAGGGAGGGGGGGGGGGTTACTCCCCCAGAAAATTTTTTGAAAAGGGCAATCAAAGGAAGCATTCTGGTAGCTTTTGAAGCAAAAACCTCTTGATTTTTTTAAACGGCAAAAGTTGTTTTTTTAACAAAATGTTTCCAATGTTTCCAACAGAACCCCATAACATTTGGGGACGGTTCTCACACCGGGCTCACCTGCAGGCTGTGTCCGTATTCCGTCATGCTAAAAAACATTCAGGCCTTATGGTGGATTCATTAGTTTTATCATTACGCCAACGGTTGTCGCGGTCTTCTGAGCTGCCAAAGGAATTGCTCAAAACGTTTGCACATCAACATATGCAGGTGCATGTTATACATTCAGTGATACGTTCATAATTCTAATCCAGGGGCATAGTAAGCTAATTTTATTGGGAGGGGGGGAGGGGTAGGACCTATAGTCCCATGACGCGACGCGTCATCCGAGCGGCGAGTGGGGGTGAACACGAGAGGAGATATCCTCCGTCTCGTCGATGGGGGGTCAGGGGCCTCCCCCGGGAAACTTTTCGAATTTAAGATGTAAAAACATGCATTCTGGTTGATTCTGAGCAAATAAATAGTATATTCCTATGACGTGAAGCGTCATCCGAACCGCGAAAAGGCGAGTGGGGGTGAGCACGAGAGGGGGTACCTCCCCGTCTCGTTGGTGGGTGTCCGGGGGACCTCCCCGGGAAATTTTTTTAATTTAAGATGTACAAATATGCATTCTGAGTGATTCTGAGCAAATACATCGTCAATAAGGAAATACGTCAGCTCTCTGATCAATTCAGCGTGATTTCCGAGCAGAATGACAGGAATAGTGAACATGCAATGAATTACCCTGTGGTTGGTTGGGGTTTAACATCGCTTTCCACAATTAGGCGAAAACATGACTGTCAGTTTTATTGGTGGAAGAAAGCCCACATGGAACCCACTCAATCCAGTAATCATTAACAGTAATGTCGGAATATGGTAACCAGTGGGCATCCCGTGTGGAGAAACCACCAACCCAGCCCAGTAAAGCTTACTTTTGACAAATTTGTGGGGGTGGGGGAAATATCTCCCTTAACCCCCCCCCCCCCCCCCCAACCGGTTCCTACGCCACTGTTCTAATCTGAGTTCAATAATGTAATGTCCAGTTTTATTCAGGTTACATCGGTTGCTCCCATCATGGATAAACTAACGACGAAATATGAGCAAATTATTGGGGGGGGGGGGGGCTGTAGGCCCCCCCCCCCCCCCCCCGGTTCCGACGGGCCTGCATACGTATGTACTTAGTTTTGTCAGACCTCAATATTTCCCTTTCAGTAACCTCTGAACATACTGCATTTGTGTATCAACATTCTTCCTTTAGCCAGTCTTACAATTTACATTTAAAAATGCATGGATTACTCTGACGTTGTGCACACACAATGCTGTTATGTTGAAATTTCATCAAATAACATTGGTACCAATGATCTTCAATTTTTGCCATTTCATTTATAACTTACCAAGTTCAAGGTTGTCAAGTTGAGCTACAGTGTCATTGACACTTTAATTTTTAAAAATCAGTAGTTGGTGTTTTAAAAATTAAAAAGCTGTATTGGGTAAAGGGTTAACATGTATTATCAGTATGCAACAGGGGTTCAACCATACTGGACTCATGGGATCCTGGCCAATAGCAGGTCTGAATTCTCGCTACGATTTTCGCAAGAATCCAAATGGATTCTCCCAAATTTAGAGGAATTATAAGCCCTGCACAACCCCAATTTTGAAACAAAATTGACATATTGTTTCATGGGGGTGGGGCACTATTTACCTTGCTGTATGGTTAATTAAAACAGATTTTGTCAAAAGGTTTTGTGTGCTGATGCAGATTTTAGTTTTAGAAGCCAAAAGTTGAATTCTATTGCAGAAATGAGTCGTTCATCACATGGATGAGGTAAATGTATCTTTGGTAGGGTTGGGTTTGCTCATAGGTATAACTGTTGTAAATATTTTAATTAGATTTACCTGCCTCGAAAAGTTGCACTCTGAAATTATGTAATCCTCAAAACTAAGCAGTCTTGGGAAAATAATTTGTTTCATTGAACATTTGAAGAATTCTACTGACATCTTGCATTACTGTTGAATGTTCCAGATGAATAAAGAGGGTGAATTGAGGACTTTTTTGACCTAAAAATTAATTTGACTTTTGGTGTGTTTTGGTTGGGAATTCCTTGAGAAATATGTACATGTGACCAGCACTTCCCTTTGTGTTAGTTTTTCTCTCCTATTTGTTGTATGACCCCCTGTTTAAGAATCAGAAAAAGGTTGTATGAAGGGCTATACTTGACAAATGATATTTGAATGCCAAATTTAAAATGATGGGACCATATTTCTGTCGCCTGAACGTTATAATGGTCGCCTATGGGAACATATTTAGTACCGTGATAGTATATGTTTGGCTGAAATTAAACAGTTGCAGGAATTTGGTTGCATAAAATGTTTTTGGAGTTATGGGTGCGGGATGAAATATTTCAATATGTTGGATACTTTGGGGTTCCTTCTTATGCCTTGCGTATTGTAATATTATCTGTGAGAATATAGTCGATTATTGATATTCTGTCGTTCCTCTCCCAGGTCCATTTCTTCTCAACCTACTCACAATTGTTTACAATTGGCTGTAACGTAAGTGCAAGCCCTCCTTCGGAACTAACTCAAGATAAGAAACTTTTCCAAATGAGTTGGAAAAGTGGAAGAGTGCAAAAGCACGGAAAAGGGGTCGAGCGAGTCCTGCGCTCTACATTACAGTTACTCTCTCTGCACACCTCTTGCATTTACCGAGCGTATGCGCAACAATCGTGATGTCAATTCCTCTCATTTCCATCATTGTAACATGGTCGGATATTTTGTGACTCGTGCTGCTTATTTGTTTTTCCTTCGTGAACAACTTGATTTTGTCTGCTATTATTGTCAATTAATGTGCAAGTGGACTGTATCCTTTTATCAAGCTCTAAATTGATTCATTGTTATATTATTTAAGCTTATTTTTGCTTGTATTCTCTTACATTGTCTTGCCTTTCCCGTGCGTGAAAATGCGACCATTGTTGTTCGGTTTTCCATCGGTGGGAAGCTTGATTGTTTGGATCTTCTTGGGGATTTTTTCCCAATTGAAATTATTTTGCCATACTTTCAGACTATGCCTAAAACATTTCCTTGTCCATCTTGTTTGCAGGTGAAACATGTAAATGGTTCTCATGCTACTTGTGTCACTTGCAACAATTGCTCACAGCCCCATTCCTGTGGTGGTTTGGTCCTCTAAGTTCTGGGCTAGAACCCCTCGTTCTCGGGGCAGAGGTAGCCGTGCCTCTTCGGAGATTTCTGAGAGTGCACGTGGTGACTGTCACGCAGGATGCTGGTCAGCCTATTTCGGTAGCAAGTTCCTCTGCAACTGCTGACGGTGCTGGTGCTGTGATGCCTGAAGTGGAGACTGTGGTATCTCTTCCTTTGGCTTCTGATGCCACCCTTGAGGCGGCTGTTGTTGAGAGTTTTTCCGAGGTCAGCTCGGTCACTCTCTCCGATTTGCCACCTGCGCCGTCGACAGTTGCTGGGAAAGTTCTTCCTGCTGATCCTATCTTGTATGATAGTGACTCTGCCATCTCTTCTGGGGATGCTGTACAGTCTCGGGGGTCCGAGGCTGTATCTGCTGGTGTGTCTCTGGGCTCTCAGCCTTCCCTGGCTTCTCAGAGAAGCTGTACGGGTTTGCTGGCTGCCCCGTCTCATCTGGGACATTGGCATCCAGGGCCTGCTGTTCGGCAGAGGCCAGTGATGGCTCCTGTTAGCTGTCACTCTTGGGACCCTCCTCCGGTGATTTCTCACTGTGTTCCAAGTCTGGCTGTCGATCAATGCTTGTCGACGGTCTCAGAGGATGGGCAGTTGGGGCCAATGGCAGGTTCCTGTCATTCTTGGGACAATCCTCCGGTGTATTCTCATCGTGTCCCAGATCCAGCTACCGATCGACGTATGCCGTCAGTCTCTCTAGAGGATTTGCAGGCAGGGCCTTCTGTTTTGCAGCGATTGCCCCTAGGCGTCACTCCTAGGACTATCCTCCGGTGTCTTCTCACCGTCTCCCTACTCTGTCTGCTGATCGACGTTCGTCGTCGGTCCCTTCTGAGGATTTGGGTTCTTCTTCTAGAAGGGCCCATTGGGAAGACACTCCGTCGGGCGTGGCTGCTACGATGGATTCTCAGGGTGAGCTGAGGCAGGCCGTTCTGGCGCTCATCCGGTTGCATTCTAGCAACCCTCAAGTTGGCTTCCCTGTGTCTCCTGAGGCACAACCTCCTTTGGTCGGTCGCAGAGATTCCTCGCCTGGCCCTTTGGATGCTGTTCAGTATTCACAGGAGGTTTCCGCTGGTCAACCCGAGTTGGGCTACGTCTCTTCTGCCACAGAGGATGACGATTTTCTTGAAGGCAACGGGCCCCCCTCGTCAGTCTTGGGGCAAGCTTTAGATTTTGTCTTTGGCTTATTGCCAGACATTCAGCCTTCAGACCAGCCATCCGTGAACCTCCGGCTGCGGTACTCTGTGGAGCGCTGCAATCCTGTTGAGCCTTCTGGCTCTATGGTTTTGCGTCCTCTGCAATCGGCTCAGGTAGTTGAGTCCTTCAGGGCCTGATGCCAAAATGCGTTCCAAGGCCCTGAAGGATTCTTTCTTTTCACGATCTGATGCTTTTCCTCCACTGTCGCGGTTTCATGTCTACGAATCTGTTTGTCCACCAGTCTTCCAAGGGATGACTACTGTGGACGAAGATTCTCCTTCCCTTGGGTTGACTAAGCCTAAGTCGGCAATCCTCCCGATGTCGGTCGTTGAGTCTATGGTGGGCCTGTCCTGAGAGATGCTGGGCATGTTATCTCGTGGATCACGTCGTCGCTGCTCTAGCTGCATATTTTCCGCCAGGGGATTTTAATGATGCTCAGGCACCTTTGCGTGTTTTGTCGCAGGCTCTTATGAACCTGACACACGCTCACGCCTGTAACACTGCTAATTTGGAGCTTGCACGCCGGGATGCAGTGTTGGATACTTCTCCATCCCTTCCCTCTGACCAGCGTGCTGTTCTGAGGTCTGCTTCTTTGGTTGGACCTCAGCTGTTCCATGGTTCCGTGGAAGCTGTCCGTGGTGAGGTTATTCGTCACTCGAAGGACCAGCTTTTGTTTTGACAGCTGGACCAACCTTCTGCTTCGGGTGGTGGTTGTTCCAGGCCCGCCAAGCGCTCCGCTGCGTCGGCCACGTCAGGCATGCCTTCGGCTCCGTCCGCTCCTTCTGTTCAGAAGAAGCGCCGTTGCGGCCAGGCTCGCTGGCAGCCTCAGGGAGGAAAATCTCAGGACTCTGTTGCTTCCCGAAGGGGTGGTTTCTCCTCTCGTTGAGGCCGCAAATGAAGGTCCTCACCTCGATTTGCCTCCAGTCGGGGGAAGGCTGTCACTGTTTTTCGACCATTGGACAGAGATAACGTCGGACCCTTGGGTCCTCGACGTCATCCAATCCGATCTGCGACTGTCCTTCCGTTGGCACCCCCTTTTATCTCGGATGCCCCTCCCGACTCAGGTCCCTTCCGATTCTCTGCGTCGGGACCTTCTGGTGCAGGAGATCGACAATCTCCTCTCCAAAGGGACGATCGATGTGGTCAGGAACACCCTTTCACCGGGGTTTTACTTGAGACTTTTCTTGGTGCCAAAGAAAAACAGCCAGTTTCGTCCTGTCATCGATCTGAGTATCCTGAACGAATCCATCATAGCACCTCGTTTCAGCATGGAGACTTTCAGGTCGGTTTGACGTTCGATTCATCAGGGCGATTTTGCAGCCAGTATCGACCTGAGGGATGCCTATTTCCATGTACCCATTCATCTGGCGTCACGGAAATACCTTCGGTTCTCGTTTCGGGATCGGGTCTTTCAATTCAAAGCTCTCCCGTTCGGTTTGAACCTGGCTCCTTGGTTCTTCACCCAACTGATGTCGCATGTGCTCGCTTTTCACCGTACTCAATGGGCTGTGACTTCGTCAGCCTACCTGGACAACATCTTCCAACGGCACCACAATGCTGCAGTTCTGGAGTCCGATGTCCGGCGGTTGCTTTGCCTACTGGCGTCGCTGGGTTTCAGAGTCATTTGCGAGAAGTCTGATCTCCTTCCTTCTCAGCAATTTCGTCATTTGGGAATGGATTTCGACACTCTTCACAATGTGGTGTCGGTTCCCAATGCTTGGGCGACGATCCTTTCTGCCTTGACTCGGAACCTGCTCCGATCCTCCTCGGTATCGGCCAGGACTTTCCTTCGGATGCTGGGCCTTTGCGGTTCGGTGACAGATTTCATTCCGCTGGGTCGCTTGTTTGTCCGACCTCTCCAACACTTCCTGTTGGATCACTGGCATCTGAATGTGGATCCTCTGGACCTGGAACTTCCTATTCCTCGGTCCCTGCTTTGTCACCTCCACCCTTGGGCCGATGTTCCCTGGTTGACTCGGGGATGGGGTGCGACGTTGAACCCTCTCGGTCTGTCTACTCACGGTGAGTGGGGCAGCGAGCAGATGGCCCTTCATATCAACCAGAAGGAGCTTCTGGATCTCTCACCTGTCGGACCACACAGTCCTACTTCTTTCGTACAACTCGGCAGTGGTGGCCAACATAAGGAATCAAGGTGGCACACATCCGATTTCCATGTATCGGCTCTCTCGGGATCTTCTACTGTTGGCACGGGATGTAAATGCTCGGGTGGCCATCCGGCACATTCCCGGACATCTCAACGTCCTAGCAGACTCCCTGTCCCGACGCGACAGTGTCCTTCCCACCGAATGGATGCTGCATCGGTCGGTGTTTCAGGCGATTTGCGAGCGGTGGGCGCGTCCTCTTGTCGACCTTTTCGAGACCTTTATCTCCCCTTATCCATTCTCCAATTCTGTTTCGCTCCGGGATGTTATGTATGAGGCTTACTGAAGGAATGCTTCTACTTTCTCCTCCTTTTATCTCCGCCACCTGCAGCAGCAATCTGAGGACCTTTTTTCTTTAGGCCCTCTCGTTACTGCTCAGGCTGTTGTGCACCCTCGTTAAATATGTTTTTTTCCGGTTTGTGCATCGCTCAGCCTTGTTCTTTTCATGTCCTTCTTTCTTTCTTCGTTTACAGGTTTTCTAATATTCTCTGCCCTCCTTGCATTTCTTTCTGCTACGCTTGTTGGTATTGGTTATGTGATTCACCTCCTCCTATTGTTTATTCAGCCAATTGTAAACAATTGTGAGTCGGTTGAGAAGAAATTAATTTTTTTATTAAATTTTGTTTCTTAACATACCTACGGTACCACAATTGTTTACCGGAGGCCCACCCTCCTGGGGATATCTTTGATAAATCACGAACTTCTCGTTGGCGGAAATACGGAATTGACGTCACGGTTGTTGCGCATGCGCTCGGTAAACGCAAGAGGTGTGCAGAGAGAGTACCTGTAATGTCGAGCGCCGGTGGCCCCTTTTTCGATCTTTTTCGTGCTTTTGTACTCTTCCACTTTTCCAACTCGTTTGGATAAGTTTCTTAGCTTGATTTAGTTCCGAAGTTGGGCTTGCACTTACGTTACAGCCAATTGTAAACAATTAAGGTAGGTATATTAAGAAACAAAATTTACTAAAAAATATTAATTTCCCTTTACACCTCGCGTCCCTGTTCAGAATCTTCAGACCGGGCTCATTTGTGAAGTTCAACAGCTTCCTTCCATTCCTGTTGACTTTCTTGCCCTGCCTCCTATTCCTTCTTCCTTATCACCTATGTATCCATTAAAGTCACCCATCAGAATTATACCGAGCCCCCTGTTTTCTAGTTCTGTGATATTGGACCTTAGTGTTGAGTATATCGAGTCATTCCACTCGGGTTTGCTTCCATCCACCGCATAGTATACTATCTCAAGGGCAATACTTTTGTTTCTTAGATTGATCTTTACCCATCCAAATTCTTTCGATACCTCAGCCGAGGTGCTGACATCTTCCAGGTTTGCGATCAGCGACGGTTTTAAATCCTCTTTAATGTACATGCCTACCCCTACCCCCCCCCCCCCCTTTTTTGGCCTTCCGTTCGCCCTACACTTATTCACACGCACCCCCTTACTTGGTCTACCCGTTCCTCGTGTCTTACCCTTGTCTCACTTAAGCCCATGACATCAAAGTCCTCTGCCGCGATCAATGTCGCAATTTCACTTACTTTCCGGTGGAGACCCTGGATGTTGCAAAAACCCACTTTCAGGGTCCGAGATTCATTGGCTTCTGCCTACTGGTCTCATTGTTTTCTGGCGCTAGCCTTGGTAAACTTATTCTGTCCCCCTCACTCTTGTTCACCCCACCTGTGTCACTCTTGTTACAATATTTGACTCTGGCCTCCCACCCCGCTCCGCTACCCGTAGAATTTTATTCCCCAATACCCGTTTCTCCATCCTGCTAAGATGCAGCCCGTCACGCCCGTGACATGCTCGCGTTGACCCAAAACATGTCCCAATGGTCGATAAAGGGTATCCCCAGGTCAACACAGTAGTCCTCCAACTCCTCATTCAGCGCCAAAATCCTTGGAATTCCGTTCGTCCCCACTTCCAAGGACAGGAAGGACCCCGGATACAACTACTCTTGCATTCCTACTTAGCACTTTGCTTACTAAACCTCTATGGGGGCGCGGTGGCTCAGTAGGTAGAGGTGCAGGCTGCAAGCCGAGAGGTCCTCGGTTCGAATCCCACCTGCGGCAACCGCGTTGTGTCCTTGGGCAAGACACTTCACCCCCATTGCTTATGTGGGGGGCACGATGACGCCGTGTACTAAGGCGTAGTGCACGTCGATGGTACGCATGTCTTCAACCAATCTAACCCCGCCTGTGCTGCAGTGCGGAATTACGATGTTGGGGAGCTGGCAGCTGCTCGTCGTTGCTCGGTGGTTCTCTCCGGGTACTCCGGCTTCCTCCACCCGTAAAGCTGTCACGGTCATGATTAGCCATTGTGCATAAATATGTGACCTTAAACATCAATAAATAAATAAATAAATAATACTAAACCTCTATACGCCTCCACCAAACTTACTGACCTTCTCTCCCTGATATTGTTGGTCCCCACATGGACCACCACTACCGGTTCTGATCCTGACTCTACCACAATACCATCTACCCGGTCCCTCAGATCCTTCACCTTCGCCCCCGGAAAGCACAAGACTGTTCGATTGGAACTATCAGGACCACAAACCACATTGTCAATCCCACGTACAATGCTACTCCCCGCTATAACTAATTTTCTTCTTCTTCGCGGAGTTCCTATATCATCTGCAACTCGCCTCGTTTTGCATGCCTCTAGCCCCCTCTTTCTCTTCGCCGCCCTCCTTACCTCATCTGACCTATCAACATCAGCAGCCACCTCTCCCCCTCAGTGTCCCCCTCACTCTCATCCCCAAGGATATCGGAATCTAACACACTGAACCTGTTCTCTCTAAACACCACCTAGCAACCTTGGCAGCCTTACGCCGGCTTTGGCCTGATTATACGCAGCCTTGTCCTGACGCCACCTTCTGACTTTTCCTACTAGATTCCCCTTCCTCGGTTACACCCCCCCCCCCCCCCCACATCAAGCATTCTTCCCCTACATTTCCTGCCTTCTTGTTTCCTCCTTGAGTCCACAATGACCTTCCACCTCCCCATCATAGGTAACCTTCATTTGTGTGACTCCAGATACACCAGCCCTCCCCAACCTCCCCTTCAGCTCCGCAATTTCCCGCTTGAACCCAACACACATCTCTAACAACTGTAAAATATCCCAGCAGTTGGAACACACCCCACTACTATCCATTGGCCGACCCCCACCATACCTCATATCACACTGCCTGCACGCCTGTGTATCCTCTGCCTTCCCCACCTGCACCTGCACCACTCGACTCACCTCCCCCGACCCCCTTTAATACCCATACTCTCCTCCGTCTGGACACCCGTCGAGCACTTACCATTCATGTTTACAAATATTTATAGGACCCACTGACCAAAATCAGTAAAATAACAAACACACGAAAAAAGGCAACTAAAGTAAATAAAAGTAAACTCGGGAAAACCTATTACCTAAACTTCCTTATTTCGCCTCTATAATCCTTCCCTAGCACACATACAATCTAAATATATACTACACTTTCCTGAAATAAAACTAATAAAAAAGAAATACTTATAAACAACTCTGTGCAAACTGTCTTGACTTATCTTTGTGAGTAGTATTCAGATGCTGACCGTATCATATCTTCCTTGGGCTGCGCTTCAACCTTGCTCTTTGTATTCAAGTGTAAATTATGCAAAAAGTACCGTATAATAACTTCCGTGGGTGGCAACCAAGTAAAGATATATTCCGCGTTATTACGCAACAAGAAAATATGAAATACACACTATTGCTAAAACCTCGCCCTGGTAACAGAGGCAAGTTAGTTCGTATATCGTATTTACACATCCACCCATCAATCAGACATCACTACCGCTAATGAAAAATATAATTTTTTTATACCTTTCGTGCGTAGTAATAAAGCCCCCCCCCCCCCCCCCCCCACGCCCGATGCTTCCAATGTGTGTAAATGTCTCGTCCCCCACACACTTTTGCAGCATATATATGCCCCCCCCCCCCCACCACTGACCTGTATGCAGAGCCTGCTATAATGTCCACTGATAATTGTAGACCCCCATCCAATCCCCCCCATCCAATCCCCCCCCCCCCCCCATACACATGATGTACGCACCCACATATGCACAATGCTCATAATAATCTCACAACATATACACTCTATGTTCAACACCAGCGCGTCTTTAGGTGTAATTGCTCTTCACATAACCACCCCCCACCCCCCCCCCCCCCCCCCCCCCCCCCATCAGCAAGTTTATAAATGAGAATATTTGGAATCATTCTTGTCTATTAAGCCCATTGGGTTCTAGTGTTTGAAGTTTGTTAATCCAAAATGCTTCACGGAGAACCCCTCCTGAAAGCTGCAAGTTGTTGATTAATTTGTTCAATCCCAATAATCTTAAAATTGTTTATAATATAGTTTTCGGTCAGAAAATGATGCGGTATCGGTTCACTCATAATCTCAAGTTTTATTCTACTCCGATGGTTTTGCATTCTCTCATACAATTTTGTCCCCTTCTCCCCCACGTACACAACTTTCCTGGACATGCATGTGATTTTCTTGCCTATGTAGTAGGCCGTTCCGTTGTTGTCTGCGAATTCTTTTGTTTGGAGCATAAAGCCACAGATTGCACAGTTTCTCTCGCATCAATCAGATCCCGTCCCTTGATTGTTGAACATTTTATTATGCTTGCAATGGACTATAATATCTCCCAAATTCAGTTTCATTCTTTTGTACGAAATCAGGGGAGGTTTTTCGAATGCCAGCTTCATGCATTTTGTGCGGTGTAAAATGGTCAGCCGTCCCCGTGTTATTTTTCTGATGTGGGGGAGGCGCCGCGAGTAAGTGACCACAAACGGGACTCTTTCGTCGGTTGATTTGTTGGATCGTTTTCCAAATAACTGTTTACGCTCGATTTGGTAGACCTTTTTTAGTTGTTCGCTTACAAACTTTTCGTCGTAACCTCTCGCGTGCAGGTGTTGTTTTATATCATTTTGTGGCATTCATATTCAGTATTATCGGAACAAATTCTTTTTACTCTTGAAGCTATTCCATATGGTATCGCTCTTTTAGTGTTGATTGGGTGATCCGACTTAGCGTGCAGGTATTGATGCGTGTTCGTGGGTTTTGTATTAAACCGGTTTTAATAAATCCGTCTTCAATTTGACTACCGTGTCTAAGAATTCTATCCTATTTTCAGACCACCTTAATTCAACTTGTATTCTTGGATGTATCGTATTTACAAAAGAATGGTATTGTTTCAGAGACTCAAACCTATTCGTCCATATCCCCTAGATATCATCAACATACCGTACTTGTTCATGGGGTGTAACTTCGATGCTTTTGACAGTTTCTTTTCTCATTCACTCATATATGTGCACGCACAATTCATCCCTAATCGCGAACCTATTGCAACGCCGCCCGTTTGTAAATAATGTCTTCCTTTAAATGAAAAATTGTTATTGTCCAAAACAGTTTCTATTAGTTCAAGACCTATCTCTGTGGGGACTAATTTTCTTTGAGAGTTTTATAGAGCTTTTTTACATGCTAATATACCTTCATCACGTGGGACGCTTGGATATAGTTTCTTGACGTCCATACAGTACATTATGCTGTTTTCGAGGAGTGGTTGGGGTATACAGTCCAGTCTGTTCAGGAAATGTGTGGTGTCGCGTATGTAGGATGGTAACGACGCAGCGTGTTGTTTTAATTCAGACTCCATCACTTCTGCTATTTTCTCTGTTGGATGGGGTTTATTCCCAAAATTATTGTTCTTAAAGGGGCTTCATTTTTATGCATTTTAGGGTTACCTTTTACTCTTCCAGCCTGTGGCTGGTTAGGTATCATGTATGCTAATACATTTTTGTCTATCAGTTTGGGTTTTTTTTAGTGTTTTGAGTTGGCTTTTAATCTTGTTTGCAATTTTCTCTGTCAGCTCCACAGGTACTTCTTTGTATGTTGTTTGGTCCCCCAACTCCATCAAGATCTCATTTTCATCTTTACTTGCATCCAAAAACGGTTATTCCGGAGCCTTTATCGGCTGGTCGCACGACTATTGTATTATTTAACACCTCTTTCAGGGCCTTCTCTTCCATTTTTGTTATGTTGTTCCGCAGGCGTCTGTATGTCCTTCAAAATATCTTCCCGTACTACATCTAAATAAAGGTCAAGGTGCTTATCTCTGCCTTCTTCAGGGGTCCACGTGTTGCGCTCTCTAAATTTATCATTAAAATATTGTTGTTTATTGTCTAGGAAATACTCACATAGTCGCATTCTGTGCTCCCATTCTTTATCTCAACGATAAGGTTCGCTATATCCATTCTTTCCGTTGGGACAAATTTTAGACCCCTTTTAAGTAATGTTCTTTTTTGTTTTGTTAGTTTCTTACCGGATAAATTAAACACGTTATTTTGCTAATTTATTTTAGTTTCATTGTGCAGCATTGTTATGCCCCCCGACTTAAGTTGGGTGGCATATAGTGACTGAAGTGTGCATGTGTCCGTCCGTCCGTGTATCCGTGTGTGTGTGTGTGTCTCCGAGCCAATAACTCGAAAACTGTTAGGACCATAGTCATCAAACTTGACACAATTATAAAGGACCATGGGAGGATGTGTCTCACACGATAGCCGGGTTCGTACCTTCAAGGTCAAGGTCACATTTCAAGGTCACACTAAAAATCGGTCAATATTCGTGTCTCAGCCATAACTCAGAAACGAATCATAGTACAATTGTTAAACTTTTTACAAATGTTAAGGGCAGTCAGAAGGTGTGTCGCGTATAATAGTTTCCGCTGCATCTGCAAGGTGAAGGTCACGGGGGGGGGGGGGCATGTGTTACCTTAGTAACATTCTTAGTAGTATGTCAGGGGCTTTTGAGGGAAAGGTTGGGGGACCTCGGTGGGGGACCTCGGAAGTGACGTCATGTCACGTGACCTAGTGGCGCCATGTTGTGTTGTTATGGTAACCCGCGTGAGCGGCCATGTTGTGACGTCATCTCCATAGTGATTCGTGGTGGTAGTACGCATGCGCAGCGCGTGTTGTTAGGGTGATACGAGCTTCCGTCGTCCATTTTGTATACTGGAAGCCGCCATCTTGGTTTCTATGGTAGCACGTGATTGCTATGTTACCTAAGGCCTACAATAAGACGGGGGTATGTTCGAAGGGTATGTTCGATTGAATCGGAGTATTTTCTGGAACGACTTCCCTGAATAATTACCACAAACAACCCGACAATCTCTCCAAATCACCAAAATCCACCCGAAATCACCGAAATTGACTTTATTTCCCCATTTTATCGGTTTAGCACGTAGTGCTATAGTACTAAGGGGGTACAAAGGGGTGCATTCGACTGAAGTGGAGTAATGTTCTGGATTAGAATTCTCCCAGAATCCCTTTTTTGATCCCTATCCCATGACGTTTTTCCCCTATTAAGAATAGCACGTAGTGCTATAGGACAAATTTACCCAGAATTCTCTGTTTCTATCTATATATGCAATAGTTTACGTCTACCTAGGCTGTTCCTTTATTCTAGAGTATACTCCAGTAGCGTAGAAGAGCCTATCAACTGGAACAGTATACCTTATTATTGCTATATTTAGCAATTTCTAGTCTATTCTTGTTAGTTCTGACCCTATTCCATGTACTCTTGTTGTTTCATTTATATAACTAACCAATCAGATTGCTTGCTTTCCAATAACCTGTATGCAGAGTTATCTCCCTTCTGTACAACAAAAGCCAATATCATTCCCATAGCCAATATCATTCCCAAAGCCAATAAGCTATCAAGCAGTTACTGATAAGTCATTGCTCGAACGACTCGAAGCCCATCGAGCAAATGAGCCTAAGAGCAATTGCTCCATGAGCAATTGCTCCATGAGCAATTGCTCGAACGACTCGAAGCTCATCGAACAAATGAGCTATCGAGTAATTGCTCGTTCGAGTGACTCCTCGAACGACTCTTAGACTCATTTCAGTATTTGAGGATACCTATGGCCCAGGTATTGTATTAGTTGAGGATACCTATCGAGGATACCTTTTATAGGATACTTATCTGAGGATACTATTACCTATATCACAAGGCATACCTATCCCAAATATCCCTTATAAGCTAAAGAGCAAGAGAGTAATTGCTCCATGAGCAATTGCTCGATCGACTCGAAGCTCATCGAGCAAATGAGCCTAAGAGCAATTGCTCCATGAGCAATTGCTCGAACGACTCGAAGCTCATCGAGCAAATGAGCTATCGAGTAATTGCTCGTTCGAGTGACTCCTCGAATGACTCTTAGACTCATTTCAGAAAAAGGGGTGCCGAAGGCCATATGTTTTCCAAAAAGGGTGCCGAAATTGGGGTGCCTTCTGGAGAATCACTTTTTTGTCAAATGAGCTATCGAGTAATTGTTCGATCGAGTGACTCGACATGCTGCTCGAACGACTCGAATCCCATCGAGCAAATGAGCTAACGAGCAATTGCTCGTTCGAGTGACTCCTCGAACGACTCTTGGACTCATTTCAGAAAAAAGGGATTCCATAGCCATAGCCGTTTTCGAAAAAGGGATTCTTAAAAAAGGATTCTTAAAAAGGGATTCTGTAAAATGGGATTCCTATTCGAGTTCATAAAATTTGGATTCCGTGTTTTAACATCGTCCACTCGAGGGTATTCCCCTTCCCTATTAGAAAAAATTCAGTTCAATGGGTTGTAGTTTAAAAATTCATATCACCTTCGTTATATTTTCATTAAGGCTGTAAACTTTGTTCATTTCAAAGGTGTTAACATTGGGATATAGTTAGGGGTTATACTTCATTAAGTTCAAGGGTATTTATTTATATTAGGTATAAAAAGTTCATTCAGTTGAAAACTTTGTTCAGTTCAAAGGGTTAATTCATCTTTGTTCAATTTAAGGGGGTTAACATTGGGTTATGTTTAAGGGTTATAGTTCATTCAGTTGAAAACTTTGTTATGGTCAATTCACTTCGATAACTTCATTGGATCTTTGTTCACTTTGTTCTGTTCGCATCCATCTTGATTGTATTGGATCTTTGTTCACTACGACTTCATTCGAACAGGTGTCTTGTATCTGTCCTTGCTGTCCAACTAGTTCGATCAATCCGACTAGTTTGACCTCCTATCACTTTGTTTTGTTCACAATTGGTTCTGTTGGATCTGTACTTAATTGTTTTGTAGTGGTTGGTTGTATCTGTTCAGAGTCTTGTAGTCATTGAGTGTTACCAATACCTTTCCATACCCTCGAGTGGACGATGTTAAAACACGGAATCCAAATTTTACGAACTCGAATAGGAATCCCATTTTACAGAATCCCTTTTTAAGAATCCTTTTTTAAGAATCCCTTTTTCGAAAACGGCTATGGCTATGGAATCCCTTTTTTCTGAAATGAGTCTAAGAGTCGTTCGAGGAGTCACTCGAACGAGCAATTGCTCGTTAGCTCATTTGCTCGATGGGATTCGAGTCGTTCGAGCAGCATGTCGAGTCACTCGATCGAACAATTACTCGATAGCTCATTTGACAAAAAAGTGATTCTCCAGAAGGCACCCCAATTTCGGCACCCTTTTTGGAAAACATATGGCCTTCGGCACCCCTTTTTCTGAAATGAGTCTAAGAGTCGTTCGAGGAGTCACTCGAACGAGCAATTACTCGATAGCTCATTTGCTCGATGAGCTTCGAGTCGTTCGAGCAATTGCTCATGGAGCAATTGCTCTTAGGCTCATTTGCTCGATGAGCTTCGAGTCGATCGAGCAATTGCTCATGGAGCAATTACTCTCTTGCTCTTTAGGTTATAAGGGATATTTGGGATAGGTATGCCTTGTGATATAGGTAATAGTATCCTCAGATAAGTATCCTATAAAAGGTATCCTCGATAGGTATCCTCAAATAATACAATACCTGGGCCATAGGTATCCTCAAATACTGAAATGAGTCTAAGAGTCGTTCGAGGAGTCACTTGAACGAGCAATTACTCGATAGCTCATTTGCTCGATGAGCTTCGAGTCGTTCGAGCAATTGCTCATGGAGCAATTGCTCTTAGGCTCATTTGCTTGATGGGCTTCGAGTCGTTCGAGCAATGACTTATCAGTAACTGCTTGATAGCTTATTGGCTTTGGGAATGATATTGGCTTTGGGAATGATATTGGCTTTTGTTGTACAGAAGGGAGATAACTCTGCATACAGGTTATTGGAAAGCAAGCAATCTGATTGGTTAGTTATATAAATGAAACAACAAGAGTACATGGAATAGGGTCAGAACTAACAAGAATAGACTAGAAATTGCTAAATATAGCAATAATAAGGTATACTGTTCCAGTTGATAGGCTCTTCTACGCTGCTGGACTATACTCTAGAATAAAGGAACAGCCTAGGTAGACGTAAACTATTGCATATATAGATAGAAACAGAGAATTCTGGGTAAATTTGTCCTATAGCACTACGTGCTATTCTTAATAGGGGAAAAACGTCATGGGATAGGGATCAAAAAAGGGATTCTGGGAGAATTCTAATCCAGAACATTACTCCACTTCAGTCGAATGCACCCCTTTGTACCCCCTTAGTACTATAGCACTACGTGCTAAACCGATAAAATGGGGAAATAAAGTCAATTTCGGTGATTTCGGGTGGATTTTGGTGATTTGGAGAGATGTCGGGTTGTTTGTGGTAATTATTCAGGGAAGTCGTTCCAGAAAATACTCCGATTCAATCGAACATACCCTTCGAACATACCCCCGTCTTATTGTAGGCCTTAGGTAACATAGCAATCACGTGCTACCATAGAAACCAAGATGGCGGCTTCCAGTATACAAAATGGATGACGGAAGCTCGTATCACCCTAACAACACGCGCTGCGCATGCGTACTACCACCACGAATCACTATGGAGATGACGTCACAACATGGCCGCTCACGCGGGTTACCATGACAACACAACATGGCGCCACTAGGTCACGTGACATGACGTCACTTCCGAGGTCCCCCACCGAGGTCCCCCAACCTTTCCCTCAAAAGCCCCTGACATACTACTATTCTTCTTGTACTCTATATCTACATAAATGTTATTTTGATCAATCATCGCTTACATTCTTTACTTCTACAGGTTCATCGTTTTTTTTTTGTGGTGGGGGTTGGGGGGGGGGGGGTTCTCAGTCTTTTTGTCATAATCTTTTTTAAATAACCCTGGGGATTCAGTTTTGGTTCATCCCTATGGAACACGGAAATATTTTGTGACTGCCAGTATGTGTATTTGATTATTTTAGGCCCCTTTGTCTTTTTCATACCTCCAATCATTTGTGCAGCCTGAAAATGAGAATCATTCAAAAAGTGATTGAAATGTAATTCACTTGTACTCACCAGTTTTTCTGGTTCGAATCGCACCCACCTGTAATTTTGACCATACTTACAATATACATGAATCCCTATTCCCAGCATATTCACCAAACCTACTATATCATTACCTGTCGCCCAGCTCTCAATACTACCATTAGTTTTGGATCTGTTTCTAATGAATCCTGTTACTGGCCCATCTATATATGTAAACATTATTTTCGCCTTATGTTCCACATAGTCCACTACTCATTTCCATATTACAAGATGGTATTCCTCATCGCCTGTACAGATTTTGCTGATGCATCTATAAAAACAATTTCCATCTCCCCTAACATTTTGCAATCCAAACCCTTGCCTTCCCAATCTATATATATAGGTTGGTGGGCCGTATAGGTCGTAGTTGATATAGTAAAAGAATAATAACACCTTTTCGACCTATAATTAATTTTTTACACTAGCTTTCGACCTTCTCGGTCTTATTCCGGTGATAAAATGGTAAGAATGAAAACGAAATACAATTCAAGTGAAAGAACGCGTAATTACGTTTGACGTAAGATAAGATAACATTTATTCAGCAAATACACCAGAACAAAGGCAAATTTCTACACACAAAATCAACATAAAGAGAATCATAAAACGCACTAATTCACATGACATACATAAATCATATTACAGCTAAGTCCCTCTTGTGAAGGAAGAGCTGGACCATGTTATAAATAACATTGCATAGCAATGGATTATCATTAGTCATTATTACTTTAAATTTGTCCATTGTATCCATTAGAGGGAAGTCAATTTTTTCTTCAGAAATTGTGCGAAATAATTTTTCTCTCGATGGTGCAAAAAGCAGACATTCCATTACGAAATGCCATTCCAATTCCCCCACCCCCCTCCTCCATTTTACAAGCTTCGCATATTCTGTGTTCCATCGGACGAGCAGGTTGTAAGTGCCTTCCACGTTTTAATCCACAGTTTATGGTTGCCTATGCGTAATTGCGTGAAATTGTTTATAGCTTCAATGGAAGAAGTGTGAATGAGATACGTTTTTGATTTTTTCCGTGAACTTCATTCAAATACCAATGTCGAACCTTGTAGAACACTTTAGATTGAGTTTTATTCATTGAACAGAGTAGTGGTTGAACTTCATTTTAGAGTATAGAGCAGGATTTTGTTCTTTGTTAGATGATTTTGAATAGTTACTGTTAGGTAGGTGCAAATCAATATCATTTATTATTTCGTCCTCCACAACAGTTGATGTTGCTTTGTTTATACATCCATCTCCCTCTAATTCAGTTTGAGGACAAAGTCTTGCCCATGCATCTTGTGGTTTGGTATTTTGTAAGATTCTCTCAGCATCTTCAGTCTCATTCCCATTTATATCATACAACTGCTTATTTTGGGTATCTAATAATAGCTGGGTCTGTTCTCGTTCTTCTTCGGATATAACCTGAATTTTCTTGAAGTTTATAAATGTTGCAATTTACTGTCTCGTGATTTTCTGCCTCGTTATTTTCATTTCTCATACTCCTAGGAACTTGTGATTTTGCAAGAATGCGAAACTGGGAACAGAATGTTGCTAAGGACATTTTTTCAAATTCTGCTGTTGATGGTCTCAACTTGTATTTATCAGTAATACTTGACATCCAAATGTCATCACTGTTTTCAACACTCAAGTATTTCAGTGGCATTCTCATTCTAATTGGATTATCACCAACTGGAATAAATTGTATTTTTCTTAAACATTCTTTCAATCGTAAATTGCAGACTCGATAAACACTCTCTTGGGCAGAAATTTCATGATAATTCATATAAGCAGTGCCAAGTTTCCTCATTGTTTTTTGCGCATCAAGATTTTGTTCATCTGCTTTATTTTTTGTTTTTTGTAATAAAAGACCCATTTCACGTCCAGCTTTTGATATGTAGGATATTACATAAACAATACAAGCATATGCATCCAAAACGAACTGAATGTCCATGTTAGCATTCCAGCATCTTAATAAGTCTGCATTATACTGATTTGTCCATATCTCATGTGGTTCTCCTTCAGGAAAGATATCATTTCTTTGTGACACAACATGATAGATAGATATTAGATATTTTATTTGACGATATAAACAATTAATACAAATACAGAGAGAACAGTCTTCAAATAATGTTCAATAAGTATTTTTTTTCCTTATATTGTCGGGAGACTACATAGCCAGACTGGCTGTCTTCCTGAAGTCCCCCGTAATGCAAACCAGCACAAAGTCTACGCCGCCGAAGACGTCTCCCACCGAAATTTTTTGTGAGTGAGATTGAGATGTTATTATCGGAGCTTTCCGACGTGGTGGTATTTGGCATGGTGACTTGACGAGGGGACCAGATGTTATCCGTAATGTCCTGCTTCAGACACAGACTGGTTTAGGAGTAAGCACACACATTGTTACATGAGAGCGAGCTCTGAGATTGAATACCCACGATTATGTAAAAAAAAATAAAAAAAATATTTTTTTCTTATTTTTTTTTCCCTTCCCTTCCTTCCTTTTTTTAGCATATGACCTTCTGTCCATGTCATTATACTAGCACTGAGTGGAACATGAAAAGCTTCTTGCATGAGAGTTTGTGATTGCCCAGCTTTCTCAAAAATTTCATCACATGTTAAATTTTCAGATTCATTTTCTAAGATAACTTTCCACACACTTTGAATTATTGCTTTTGCGACATCTTGGGACATATTTTCAGTGTCCTCAATTCTCTCAGATTTATTTCGACAAATAAATGGGTTTTTTAAGGAGGTCTAGGGAAATTGTATCTGCATGTTGTACCCTTCTTCCTGCATAATTTTGAATGTTTTTTACTATGCTGTTGTACATTTGACACAATTTCAAACAGTTCGGGGTCTTCTTTCTCATTTGGTATTTTACAACTTGTGTACTGATTGATGAAAGTAGCAAGAATGTCATCGTCATCTACATCAAATTTGGGTGCATTTTCTACCCAGAATAGACAATGTGTATATGGAGAACCAAGCTGTTGGAATTCTACTCTATAAAAAATAATCTTTTATTTTTCCTATTGGTGCAGCATCAGATAGAATTACTTTGTTCAAAAATGTGTGAAATCGGTGGTCAAACATTCGTGCAGTTGTAACAGGGTTACTTCTAAGAACTTTACATTTTTCATTCCAGTCTAAATTTTGTGGTTTCCTTGTATCATTTTGTTGAATGAGAACTGTGCCTATTATTTCTTCCCATCTTGTGTCAGCTGATGAAAATGAACAAAACCAGGTCGGTATTCCTAATTGTCATAGCATTGCGAAAAGGTCTTTCTGAGCAGTCCGCCAGTATGGTCGTGTACCTCTAACTGGATTAAGAAATTTATATATTTGATCTGAATTGATGAGATTCTTAAGGCTTCTGCTATCATTTAACATCTCACGAGTTATGTCATTTCCATTTGAAGTTTTCTTGTTGCTTTTCCTACATGCAATTGACACAGATGACATAACATGTTCTAGCTCTGACATGTACTGACTATAAAATATGTAATTGGTATCTTTAGCAAATCTGTTATCTGCATTCATCAACCGTGTATTGAAATATCTAGATTATGTAATTCTTTCCTCTCGCTCATCATTGTATGTACAAATGCCTGTTGGAAACTGTACACGAAATGTCTTTGCTTCGTTCCCTTTTTCATTTAAAATCTTGATAGGATTGTTTTCCTCTGCTGGAGCCAAATTCAAGATTTCATCACTGTATTCATCTAGGACATGTTGAGCTAAATCATCAGGCTGAAGGCATCTATCAAGTTGTATGCCATTTAATCTTTCTTCAAATTCATCATCACTTGTACAGTCATTCAGGTTTTCACTATTAGGTTCCAATGTAACTGCATCAAAATTGTCCTCAACATTTTCTGATAAAGATTGTTCGCTGTTCTCAGGAATTAGATTCAACCAGTTATTATCTTTTGTAACATGAGAATACCAACAATTGTTTTGTTTGAGATAAACCAATGCATCTTCCACATGTTTCTGGTCAACAAACTGATACTGATAATAACCTTTGTAGCAAAGTTTTCTCTTCAGTTTCACTTGCAAAAGCATATTATTTCCATCTGACCTAGGTAATACATCAGTTGTTTTTTTATTATCAGAAGGTACACATACTACAGGTCCATGTACACCATGCTGACCACCTTTAGGAAGAGCAAGTATTTTCATAAATGGAATGTGCAGAGAGACTAAATGTTGTTCGAAAGAGTTCAATTTTTCAAGACTTTTAGGAATTGATTCCAGTGACAGATTATTTTGAACTGATTCAGAAGGCACTTTTGCATTTAATAATTTCCTATGGCTAGTGTAGCAGATCCATAGTTTTGTACTTGGTGAAGATATATACGCACACTGCACATTACAAGTATCATTGCATTCGTGAAGATATTTTTTAGAAATACATTTCTTTGCAACTTGTTTAACATTCTCTCCTTTATTTTCATAATTATTATCATTACAGTGCAAAACTTGGTGTGCAAAAAGAAGTCGATTGCAGCATGAACAAGTGTATGCAGGGCCTCTGTACATTTCTTGTCTGAACATTCTTGACATATCGTTTATGTTTTTACGAGTTTTTGTTTTCCTTTTTACGTTAGTTTGAGTTACTTTCCTTTTATGTTTTGGGTCAGTTTTGTATTTTGTAAAACTAGCTTTCTTAACTTTTTCTCTGTGTGCAGTGTGTCTGGCATATTTTAATATACTAGCCACTTTTAACTTCTTTCTGTATTCTTCATTCAACATATATTTCTGTTTGCCTGTTTTTATGAGCTTACACCTGTGTTCTTTATTTGATGAATATTTTTGTTTGCTACTTTTTATCAGATTAGTTCTGTATTCCTTATTTGAAGAATATTTTTGTTTTATACTTTTTATCAGATTAGTTCTGTATTCTTTATTTGATTAATATTTTTGTTTCATACTTTTTATCAGATTAGTTCTGTATTCTTTATTTGAAGAATATTTTTGTTTTCCACTATTTATCAGATTAGTTCTGTATTCATTATTTGAAGAATATTTTTGTTTCATATTTTTTATTAGATTAGTTTTGTATTCTTTATTTGATGAATATTTATGTTTGTTTTTTTGCTTCCTACATTTTATCAGATTACTTCTGCATTCTTTATTTGATGAATATTTTTCTTTGATACTTTTTATCAGATTAGTTTTGTATTCTTTGTTTGATACATATTTCTGTCTACTGACTTCTTGTTCAGTTTTTCTAACTTTTTCATTTGCTGCATACATCCGTTGGTATTTACTCTTTCCATTCGTTTCACGCATTAATTTAGTACTTTTTTTCATTTTTCTAGAAATTATACTTCTTTTTCTCCTCTTGGTTACAGTTTTATCTTTCATCTCCTGCTTTAACAGTACAGGAATAACATTCTTTTCAGGTGATTTGTTTTCCATTCTAATGTTCTCCACTATTTCCTCTGCATTGCCTGTAACTGCTGATTCACAACTGCCATCTGATTGTTCACACTTCATTTGTTTTTCAATGAACATTGCATTTGTATCAGAAGATATAATTATATCGTAATGATTGTTATTGGAGTGCTTCAAATATATGGAACATTTATTTGGATGTAGTGTTTTACTTACTTGTTCCGGCGAAGATTTTAACCACGAATTGCAACTAAATGTGTAAATATTTGTGTTCAGCATAACAGACATGGCTAATATTTCAATTTCTGTTGCCCAAGTTCCATTTTCAATGATAGATCTTTTCAGGTAATCATTCATATCTATGTACTGTGATCTTAGAAATGATTCAAAGAGGTTGTGTTCTTTTTCAAGATAGTTAAAAACTGCCTCTCTCAATTTTCCATGGAATATTTCCGTACTAAAGATTGCATAAGATATTGCTCTGAAAAAACAGTTTCCATCTTTTGTAATAGATTTCGTTGTAAAGTCATTTTTAGCTCAACTTTGACGAAGTCAAATTTGAGCTATTGTCATGGCCCGTCGTCCGTCGTCCGTCTGTCCGTCCGTCCGTCCGTCCGTCCGCCCTCGCGAGAGTACACTTATGAGTTGTGTTTCCAGTAGGCGTCAGACTTGTGGGGATTTTTAGCACTTATGGGGTGCAACTCGGAAGTACACCTTCACAAACGAGTCCAGAAGATATTTCTGAGGTTTTAAAACAAAAAGGTCTCTTGCACCCCACAGTGTTTCGGACACACATTTTCCGTCCGTTCTTGGACGGCCAATCACCGAACGGACAAAGCCTCCCGCTGATCGTCTAAAATTGACAGCCATCCTGAACCAACCAATCAAATCTCTCGATTCTATTACATCCCATAAGTTGGCAGTGTACGCGTTTCTCTTTTTGTCTTGAGAGGGAACCAGTTTTATCATAATGATTTATTTTTCTTACCCGCAGTTTTCATGCCAATCATCTATGGAACTTGGAAGAGTTCGAAACGTAAATTTAGAGTAAGTTACCATTTAAACGAAATATGTTGAATTTTGCGTATAAAAATCCAGTCTTAACGCCTGAGACGTCCGAGTCTTTCATTTTTCGATACATCCAGATGAAGTTATGCAAGCATGCGTAATTTATTTTGCCTAATTTCGCGGCACTGCAACCTACCTGAATTGTCGAGTGTTGCAGAAGCAGTGAAACCACAGGCTTCAGTGAGAACAAATCAACTCAGTGCTTTCATTTTCACGGGGCCGCAACAATAGTTAAATCTAGGGCCCTGGGAATCGGGAATTTTAGTTCGAATCGAATCATGTCAGAGATTCGCGAATTGAGATTTTCTACAGGCCTTTTGACTTTTGCTTGCTTCCGTACGGCATCCTTATTTTGAACATGTTGGTTTTTAACTTTTACCCATGGGCTTTGAATAAACAACAGGGTTACGATTAGCACCGGGAAATAAATTAAAAACATGTGAGCAACTATTTCTTAGCTTTGGAAAAAAATCACACTCCTAAATCTTTCACATTAGTAGTTCAGCGATCTGAACGTAGTGGCTACCCATCTACATTTAGATTCCTCCCGAGTCCCTTTCAAGTCTGAACCCGTCGATGCGTCAACCATCGCAACGATATCGTCCATGTCAGTTGTCATTATACGCCTGTATTGGCTATAAAATAATGTTGCGTCCGAGAAAGTCAGCTTAACATAAGCTGCGCCAGAAGATTAAAATTTTAAAAAGAACAATTTTGTAGTCAGGAGCCCGACACCACCCGTGCTTATTTAAGGCCCTGTGATACCTTCTAAACCATCATGGGAAGGCTTAGTCTAGTGTAGTCACTAGTGCAACAATGAGCGATTAGCCCAGTGGCGTCATGCCAACGGTGCACGGGGGGGGGGGGGGGGGGGGGGGGGTGGTCTCCCCACATATTTTCGGTGAAGGCCTGGGAAGTGCCATTTCCGGCAACATGGGAGGCATTTTTGCCAATTTTTTGGGGCACGCTACGCGCCAAACGATGGTGACGCTCCGCTTAGAAGGTGTTACCGATCCGCTCCCCCCTCCCTCCCAGATTTTTCTCTAGCATGACGCCCCTGGTTCAGCCAATTAATAATGGCCCACTTCACAAGTTCTAGTACTAATATGATCTCACCCCGAGGTTGCTAAGATCGCATGCCCTTGGGTAGGCAGTAATAAGGCCTGGGGGTAGTACCCTTATAAAAAAGTACCAGGGTAAATCCCAAAATACCCTGGTAATACCATGGTATTACCAGGGTATTTTGTGATTTACCATGGTTTACCATGGTACTTTTTTATAAGGGTAGGAAAGCAGACACTAATGGGCAAGACTTTTAAATGACGAAATCTATAGATGGAGTATGGTTACATTTCATCCTTTGGGGTGAATGAGGGGGGGGGGGGGGTAATACTGGATAATAAAAGTGGATGGATGAAGCAGGAGCTGTAACCAAGGTGGCAATTACCAATAAAGCATGTTTTTAAATGAAGACACTGGAAAACTTAACTTATATTTATTAATGATAAATTACTTTAAGCCATTATGTTTATCTTGAACACAGTTGATAAATAATATCTCGTTATAAATGAATGATAGAATGACATTCGACTTGTACAAACTACAGGATGTGGCAAGACAAATTTTCACAAATAAAGGAGCAACATAACCCCAGTTAAATTTGGGTTATGTTTCTCCCATATGGGTGATGGGATTATTGGAGAAATTCCACCCTCGGGCTTCAATATCTCCTATATGGGGGAAACACTCTATCAGTACTGTGTAAAGGTGAGTCTTCAACTGAAAGAGATGAGGAGAACTCACCTGAATATAATAAGAATGACCAAATTTACATAAGAGATAATAGAGCTAATAGAGGACAGCTACATGTATTCTCGGACACACTGTTACATAGGGTGATATCCGCCAATATGGAAGAAATATTCTCCAGCAGGCCTCACCTGAGGGAGGAGTAACCTGTGGGAGAGGATTTCTCCTATATTGATAGAATACGGGCAGGTCTATACGCGTCTTTAACTTGTCTTGCTAAGTTTGAACGGAAGGGTTAGTTATATCTGGTATACAAAGGATCGCGGTGACAAGTGATATCCCTTATTATTTAATATTTATTGATGTTTAAGGTCACATATTTATGCACAATGACTAATCACGACCGTGACAGTTTTACGGGTGGAGGAAGCCGGAGTACCCGGAGAGAACCACCGAGCAACGACGAGCAGCTGCCAGCTCTCCAACATCGTAACTCCGCACTGCAGCACAGGCAGGGTTAGATTGGTTGAAGACATGCGTACCATCGACGTGCAGTACGCCTTAGTACGCGGCGTCATCGTGCCCCCACAGTGATATCCCTTAAATTTCTGCATCACAATGTGGGAGAAATTTATGAAAAGGCCCTGTTACCATTTCGGGTTATAACTGAGAAGATAAAATGAAGAAGCTCTAACAGTTAAAATTTCTTGTCTTTGGAGAATGTAAAGATAAATCGGTAAAATTAACCCTTTACCCGAAGTAACGGAAAAATCGGCCAGCTGGCGCTATTCACAAAAATCACCAATTAATTTTCATTATTTTTTTCATTTTTGTGTCAAACACGTAGGTTATGACCCTCTTTGGAACGAGCTCTATTCAACGAGGGTTCATAACCTATGTGTTTGACACAAACAAAAAAAATGAAAAAATAGTTATTCAAGAATTTTGTTGAGTGTCGTCTGCTTAAATGTCAAGGGTTAAAATGAATACTGTTCCATTTTTATGCTTAAGTTATAGGCTACAATTTATGGAGCTGACGTTCAAATGTAGTTTCTTGCAAAATGGGTTAAAAACTTAGATAACTGATGAGGCAGGGCCCATCCACCTAACTTTCTAGCCTATTGAATACAAACATTACTACATAATCAGACGACTCACCGCAGTCATATTTATAATTCTCTTCTAATTCAACCCCTCCACCTTGCACCGTGTCAGAGTAGGTGAAATGTTGCAAAACAAACTGTAACTTATTTTGGTGGGTCCCGTACGGAGCAGAAGTCTCGGTATTTATAGTAAAAGGCCAGCCAATGAAATTGTAGCACCTACATTGGAAAACCCGATTCCAAACTGTAATTGTAAACACGGAGAAAATCTGAAATGGCACTCGCTTCAAACTTGAATAAATCAAAATATATGTTATAAACATTTTGATCAACGATCATATGAAGATAATAGAACCTTGATGCATGGCTAAGTTAAAATTCTGTAGAATAATGATATGGGATATAGTAGTTACGTGATAATAAATGCCGAAATGTGAGAGCACGTTTATTTTATACATGTAACTGAATCTGACCAGAGCAAAATACGAGGCAGAACAAATTGACGGTTTCTTGAGAATTACAACATGTTAAGACGTGGAAGATATAAAATAGTTTTTTTTAAACAGGGTAGGGAATTGAGTGATATACGTTGCAGATGATTTTAATTTCGCAACAATGACAAGATGAATACTTGGTTAATGAGTTGCCTAAATCCGTGTAATATTACGAATGGATAATTACCGAAATGAGAATAAAATATGTCAAGAAGTGATATAAAAAATCAAAGGGGGAAATTTTCCTGATAGATAGTGTTACACAGAATATGAAGGTAATTGTTAAATTGCCTCGTCCTCTGGAAAATGGGGGTTCAGGCTGAGACAGCATAACAATAATAACCCGAAGTTGCATCTGAACAAAGATTGATGCGGAAACAGGCATACTTGTAATCACATTCGGGGAGAGGAGGTCGATTATGATCATTACCGGGTAATTTTACTAGGAGTTATCGTTTCCGCATCAATATTCTTTTCGGGCAGCAACTCGGGTTGCACAAAAACATGGACGATATCGAAGCGATCCCCGTGGGAACCCTGGGAAGAAAGCAGCACTTGTTTACTGTGGTAAACCAGTTCTGCTTTACTAGTAAAATAGGATCCAGTCACCAATGCTTGGGGTGAAAGTCCTCTAAAATGGGCAACATGTAGATAAACGATTGACTAAACTTGACTTCATCTCCATGTTGTGTCACGATTAGCCATGGTGCATAAATATGTGACGTTAACCACCAACAAACAAACAAACGATATCGAAGCGATGCTTGACTCTTCGTAGTGTCTAGTCTCAATAAATAAAGAATAAAACACAGTTTGGATCAATAAACACAAATGTAAGGAAATATGTGTACTACCAAATGCAGCCAGTGATAAGGGTGAAAGCTTGCCCGTGTTTTGAGTTGCCAATTAAACTTGTTGGGGAATTTTACTACAGATTTGAATGGGAGGAATCTAAACATTGAGGGGTAGCCACACTGCATGTGTGATTTTTCACACCTCTGCAATTTTCCGAGGTGTCACTGTGTTGTGTTATTCATAAAATACCTTTGGACATTTGGAAACAGGTCAATCCCACCCCAAAGATGATCCATCCCCAGATGATCTGTCGTTTCCTCAACCCAGACGATATGACCCCAGTCATTCCGTCCCCAGACGAGCTGGTCCATGCACAATTCATTAGCTGTGACAACATATTGATTTTGGGTTTAAAAAATATAGAAAAAAAACCCAGAATGAATGCATGCATGGTGAAGAACTGAACGAATGGGTCACTGATGACTTTGAAAGTGTCGTTGGTGATACTGGTCCCAAATTCATTTTATGTTTCCATTTCATTTTTAGCTTAACTTGACAAAGTCAAGATAAGCTATTGCCATCACACATGCAGAAGTCTGTGAGTCACTTCACATTTTCCTTTAGCACAGGCTACACTCCCGTAGTTCTTATCTGATTGTCACAAAATTTCATATGCACGTTTGAGGTCATGTTTAGATGAGAACGTCCCCTTTTTGTTGCGATACGTCAAACGTGACAGCTGCCTGAGGTGAAAACCCAAGAAACTTCAGCACAGTCTACAGGTCATATTTATGGAGAGATTTCATGGTAACTTGGTGGGATGACTCTGTTTTATATCTAGATGAGAAAGTCCCCTTTTGGTGATCTGAGGACTGTGACGGCTGCCCAAGCCAAAAACCCAAAACATTTAGCACAGTCTACAGTCTGTATATATGAAGGGATTTCATTGTAACTTGAGAGGATGACTCAGTGTTACTGTGTAATGACTACATGAGGACGTCCCCTTTTGGTTGCGATCGGTCAGCTGTGATGGCTACACAGAGCAAAGCCCGAGAACCTTTAGCACAGTCTTCAGGCATAATTTATGAAAGGATTTCATTGTAACTTGATAGGATAACTCGTTTTTGAATAATTTCACTGTGACTTGGTAATTTTGGTTGACATACATTAACTGTGAGGGCCACATTAAGCAACCCCTCACTTCTTTAGTACAGTCTGCACCTCAAATTATTTTTTATTGAAAACATAGCATCCAGGGAACTGAAATTAACATATTCCCAATTATCACAATTCTTGTCTTATTTCATAATCCTTTCATAAACATTGAACATTATCCTTTTCATCAAACACAACACACAGTCAAGTTAAGCTACAGTGTCATTGACACTTTCATTATTTTTGTATTTATTTTTTTGGAGGGGGCGGGGGGATGGGAGGGATGTGGGTCCACGTCACTGGTTATGGTGACTAATTGTTACAGTATCGGGGTAAAATCTAAGGAACCACTCGCAACGATTGAAAAGACTTTTGCTAATCTATTAAACTTGTAAACTTGTTTTTTTTTTCCAATTTTTTACAAACAAACATCCATACAAAAAAGTCACTATTCATTGTAATGAGCACAGTAAATTTGTGCCATTGAGATGTCGCCTGAAATGTTTTTGTAGAATGTTTTTGAAAAATGATTTTTTAAAGCCCAATTTATAACTTGTGTGGATTAGTGCAGCAGGTTTGCAAATAGAGGGTCAACCCACAAACAAATCAGACAAACGGCAATGCCACATCATGATTTTCAATATTGCGGATGTGTGTGAAATCTTCTTCACAACAGGCTGAGTATATATGGTCAGTTACTTGCCTTAATGTTTGAACCAACATCCAACATATACCTCAGTATTATTTATTTATTGGTGTTTAAGGTCACATATTTATGCACAATGGCTAATCATGAACGTGACAGTTTTACGGGTGGAGGAAGCCGGAGTACCCAGAGAGAACTACCAAGCAACGGTGAGCAACTGTCAGCTCCCCAACATACTAACGCCACACAAGTAGGGTTAACATTGGTTGAAGACAAGTGCACCATCGATGTGCAGTACACCTTAGTACACAACGCCACCGTGCCCCCACTTGGGCAATGGAGATGAAGTGTCTTGCCCATGGACACAACGCGGTTGCCACAGGTGGGATTCGAACCCAGCCTGCACCTCTACCTACTGAGCCACCGCGCTCCCATATAACTCAGTAAATGCTGTTAATTTGTTTCATACATTATCTTTATCTTATGGGTTTTGTTTATACAGTGAGAAAGGTGGACTGTTGGGGCAAAATGTCAAGGTCAGGATGAGTGAGAACACCATTTTTATTTTGAACTACCATGCCCACATATATATTGTGAAAGTATGTGACAAGTTCCGAACATTTATTTTTGTTATTTTGTTGAGTTGAATAAGTATAGATAAGGCCACACAAAGTAGATCTTCTATTTCTCAGGCCATTATTTGTAAAATTTCATGTGGGTGAGCATTTTATTTTTCTTTTATTTTTAGCTCACCTACATCTGTAAGATGTGGTGAGCTATTGTCATAACCTCGGGCGTCAGCGTCGGCGTGTCCAATATTGTAATATTTAATGTTAAGGTTAATTTCTCAAACATCAGTGGGCTCAGGCCTTTTATATTGCATATGTAGGTTGTAGCGGACTATCAGAACAGTATTTAACCCTGATACTATGATTTTTTTCCAAATTTCACCTCAAATTTTCTGCCAAAAGTTGTTGTAAGAATTTGCGTTTAGGTGTTGTAAGAATTTGCGTTAAGGTCAGCTTTTGTGCAGATTGTGCTGCTTTAACTTCTCATTACTGTTGATTTTCATATTTCAATTACAACTGTAGGTATTATCCCTACTGTATGCAGAAATTTAAAGGAAATTTTCTTTTTTTTCAGTCAAAATTTTCATGTTTTTCTCGGACTTAGTAAATTTTAAGTTGTAAAACTTTGTGTTTAAGTGAGTTGTGTTTCTATGTGTCTTTCCAGGCGATTAATATTCTACACTTGGGTTACTGAACTCCATTACAGTAATATTTAACCCTCATTACATGCATATTTGAGGAATTTGGACTGATTTTCTGCCAAAACTTGTTGTAAGAATGAGCATTTAGGTGTTGTAAGAATTTGCGTTAAAGTCAGCTTTTGTGCAGATTGTGGTGCTTTAACTTCTCATTACTGTTGATTTTCATATTTCAATAACAACTGTAGGTATTAACCCTACTGTATGCAGAAATTTAACGGAAATTTTCTTTTTTTTCATTCAAAATTTTCATGTTTTTCTCGGACTTAGTAAATTTTAAGTTCTAAAAGTTTGTGTTAAGATGAGGTGTTAAGGTGAGTTCTCAAAGATCAGTGGGCTCAGGCCTTTGATATTGCATATGTAGGTTGCAGGGGACTATCAGAACAGTATTTAACCCTGATACTATGACTTTTTTCCAAATTTCACCTAAAATTTTCTGCCAAAAGTTGTTGTAAGAATTTGCGTTAAAGTCAGCTTTTGTGCAGATTGTGCTGCTTTAACTTCTCATTGCTGTTGATTTTCATATTTCAATAACAACTGTAGGTATTAACCCTACTGTATGCAGAAATTTAACAGAAATTTTTTTGTTGTTTTCAGTCAAAATTTTCATGTTTTTCTCGGACTTAGTAAATTTTAAGTTGTAAAACTTTGTAAACTTTGTGTTTAGGGGAGTTGTGTTTCTATGTGTCTTTCCAGGCGATTAATATTCTACACTTGGGTTACTGAACTCCATTGCAGTAATATTTAACCCTCATTACATGCATATTTGAGGAATTTGAGGCTGATTTTCTGCCAAAACTTGTAAGAATTAGCGTTTAGGTGTTGTAAGAATTTGCGTTAAAGTCAGCTTTTGTGCAGATTGTGGTGCCTTCACCTCTCGTAACTGTTTATTTTCTCATTTCAATAACAACTGTAGGTATTAACCCTACTGTATGCAGAAATTTAACTGATTTCTTTTCTTTTTTTCAGTCACAATGTTCACGTTTTTCTCTGACTTACTCAATTTTAAGTTCTAAAAGTTTGTGTTAAGGTGAGGTGTTAAGGTGAGTTCTGTTTCTATGTGTCTTTCCAGGCAATTAATATTGTATGCATGGGTTACTGAACTACATTGCGGTAACGTTGCGCCCTTATTACATGCATATTTGAGGAATTTGGGGGGTATTTTGGGGACTTATATTCACTTTCTTCAAAAAAATTGTTTTTTAACTTTTTTTTTTTATTTAATACTTTCTCATACTTGTTACTAGTAACATTAAGGCTTATTTTAGTTGTTGATGTGATGTATTTTTTTGTTGGGACTTATAGTCACTTTCTTGAACGAATGTTTTTCCGCATCTCCTCTTTAACCAATGAATGTACTTCAATTACAATTTCAGTGATTTATGAAAGCCTTTTCTAATTCTTATTTATGATTTAATATCTGGTCTCACGATTCATATTCTTAATCATAAACATTTCTAAAAGAAAAAAATGCTTTTATATCCAATGATTCTATGTTGAATTGATATATAATAAATGCAGAAATATAGACTTTCCAAAGCCATCACATAAACCACATTAATCATTTGATGCCTAGTTAATGATTTATATTAACTAAATATTAGACATGTTACATTGGAACAACATTATCAAGTGCAAATGTAGGTGAGGGTTGGAATGTAACATCCCTCTTGTTTATTTCTGCAATTATTTCTCTGCCATCAAAAGTTTGTGTTCTAATGTATGGAAGAAAATGGGTGGTGGTGTATTTTGTCCCTTGAGTGCAACAAGACATTGCAATGCTAATGCTAAAGCATTGCAAAGCCTTCTTGCTCTAAGGAGGCAAATTTATCAATTTTTTTTAACTAGGGTAAAATATCAAACATAAACCTTTTCATAATTATTTTTTAAGTTTACATTGGTTGTAAAAGGATAGCATGCTGGTTGCAGGCCTGGGGTGGAAGAGGGTACAGGAAGGGGTTGCCCCTTCCTGTAGGTGGGGGCCTCCACCAGGAATATTTGGAAAATTGGATGCCTCAAGAGCAAATCTAGGGGCCTCTGAGTCAGCATTTTAAACTTTACCAAAAAATAAATTTGAACAATTTTTTGAGAATGGATTTTTAAATTTCAAGATTTTTTTTCATAGCATATTCATGGCAATTTTGATAAAAACAACCCAAAAATAAAGTTCCACTGGTTTATTTGGGATGATGAAATCTCAAAAGCCATAGTGTCATGAATTAGGCAATTTTTTTTGGTGGGGGTGGTGGGGAGTTTAGATGTCCAAACTGGTTACTGGTAGGAAAACACCCCTGAATCCAGCACGGGGGTTAAATGTCAGATGGGGAGCATGGTGGCTCAGTGGTAGACTGTTGGACTTCCTGTATGGGACGACCCATCTTGTGTCCTTGGGCAGGCACTTTATCTCGATTGCCAACGTGGGGGCACAATGACGCTGTGTACTAATGTGTACTGCATGTCGATCGATGGTGCACATGCCTTCAACCGCTGTAACCCTTCTTGAGTGGAGCTTGAACAGAGTTAGAATGTTGAGGAGCTGACAGCTGCTCGTCAATGCTTGGTGGTTCTGTCCGGGTTGTCTGTCTTCCTCCACCCATAAAACTGTCACAGTCACGATTAGTCATTGTTTATAAGTATGTGACCTTAAACACCAATAAATAAATAAATGTCAGATGAGCTGAATATCGCTCCATCATTTTCCAAAATCGAAGGACTGCAAAAATGAGGCAATATTTTGGCATTATTAACACCATACATGTAATGTTGCCAAATGGTACACTCTGTTATAGGTTGCTCTGTAGGAGGAGCTGAAACATGGGGAGCATAAACTGATCGAGTCATAAACATACACATATGCATAACAGAGGGACACACCTAGGACATTAACAACATGTCAGGAAGGTCAAAGAAATCACGCTTCCTTCAATTAGAATATTGCAATATCCAGAATTGCCAAAAAAAAGTTAGTGAAATCAAAACAATGATGGAGGGGGAGGATTTTGAAATAATGGGCTTAAGTGAGACATAGATAAGGCAGGGCAAGCGTGTTGAAGTTGGGCAAACTTAAGGGGAGAGAAAACCATCTTAATGGCTGTTACATGTACATTAAATTTTTCCTTGTTAACATTATTGGTTGCTGGATGAATGATTCCAAGTTAGTATGTTGTATACATTGTAGTAGGAGCAGGGTATTTTTTTTTAAAAAAAAACTTGGTTCGCAGTTTTCGTCTTGGTTTCAAAAAGTGATTATAAATAGTGAATATAAGGTGAATATGAAGGAAAAATGGTTAGCATTTGGACATTTTTGTACAGCATTTTGCGATGCAAATCCAGTCATCAAATACCATGAGGAGCTGAATATGTTAGGGTACAGATGTCTGTAACTTACAGGAAATGTCGACCAACATTATGGGTTGCACGATGGATGATTCCTATTAGAATGTTATATAGTAAGAGCTGAATAATGTAGGGTACAGATGTCTGTAACTTACGGGGAATGTTGGCCAACATTATGGGTTGCACGATGAATGATTCCAAGTTAGCATGTTGTATAGTAGGAGCTGAATAACATGGTGTGCAGATGTCTGAAACTTAAGGGGAATGTCGGCCAACATTATGGGGTGCACGATGAATGATTCCAAGTTAGTGCGTTTATATTATGAGCTGAATAACGTGGGGTGCAGCTGTCTGTAACTTACGGGGAATGTTGACCAACATTATGGGTTGCACAGTGGATGATTTCAAGTTAGCATATTGTATAGTAGGAGCTGAATAACGTGTGGTGTAGATGTCTGTAACTTAAGGGGTATGTCAGCCAGCATTATGGAGTGCACAATGAATGATTCCAAGGTAGCATGTTGTTTTATAGTAGGAGCTGAATAATGTGGGGTGCAGATGTCTAACTTACAGGGAATGTCAGCCATAAATGTATGTTGCAGATTGAATTATTCCAAGTTTGCATATATTGTATATTGATATATATCGCATTACTCACATTTTGAAAATAATATTACCGAATAGTACACTTTGTTATAGACTGCACATGTACATACCGTACAGTAAAATATGAGCACATTTAAAACTTTTCTTGATTGTTCCATCTTTACATAGGATGTTAAATGAAAATTCGGGAAACGCAAATTATATTTTACTGGTATAATAGCACCCTGTATCCAATGCCTGTAGTGGATGTCCTCCATTTAAAGTGGGCAATGACTTTAACTGGTTGAGTGCTGGAAGTCCATATGTGGGCTTTACTCTGAAGTTCAGGTACCAGAACTGTCCCAATGGGAGGCTTGAAAGGCTGGCCTTAATCAGCTTCGTACGAACATGAATTGTATGAGCTGCAGTGTGACTAACTGCTTCGAAGTAGACTAGCAGCGAACCAAGAGGGAAATTGTCAACTCTTTCAATAACAAGTTATTGATTGAGTTCAGTGGTCAAAGTTATTCAAGGTGGGCTTCTACTGCTGGCTGCAAAATGTAACTGTAACGTGAGGAGGGTGTTTACCACCCATGGTAATTACACTATTTGAGTGTAGGTCTGCAATTGCTTGTCTTCATGTAAATCTTCCTTGCAGTACGTGGAGGATGGATTGCAAATAAATTGCTGTTCTGATTTTCCTTAATTTTGTTCAGTTCCACCAGTGAAAATCTTTTAATATTTGGTATACAACATCTCATGGGGGAGGCAGATTCCATTTTGTTCAAATCGTGTCCCAGTGTTAATTTTAGGGCTCTCTGTTGGAGCCAGAAATTTAATTTAGCAATACGACATAATGAGGAATATTTAAAACTCTTCTTCTTTAGATCCACCACTGACAATTTTAATATTTGGTATACAACATCTCTTGGGTTGGGAGGGGGATTTAACTTGTTTTAAATTGGGGCTCTTGATAAATATTTAGGCTTTCTATTGGAGCCCAAATTTCAACTTCAACTAATACAATATAAGGAAATTTCTTTAAAAAGCTTCAGATCCGCAAGTCAGACTCCTTTCATCGTATTTGGTATCAACATATCTAGGGTGGCTTAGATTTAAGTTTGTTCAAATCAAGTCACTGTGCTGATATTTGGGCTCCCTGTTGGTGCCCGGATTTAGTGCTGTATGATGAAAATTCCTCAAAAATCTTCAAGTTTACAAGTGAAAATTTTTCGATATTTTGTGTACATCATTCATAGCTGGTCACAATCAGGTTTGTTCAAATCAATTCTCTGAATTCCTATTTGGGCATCTTGTGAGACCCCAAACTTTAACTTATTATCATAGGGCAATATGAGGAACAGTCTTTAACCATCCTTGTTAGATCAACCATTTTGAATCCTTTGATATTTGGTAAACAATATTCAGGCAGATTCAAGTTTGTTCAAATCCAAGCCCTAGTGTTTTTCCATCAATAATGTCTTTCAAACTGCAGTGGCATAACATCTCTTTGAAGTTTTGTAGTGCATGTCTGCAGTTGGTAGAGTTGGATCCAGTCGGAAAGACTATGACAATAATCACTGACATGGACACCAGAATGTTGTTATGACTTATTGCCACTGTAGTGTTGATGAGCCATGACTAGCTGAATGTGACCTAAAATACTTCTTTGATCTAATTTGTTAGGTGACTGATTAAGGCCCCATGTGGCCTCTTGTTGTTTACATGAAAGAATTATCAATGATTTTTTTTTAATTGGAAGGAAGGCAGTAGAGTAAGCTTGTGGGAAACTTGTAATGAGCTCAGCAGTTTTTCAAGCTCACACTGCAAGCATGTGCAGGCTAACACTGATATTGCAAGCCTATTGAACTTTTACAGTCTTGCAATTTCATTTTTTACCATATTTTTATCTTCAGCATTCCCTAAACACAGGCTGACCTCACATTATAATCACTATAAGCATTGTAATGTTTTTGTGTAATTAGTCTTTTCTCTTCATTCATCATAATGTGTCTTTGGATTTTAACAAAAGTGTCTTTAACAGCAAAACTATTATATCGCCAAGATATGAACTTAGTTATTAATTTGCTGATCAGCACTAATAAATCATAAATAGCAAACTAACAATGCAAGCTAAATATAGAAGCCTGTGGAAACCTTGCCGAGTTAGCTTGCACTAAGCTATACATTATACTTGTATTGTTGTTGTTGTCATATTAGCCTATGCAGCTAAAAGTAATCGTAAACACCAATAAATGAACAAAAGGCTTGGCAAGCATGCATAAGGTAACACTGCGTGCTTGCACAAGCTAACAATTGAGTTTGCAATGTTTCATGTACATTTGAAAGTTAGCTCGTGCAGGCTTATTATCTTAGAATAAACTTGAACATGAAACATTGTAAGCTTATTTTAAGATAACAATTTTGTGAGTCTGTAAGTCTGTTCACATTTTCCTTTAGCACAGGCTACACTCTGTAGTTCTCATCCGATCGTCACTTAATTTGATATGCAGGTTTGGAGTCATGTCTAGATGAGAACATCCCCTTTTGGTCACGATTGGTCAACCGTGATGGCTGCCCAAGCCAAAAACCCCAAAACTTTTATCACAGTCTGCAGGTCATATTTAATATGGAGGGATTTCATTGTAACTTTGTAGGAAGACTCCGTTTGATGTCTAGAGGAGACTCGTTTTCAAATAATTTCACTGTAAATTGGTAACTTTCGTTGATATATATTAACTGTGAGGCCACATACATTAACTGTGAGGGCCACATTAACCCACCCCTCAATTCTTGAGTACAGTCTACACCTCATATTATTTTTATTGTAAACATAGTATACAGTTAACAAAACTTAACATATTCCCTATTATCACAATTCTTTTGTTATTTCATAATCCCTTCATAAACATTGAACATTATCTTTTTCATCAAACATAACACACAGACAAGTGTCATTGACACTTTCATTTGGTGTCTGCGGAAAATTTTATTTTAGTTGAGAACACGATTTTGCCATCTTTTATAGTCGCCAGATGTAAAATATGTGGAACATTTTATGTTTCTTACATTCAGTTATGCCTTCTTTTGAAGGAAATTAATTATTTTTGGATAGAATTATAAAATCTTTGCACAGTGCTAGGTTGTTAGTATTGGCTTCATGCTATAAAAAGGAAATTTTGGTACCATATATATCAACCCATGTAGTAAGAAGGCTTAGTAAAGAGTCTCCAAGTCCTGAATTTACAGTGAGACTCACAGAATGAGTTCAGTAAAATATAGTTGGACCGAGCCTCTGGAGAGGTACATGCTTAATTTAACCCATATGTTTCATAAATTTCGCTTTCAACTGGGGACAAGTTGAGTCTATTTATCATTTAATCCCTATTCCAATACAAGATGCTTAACTATTCACTCAAATACAGAGAGTGCTGTAAATAAAATGAAAAAAAACATCTTTTGTAGGCAACTCAGGTTACTTAACCCTTAAGCCCCCATATAGCCACTTTTATATTGCATTGAAGCAGGTGCTCCCTTGTGTAATCTTTTTTATTACTCTTGTGTGTAGACTGAATTTTCCCTGGCAGTGATTCTACATCACTACTGGCTGCCTATATAGGCAGCCAGCAGTGATGTAGAACCACTGCCAAGTGATCAGTAACTATGTAAGCAGAAAAAGGCCATAAATACTTTAAAATTAATCTGAGGACTTAAGGGTTAAAGTGGTAATCCAGCATGTCATTGAATGATAGGGCTTTACAACTTTTAAGTTTTCAAAAGTTTTATCTAGGTTAAAGCATTTTCATAGCTTACTGTAAATTATTTTAAAAAGATTTTTTCATTGTGTGGTCATATATAGTGACAACTGCTGTCAATTACCTTAATAAACACTAATAAATAACAAAATAGTTTTTCTCAAAGTTTCCTGAAGTAAAAAAAACTTAAATTGAAAACTCAGGTAAAGGTAAATTACTTTTTTTAATCTCAATTTTCTCAAATGCACTCACCCACCCAATCACACCAACCCACCCCACCTGAGGACAACCGGGAAGTGAAGGTCATCATGTCTGCTGAGGTAGATTTGTTTTCCTCCACCAGTGAAATAGGACCTGGTAACCAATGCTGCTTGGGTGCAATCCCTCAGTAAATGGGTAACATAAACATAAATGATTCACAAAACTTGTCTTTATACTTATGTCATGGTCCTCTAAAATGGGCAACATGTTGATTAACGATTGTCTAAGCTTGACTTCATCTCCATGTTGTGTCACGATTAGCCATGGTGCATAACTATGTGACGTTAACCACCAACAAACAAATACTTATGTCATGTCATGATATAGCTCAGATGCTGACATTAAACATCTATATATAAATATTTTTTTCCAAACCCATATTCTCATTCTCCATAAGCATTCATTAATTATAGAGAGTTTGGCATACTAGCTTGACTCTAATGGATTTTGACTGACCAAATAATTACTTTTTGACAATCTAAGGCACAAGAAAATGATTTTCAGAAAACTTATTTACCTGCATTTACAGGGCTACAGGAGTAGGGGTTAAAGAGTTCAAGAATGACGTGAAGTATCCCTAGTGTTTGGAGACTTTTTTCTACTAAACCATTCAGTCAGCTCTTTCGATACAGTGGAACTCCTGTTACTGGAATAGCCACTTGGTTACTTTCCTATATTCTACAGATAAATTGGGCATTTATTCAATTATATCTTAAGGGAAGCTGAATAATATGGGGTGCAGATGTCTGTAACTCAAGGGGAATGTCGGTCAACATTATGGGGTTCACAATGAATGATTATTTATTTATTGGTGTTTAAGGTCACATATTTCTGCACAATGGCTAATCATAACCATGACGGTTTTACGGGTGGAGGAAGCCGGAGTACCCAGAGAGAACCACCGAGCACTGGCGAGCAACTGTCAGCTCCCCAACATACTAACTCCACACAAGCAGGATTAGCATTGGTTGAAGACAAGTGCACCATTGATGTGCAGTACGCCTTAGCACACAACGCCACCATGCCCTACATGGGCAGTGGGGGTGAAGTGTCTTGCCCAAGGACATAACATGATTGCCGCAGGTGGGATTCGAACCGAGAACCTCTCGGCTTGCAGCCTGCACATCTGCCTACTGAGCCACCATACCCCACAATGAATGATTCCAAGTTTGTGTGTTTGTATTATGAGCTGAATAACATGTTGTTGCAGATGTCTGTAACTTTGGGGGAATGTTGGCCAACATTATGGGTTGCACAATGAATGATTCCAAGGTAGCATATTGTATAGTAGGAGCTGAATAACGTGGGGTGCAAATGTCTGTGACTTAAGGGGAATGTCGGCCAACATTATGGGGTGCACTATGAATGATTCCAAGTTAGCATGAAGTATTCCAAGTGTTTGGAGAACTTTTTCTACTAAACCATTGTCAAATCTTTTGGTACAGTGGAACTCTGTTGCTTGAATAGCCACTTGGTTACTTGAATAGCCAACTGGTTACTTTCTTGTATTCTACAGATAAACTGGGCATTTATTCAATTATATATTGCATGACAGAGCTCTGTGATCTCTGTCAAACAATATATAATACAATGAATGACTGTATTGGACGTACTGAGGCAAAAAGCTCCATAAACAAGGGAAATTTGTTGTTTATCAGAGCAATTTCTCAACATATTGCAGTATTTTTTATTCAGTTAACAGGAATCTGCTCCATAACCTGTAAGCAATTAACAGGTCACATTTGTACTGAAGGTATGGTAAATGAATTTGTGTTTGTAAATATTATTCAGTTAACAGGGGTATTCAATTAAGAGAGAACCAATTAAGTGGGCTTCATTGTATTTGCTATTTAGCATTGGAAGGTGCACCAAATTACATTTCTTCAAGGCATGCAACTTGACTGGTTTTCAGGATCACCAGAGGAGGGTGTTGGAGTGGTGGTGGAGTCAGAAAATAACGCTTGACCCAATATATTCTCTTTTCAGTCTTCCTTGGCCAATTTTTTTAATAACATTTCCAAAAGAAATCAACAGAGACATATCATATCAGACCTTACAGGAACAAGCTCACTGACACTTTGGAAGGAGCCCCAAATTTTATTTGTTTCAGGGATGCAACTTGAATGGTATTTGGTTGAGGTCACCAGATGAGGGGTGTTGGGTGGTGGTGAAGTCAGAAAACATGTCACCCTTTAATTCTGTTTTCAGTCAAACTTGGCCTGTTTTTTTTTTCAAGTTTCAAAAAATGTCAGCAAAAAGTATCTCATATTACACCTGACAGAAATGAGCTCATCAGGATTTCCTGCCCTTATTGTATTGTTCTTCATGGGAACCCTGGGAAATGAATCAGTGCTCATTTACTGAGGTGAACAAATTATGTTTTACTAGTAGAATAGGTCCTGGTAACCTAAACCGCTGGGATGCAGTCCCTCATTCAGTGGGCAACATGGGCATAAACGATTAGCAAAACATCATTTTATGCTTATGTTGAGTCATCATATAGCCCAGAGATGCTGACACCAATAAATAATTAAATGTATGTGTCTGTTGTACTGAAGTAATTAATGATGGAAAAACTTAAAGACACGCAAATTTTATATGATCATCATAAATCCATTCTGACAATGTAAATGAGGTGGGCATGACTTATCAGATGAGCATTCTGGCCCTGTGGGAGCCTCTTGTTTTTAAATGTGGCTGGCTGCTATTTTTAATTCAGTTTTTTCTCTTCTAAACCTCTACTTATAGTTTGGCTAGGTTGGCAGGCATATGCTGTTGTATGGCGTTGACAGCCATAACTCAAGAATGGCTGGATGGA
Source organism: Pictodentalium vernedei (assembly GCA_031216915.1). Classification (NCBI taxonomy): domain Eukaryota; kingdom Metazoa; phylum Mollusca; class Scaphopoda; order Dentaliida; family Dentaliidae; genus Pictodentalium; species Pictodentalium vernedei. The sequence continues at coordinate 397,972,071 of CM062295.1, forward strand.
TTCTCATGATACTTGGTAATCTGAGTTATTTGGCCAAGTTGGACGGAGCTAATCAAGAATTCCACCTTGATCAAAATTTCTTGGCAGAATTATGCCCCTTAGTTAATGGATTTTCATGAATTTTGAGTTTGTTAGTATGAAAACTCGGAACAAACATTGACCATTGACCAATCTGGCTGATTTTTAGCTCACCGAAGGGAGCTAAACTTATCACTTTCCGTCCGTCGTCCATCCGGCATCGTGAACATTTTTCAAACGACTTATCCTCTGAAACCGCTAGGTCGATTTGCTAGAAACTTGGTATGGATGTTCATTACCATATGTCAATTCAAGTTGTTCAAATGAAATGGCCACGTCCCTTGGGGGCTCTGTATGGGGCATAACTCTGATATCACCGTATGAATTATAGAAAAATTATTAAAAAATCTTCTCCAGAACCAGTGGGCAGAATCTTTTGATACTTGGTATGCAGCATCTTGGTATGGATCTGATTCAAGTTTATTCAAATCGCCCCCCTGGATTCATATTTGGGCTCACTATAGAAGCCCAAATTCGAACTTAGTGCATTTCAGGCAAATTTCTTAAAAAATCCTCTTCTCCAGATCCAGAAGTCAGAATCTTTTGATATTTGGTATGCAACATTGTGGGGTGGATCTGATTGAAGTTTGTTCAAATCGGCCCCTTGGATTTATATTTGGGCTCAGTATAGAAGCCTGAATTCAAACTTAGTGCATTTCAGGCAAATTTCTTAAAAAATCTTCTTCTCCAGATCCAGCAGACAGAATCTTTTGATATTTGGTATGCAACATTGTGGGGTGGATCTGATTCAAGTTTGTTCAAATTGGCCCCCTGTATTCACATTTGGGCTCAGTATAGAAGCCCGAATTTGAACTTAGTGCATTTCAGGCAAATTTCTTAAAAAATCTTCTTCTCCAGATCCAGCTGGCAGAATCTTTTGATATTTGGTATGCAACATTGTGGGTTGGATCTGATTCAACTTTGTTCAAATTGGCCCCCTGGATTCATATTTGGGTTTAGTATAGAAGCCTGAATTCGAACTTAGTGCATTTCAGGCAAATTTCTTAAAAAATCTTCTCAAGATCCAGCAGGCAGAATCTTTCGATATTTGGGATGCAACGTTGTGGGGTGGATCTGATTCAAGTTTGTTCAAATCGGCCCCTGGGTTCATATTTGGTCTCAGTATAGGAGCCCAATTTGAACTTAGTGCATTTCAGGCAAATTTCTTTAAAATCTTCTTCTCAAGATCCAGCAGGCAGAATCTTTTGATATTGGGTATGCAGCATGCTTAATGGGGTTCAGATTCAAGTTTGTTCAAGCCAAGTCCCTGGGTTCATATTTGGGCTCACTGTGGTAGCCCGAATTATAACTTAGTTCAAAATGAGGAATTTTCTTTAAAAATCTTCTTCTTCAGATCCAGCAGTCGGAATGTTTTGATATTTGGTATGCAGCATTCTTACGGGGGAGGGTGGGGGGATTCAAGTTTGTTCAAGCCATGTCTCTAGGTCCATATTTGGGCTCACTGTGGGAGCTTGAATTAGTTTGAAATGAGGAATTTTCTTAAAAAATCTTCTTCTTCAGATCCAGCAGTCGGAATGTTTTGATAAGTGGTGTGTAGCATCCTTGGGGGTGGGGGTGGGGGGGGGGGGGGGGGGAGAGGTGAGATTCAACTCTATTAAAGCCAAGTCCCTGGGTCCATATTTGGGCTCCCTATGGGAGCCTGAATTATAACTTAGTCAATTTGAGGAATTTTTCTTCAAAAATCTTCTTCAGATTCAGCAGGCGGAATGTTTGGATATTTTGGATATTTGGCATGCAGCATCCTTAGGGGGTGAGATTCATGTTTGTTAAAGCCAAGTCCTTGGGTTCATATTTGGGCTCACT